>JAUNZO010004672.1:0-449311 GCA_031894775.1 Chloris gayana | reverse complement strand
GGCCGCCTTCGGCCCATGAACGAGGACGAAGTCCACGAAGCCACGAAGTCCACGAAGCCACGAAGTCCACGAGTCCGCGAAGGCCGGGGGAGCGGGAGCGCCGGAGGGAGGACGAAGCTTCGCGGTGGTTTCCTCCGGCGCCCCAACTACCCGGAGTTAATGCGGCACTCGAGTGCCGCCGGCAACGCCGCAGCCCGACAGGACGTGCGCGCGTCTTCCCCGTGCGCCGCGTCTCGGGAAGCCACGCGGCTACGGTGCCGGGAGGGCTCCCGGCCGGTGAGAAGGGAGAGATTGGGAACGCGAACCAAGGGACCGAGACCGCAACGGATTTGTGTCGGGATCGTGTCGGAATGTCCCAGGAGGGACCGGACCCCCACCGGGTGCCGGGTACCCCTCCGGGTACCTGTACGAGTGCTCCCCTCCTGGCCCTATAAAGGGAGGGGGTACCCCCATGTAATAAGGGGCTTCGGCTTTTTCGAATACTCACACAGCGGGACGTAGGGTATTACGCACCCGGTGCGGCCCGAACCTGGATAACTCTCGGTGTTCTTCCTCACTTGAATCATCCACGCTAACGCGCGAGCAAATCCGTTCTTCCCCGAACCTATCCCAAGGGAGCCTTGACGAGGCCCCCATTTGGAGGTGCACTCACACACCGAGCATTTGGCGCGCCAAGAAGGGGAAGACGCGTAGATTTCGCTCGCGCTGCGAAACTTCCACGCAACCATGCGAGAGATCTTCGGGCACGCCGCGGACGGAGGATAGCGTCTCCAGCCAGAGCGTCCACAGGGCGCCGTCGCCGCGACCGTCGTCACGCGGACCGCCACGTTCACGGTGACCGTCCCGGCGCCTCGGCGGCCGAGCACGCGGCGGAGGGTCGGCGCGGTGCCGACCGCCACGCCCAAGCCGTCACGCCGCTCGCGTCCGAGCGCGCCACCGCGCGTCGCCTCTTCCAGGAAGAAGAGGGGGACGACCCCCGACCGCCGTGAAGACCATGCTCAACAACCCGCCGGCGGGACCGGCGGGGAGAGCAAGCGAGGGAGTGGCTCACCGGAGTAGGTAAGCTCCCGGATACGGCGCAAGCCAAGCGCCAAGCGGGACCGTCACGCCGGCCGCAGCAGCCCACCGACCGACGACAACCGCCGCGCCAACCGCGCCAAGGGCGCGCGCCCGCCGGCGGCTTCGCTCTCCGTCCACTCCCCGCGGGCGCGGGGCACCACGACCTGCGCAACGACCTCGGCGGACGCCGCCGCGAGGGGAGGATGCACGCGTCGGCATCGAGCGCTCGCGCGAGCGAGGTCGCGAACGTGAGCGCACCTCCGCCCACAACCTCGACGGCCGGAGGCGGAGACGTCCCCGGAGCGCCACCCCAAGCGTAAAGAAAGGAGCTCGACCCCTCGTTCCTCGGGGCTGCGCGGCCCTCTCAAAGCGCTCGCGCGACGTCACGTGGCCCGGCAAGTTCCGCCCGGACCTTCCGAGAAGGTACGACGGCACAGCTCCCCGACGAGTTCTTGCAGATCTACTCCACCGCCGTCAATGCTGCTGGTGGCTCGGAAGACATCATGGCCAACTACTTCCACCGGCTCTCAAGGACTCGGCTCGGTCATGGTTCATGAACTCGGCGCCGGAGTCTATTGGCTCCTGGAAGAGCTCGTGCCGGGAGTTCATGTCCAACTTCCAAGGAACGGCGAAGCGTCCGGAAGCCGGATCGACCTGGACCGCATCGTCCGGAAGCCGGGCGAGACGCTGCGTGCGTTCATGCAGCGCTTCGATCAAGTCCGCAACACCATCCCGCGCATCGACCCCTCCCGGGTACTCTACGCCTTCGCCACGGCGTTCGAGACAAGGATATCCCGGGCGAACCGGGCGTACACCGGCCGGAGACGGTCACGGACCTCTTCCGGTTGGCCGACGGATGCGCCCGTCGCCGGGAAGCCCAAGCGTGGCACGACCCGCCGGCGAAGTCCAACCCGGGTGCTTCCTCTCCCAAGTCCGGGGCACCCTCTCCAAGAAGCGAGAAGAAGAACCTCGCGCGCAAACGTAAGGCGGAAGAGGTGGCCGCGGCCGGAGGCCCGTCCCCCGGGGGCGCGGCGCCCACCTCCCGCGGGTGCCGGCAAGTCGCCGGCTAAATCCCGGGAACCTTCGCGTGCTACTTCCACCGCACCAACGACCACGACCGGTCGGAGTGCCGCTACATCCAGGCGAGCATCAAACGGCGCGACGAGCGGCGGCGGCCGAGAAGGCCGAGAAGGAGAAAGAGGAGGAGAAAGAGGAAGTCGAGGCGTACCGGAGCGCGGACGACTCCATCGCCGTGATCGGTGGGGGCTCATCGAGCTTCGCGTCCAAAGGCGAGGCCAAGCGTTTCCGCCGCGAGGTCCTCGCAATCACCGAGGGCAAGGCCGCGGCTCCCCGCTCGAAGTGGGCGGATGTTCCCATCACCTTCGACAAGAGCGGCATGGTGGGCCCGGACAACACCAAGGGGAAGATCCCCCGGTCGTGTCGCCCACCATCCGCAACAAGAAGGTGGGGCGCACCCTCATCGACGGAGGCGCGAGCCTCAACCTCATCACACCGAAAGTCTATGACTCCCTGCGGTGGGCGCGTGCCGAGCTGCAGCCCTCGCGTCCATTCGTCGGCGTGCTCCCGGGTAGCTCCCGCCCTTTGGGTAGGATTGAGCTCCCGGTCACCTTCGGCACCCGAGACAATTTCCGCACGGAGAAGCTCCTCTTCGACGTCGCAGACATCGGCCTCCCCTACAACGCCATCATTGGGAGACCCGGCATCAACCAGTTCATGGCTATCCCGCATCACGCATTCCTCACGCCGAAGATGCCGGGCCCGAAGGGCGTCATCGTGGAGAGGGCGGACGCCGTCAAGGCGATGGCTTGCCTCGAGGACATCTTGGCGGCCGAAATGGCGGCGAGAGGAGGACACCGGCATGAAGAGAACACGCGACACCCCGAAGAAGCCCGCGGCGCAATCCGGCCCCAAGCGGGCAAAACTTTCGGCCCCCGGAGAGGTGTCTACCAAGAAGATCTCGCTCGGGGGCTCGGAGGACAAGACCACCACCATCGGTGGTGACCTCGACCCGAAATAGGAACTCGCGCTCATCGCCTTCCTCCAAGCAAACAACGACATCTTTGCCCGGCACCCCTCGGACATGCCGGGCATACCCGGGAGGGTGATTGAGCACCAACTCAAGGTCGACCCCGCCGCAAGACCCGTGAAGCGGCGGGCGAGGCGCCAAGCCCCCGAGCGCGAGGATTTCATCCGGGCCGAAGTCAAGAGGCTACTGGAGGCCAAGTTCATCCGGGAAGTCACACACCCGACGTGGCTCGCCAACCCGGTGGTTGTGCCCAAGAGCAACGGCAAGATGCGGATGTGCGTGGACTACACCGACCTGAACAAGGCTTGCCCGAAGGACCCGTTTCCGTTGCCTCGGATAGACTCCGTAGTAGACTCCACTCGCAGGCTGCGACCTGCTTTGCATGTTGGATGCGTACTCCGGGTACCACCAAATCTGTATGGCTAAGGAGGATGAGGAGAAGACTGCTTTTATGACTCCCGCAGGGAGCTTTTGCTACGTGAGCATGCCTTTCGGTCTCAAAACGCAGGCCCCACGTTCCAACGAGCCATGCGCTTAACCCTGGACTCGCAAATCGGGAGGAACGTGGAGGCGTATGTCGACGACTTAGTCATCAAGAGCCGCAAAGCACCGTCTCTCCTGTTCGACTTAGAGGAGACCTTTTCCAACCTGCGCCGCAACCGGGTGAAGCTCAACCCGGAGAAGTGCGTCTTTGGCATACCGAGCAGGGAAGCTACTCGGCTTCCTGGTCTCGCACCGCGAGATCGAAGCAAACCCCGAGAAGATCCGGGCCATCGAAGAAATCCGCCCCCAAGGCGGCTCAAGGATGTGCAACGCCTAGCCGGGAGCATGGCGGCCCTTGGCCGATTCATTTCACGCTTAGGCGAGCGCGCTCTCCCGCTTTTCAGGCGATGAAGAGGACGGACAAATTCGAGTGGACCCGGAAGCCGAGGAAGCCTTGCAAGACCTCAAGCGCTACTCGTCTTCGCGCCCGTTCTAGTCGCCCGGAACCGGGTGAACCGCTGCTCCTGTACATAGCGGCTAACCCGCAAGTTGTCGGTGCGGCCCTGGTGGTCGAGCGGCTAGAGCGAGCACCTCGAGGTTCTCGGCGAACCAGCAAGCGCGGGTGCCTTGACGGTTCGAAGGCGGCGGGCCAAGCGGACCGGGGCTCCGCCCGCAACCAGCTCGGAGGCACCGGGGCACCCGGGGCTACACACGCTCTCGCTCACGACATGGCGCGCGACGCGGCCGCTCCGGCCTGTCCGGGTGGGGCACCCGGGCGGTCCCCGGAACAACGACTCTCGCGGACGGCATGGCTCCACGGCTTCACCCGGGGCTCCGGCTCCGACCTCGTCGCATGATTTGGGCGAGCGGGGACCACGACCGGAAAGACAAGGACGGACGCGTTGATCCCGCCCCACCCGGGGCTCCGGCTCCGACCATATCTCATATTGTGGGCGGGCGGGATCCGCTCCAACTACCCTTAACGACAGCACGGCGTCACCACCGTGTCACCCGGGGCTTCGGCCCCGACCACTACAACGAGCGAGAGCGAGCCGGGGCCTGCACCCTCGGAGGCCGAGCCTCGCACTCGGCGCATCCAGCGCCGGTGTATTTCGTCGGCGAGGTTTTGCGAGACGCCAAGACCCGGTACCCACGAGTACCGAAGATGCTCTACACGGTGCTCATCGCGTCCGGAAGCTGCGACACTACTTTCAAGGCCATCCCGTCCGGGTGGTAACCACGGCACCGCCGGAGACCATACTCGCGCAACGAGGAAGCGGCCGGGCGAGTGGCCAAGTGGGCCGTGGAGCTAGGCGAGTTCGACTTGTCCTTCCTCAACACACACATCATCAAGAGCCGGGCACTTGCCGAGTTCATCGCCGAGTGGACACCCACCCCGGAGATCGAGCGGGAAGAGCTTAGCACCCGGGTGCAGCCGTACGACGCACCCGGCGACTACCGGACGTTGTTCTTCGACGGCTCCCTCACCCTCAACGGTGCGGGAGCAGGGGTACTGCTGCTGTCACCAACCGGCGACGAGCTGCGCTACGCGGTCCAGCTACACTTCCGGTGCACCAACAACATGGCAGAATACGAAGCTCTCCTGGCGGGGTTGCGGATTGCGGCCGACCTCGGGGTCACGCGCCTCCTCGCCAAGGGAGACTCGCAACTTGTCGTCAACCGGGTATCCAAGGAGTACCAATGCAACGACCCGCAGATGGCTGCATACCTTGCGGCGGTTAGGCGGATGGAAAAGAAGTTCAACGGCCTCGAGGTGCTTCACGTACCTCGGGGCGACAATCACATTGCCGACGAGCTATCCCGGGTGGCCTCCACTCGAGCTCCAACCCCACCGGGACGTTCATGGAGATCCTGTCATCCCCTTCGGCCTCCGACGCCGACCGAGCTCCGGACAGACAACAACAAAGCGCAAGCGCACCCGCAGGATCTGCAGCACACGCAGAATAGCGAAGAAGTGCTTGCCAACGAGCCGCAGGACACCTGCTGGATGGACGACATCCTCGGGTACTGCGGGACGACATCCTTCCGGAAGACGACACGGACGCGGAACGCCCTAGCCCGCCAAGCCAAGCGATACGCCGTTGTCGACGACGAGCTGTACAAGCGCAGTGCCAATGGTGTTCTGCTGAAGTGCGTAAAGATGGAAGAAGGCAACGACATACTCGTTGAGATCCACGAGGGCGAGTGCGGCAGCCACCACGCTCCCCGCACGCTGGTCGGGAAAGCCTTTCGGCGGGGTTACTACCGGCCGACGGCCCTCCGAGGACGCCACCAGGCTGGTGCAACAATGCAAGGCATGCCGGTTTCACGCCAGCGGACGCACCTGCCCGCTCAAGCCCTTCAAACAATTCCCTTATCCCGGCCGTTCGCGGTTTGGGGTCCGGACATTGTAGGGCCATTTCCGACTGCCCCGGGTGGGTACAGGTGGCTATATGTGGCCATCGACAAGTTCACGAAGTGGGTAGAAGCGGAGGCGGTGACAAAGATAGACCAAAACTCGGCGGTCAAATTCATGAAGAATGTCACTCGCAAGATTCGGGCGCCGCAGCGGATTATCACGGACAACGGGACCCGGTTCACGAGCCACGCGTTCGCAGCATACTGCGACTCCCTCGGCACCCGGATCTGCTTTGCCTCAAGAGCCCACCCACGGAGCAACGGCCAAGTCGAACGCGCCAACGGAGAAATCCTCAAGGGTTTGAAAACAAGATCATTTGACCCGTTGAAGAAGAAAGGCACCAAGTGGGTAAGCGAGATCCAATCCGTGCTCCGGTCCCTACGCACCACGGCGAGTCGAGCCACGGGCGAAACGCCTTTTTTCCTCGTGTACGGTGCGGAGGCGGTGCTACCCACGGAGATCCGGTTCAATAGCCCCGAGTCGCCGCATTCGACGAAGCCGACCAAAGCACCCGGCGGCACGACGACATTGACCTCCTCGAGGAGGCAAGACGGCGAGTACTACTGCGAGCGCAAGGTACCTCCGGGGCTTGCGCTGCTACCACCAGCGGCGCGTGCGCCCGGGAGTTGCAAACGGGAGACCTTGTCCTCCAACGGGCTCGGACGCGTGAAGGCAAGGATAAGCTAACTCCCATGTGGGAAGGACCCTTCCTCGTCATCGCCATCACCCGCCGGGATCCGTTCGGCTGGAGTCGGAGGACGGGTACCGGAACCAAGCGCTTGGAACATTGAGCACCTAAAGAAATTCTACCCTTAGAATATTCTGTAGCCAATGGTCCCGGGTAGTACCTGCAAGTCCTATCGCCACGGCCACGGTCGCCACGGCACTTGTACTAACGTGTTTTAAATGAAAAACAGCGCCCGGTCGCTCCTTTTCCTACTTCTCGCAGGACCGCTGTCGTGCACGTTTAAGACCTTGCTTTCCTCCGACGAACAAGGAAGGTTTATGACTTAGACGGAAGCCGGAAGGCTGCGTCGGGTCGAGGATCGGACGCCTCGAGTCGCGCTAAAAGCGTCAGCTGCGGAGTGCTTGAACGGCCTACGACTACACGACGCACGCGGACATTCGCACGGAACAAACGAAACAGCGGGTTTAAGTTCTCCATTAACAACGATAACTTAAATTTGAAGTATCTCGCTGTACATACAGGAACACAGGTTTGACAAAAAACACAAAAACGGGGGACACAGGCGCCGAGAAACCACTCGCAGGTGGAGGGAGCGGAGCACTTAGCCGCGCTTGAAGCTCTCCGCGAAGGCGCGAGCGACGGCACGAGCCTGCGCCTTAGCCGCGGCGTGCTCACCCGCAGGGGATGTCGCCGTTCACCACGGCTAGGAGTGGGAACCCGGGCACCGGCACCGGCGCGTTCGCCGGCACCTCCTCCGGGGCCGCGGCTATGGTTTGCCGCCCCTCGTCCTCCAGGACCTCCGCCACCCGGGTGTTCGAGGCTGCTCGGAGAGTCAACCACCCCCGGCATGGCGAAGGCATACCCAGCCGCGCCGCGGTCAAGAGGCTCGGGAAGACGAGGCGGACCCGCCCGGAATAGCGCCGACGAGACAGCCCGGTGCACCTCGGCGGCGATCTCCGCTTGCGTCCGCGCCGCCGTGGCCAACTCCGTCGCCCGCTCGCTCGGCTCGACGCGCCGAAGCTCGGATTCCTCGAGCCGGGACCGCGCCTCCGCGAGCTGCCGCCGGAGGTCATCGCCATCGGCTGCGGCGGAAGAGCCGCGACCCGACTTCTTCGGCCGGACCTCCAACCGCTCGACTTGCCGGCGGTACTCATCCCGGCTCTTCTCCATCGCCTTAAGCTCGACGGCGAAGGCCTTCCGGGCCCTCGCGAGAGTCTCCTCGCGGATGCGGTGCGCCAACCCGTCGGCGAGGCCGCGGACCTGCTCCTCAACCCGCGCGAGACGGGCCGCCTCCGTCTCCAAGGCTTCCCTCCGGACGGCGGCCTCGTTCTCCCGAGCCGGACCTGCTCCTCCCGGGTAGCAAGGGCGCCCTTGCGTCCTCTAAGCGCCGCTTCCGGGAGGCCAAGGAGTCACCGACGCGCTGCACCTTCGCCTCGGCCTCTCCGACGGCCCGCTCCCGCTCGCCCGGCGCAGCTCCCGAAGGGCAAGTGCGCCGGCACGCTCTTTCAGCTCCTCCTCGCGAGCCGCCGCGGTCACCTCGCGACGGGTCACGGCCGCCTCGCGGAGGTCCGGGTGGGCCTCCGCCTCCTCCAACTGCGCGCCGCGAGCTGCACGGCTCGCTCCCGCTCCGGGACGCCATGGAGGCGGTTCACGCTTCAGCCTCGCGGGCCTTCGCGTCACGCGGCTTCTCGGCGGCCCGGTCGCCGATGCCGGCAGCTTGGTCCAGCTCATGCTGGATTTCCTCCATGCGGCGCCGATACGCTGCGGGCCGCTTCATCGCCGTCTCCGGGCCCGCCGTGCCTCGCCACCTCGCTCGCGCTCGCCGCGGCCTCCCGGTCCTCCGGGACGCATGCCTCCTCCACGCCGCCTTCATGGCAGAAGCGACCGGGTGGCCTCCCCGAGCACATCGCCAATCTTCGGCGACCCATGCCGCCGGAGCGACCGAAGGTGACCCGCTCGGCCGCGACCAGCGCGCCGCGGTCCCTACCGGCGGCAGCGGTCGACGACGTGTCTCCGCTCTGCCACCGTTCCGGCTCCGACCGAACGCGCGGAGGGAGTCATTCCCCTCCGAGCACTATAGGGTCGGCGGCGCGGCACCCGGCCGCGGAGCGGAAGATCGGGGTGGACGCCGGCGGCGCCGATCGGGAAAGCACCGGCACGTCCCCGGCCGGAGGAGGGGACACCCGGCCAAGGTCGGCCCGGCGAGAGGCACCCGCGTCCTCCTCTCCGGCAGGGCGCCCGCGGCCTCCTCGCCGGCGAGGGGCACCCGCGGCCTCTTCTTCGGCGACACCGGTAGCCACCTCCTCGGAGTGCCCGCGGCCTCCCCTCCGGCGGCGCCCGTGACCACCTCCGCGGGATCGTCTGCGACCTCTTCCCCGGGGGCACCGGCGGCCACCTTTCGAGGGCACTCGTTGCCCCTCCCGCGCCGTCCTCCGCTCCGGCCGCTGGAGCCGCACCGACCGCCTTGGGGTCCAAAGGGACCAGGTCCGGGTCCGGTTCGATCCGGACGATCCCGCAAACAACGCAAATCGAACACATTTCGCAACCATCGGCCCATGATGAGGCGAAGTGCGGCTCACCGAGCACACGGCTTAAGTAAAAAGAGAGGAAAACTTCCTACCGTCGCGCGTCCACCCGGCCGCTCGCACCGGTGCGGCTGCAGGGGACTTCTCTCGGGGAGCGGCCCCGTCACCGGCGCCGGCGAAGCTTGCCGGGCCCGCTTCGTGGAAGACGAGGCGGGCCCGGAGGAGTCGGAGGAAGAGGGCGACGGAGACCTTTGCCTTTGCCCTTGTCCCGCGCGCTCGGAGCAGGCCTCGCAGCGCCGGGGCTACCACCCGGAGCTTCGGAGGCGCCCCGGGGCGGCCGTCGCACCGGGCCGGAGGAAGGTGCGACCCGGGTACCGGAGACCGAGGGTGGGGGCCGGAATCGGGTCAAGAAACCCGAGCGGCCCGGTCGGGGCATGCTTGTCCGAGACGGCGCGCTTGTTCGCCGGCCGATGAAGGGGCCCGGCACCTTCCGGGTACGTGAAGGAGGCGGGCCACTTCTTCCCGGTCGGCGTGGAGTAGGCGTATCGCTCGCGGCCTCGGACAGGTCCGAGCCCGCCCCCGTGCGAGTGCGGCCGGCGAAGTTGAAGTCCCGGTACATCCATGACGGGACCGGCCTCCGGCGAAGGGCGCGATGTTGCGCTCGAGGAAGTCGTGCACCACCCCGCGCGAGTCGGACCAGCCGCGGCAAGCGCCGCGATCCGGTTGACCACCGGCATCATGCCCTCGGGAAGGCGGGGCACGGCGTCCCGGACGGCCAAATGTTGGGCCGGGACCGGCGGGACGCGGAGGCGACGAAGGTCCTTCTCGTACGAGCACCACGAACCAGGCCCTCTTCCACGCCTCCACCTTGTTGTCTGGGCGAGTACTCTATGTACCCGCTGTCGGGCCGGCGGTCAGCCGGACGCAGCCGATCACCTCCGAGGCATTGGTAAGCGTCATCTTGAAGTAGCGTTGGAATATGGGGAAGCACGGCTGCACCCCCACAAATCCCTCGCACAAATGGGCGAACACGGCGGCGCCGCGACCGCGTTCGGCGTGAGGTGCGCCATGCGGATCCCGTACTCCCGGAGCACCTCCGGGAAGAAGTCGGAGAAGGCGGGGGAACGGCGCCGGCGATGACGAAGGACACGAAGTGGAGGATCTCCAGCCCTCCGGTCGGCGGCGGCAAAGGCCCCCAACGCGAACGGCCCCATCACCGTCCACCGGCGAGGAAGGGCGAAAGCCGCGACATGTCGACCTTGGCGTCGGGCAAGCTGCGCCGTTGGCGGGGCATCCGCCGACGGCGAGCGCGCGCGCGAACTGCTACGGCGGGGGAGGACCTTCCGCGGGCCATCTTGACGGCGGGCGACGACGGCGACGGAGGCGGCGGCGCGGATCGGCGGAGAAGAAGGCGAAGGAGCGCGGCGGCGAGAAGGAAGTTGAGAAGACGGAAGGCGGAGGGCGAAGTGGAAAACGTGCTGTGGGCAACCGGCCATCCCCCTATTTGAGCGCGGACGCCGGCGGGGCCCACCACACGCGAACCAAAGCGACGCGACGCCTCGGGGCGGTCGTGCCCCGGCGGCCCAAGCGGCTCCGATTCCTTCGTGAGCTACGCCCGGAGCAACCCAAACGGCGCCGGCACCGACGGGTGGCCCCAATCCTCGCTCCGACCCGCGGGTCGGCGATCGGGGCCGGGGGCTCTGTCGGTGTAGGGGATCGGGGGTCCCCCTAACCGCGCGTGGGCCGCCTTCGGCCCATGAACGAGGACGAAGTCCACGAAGCCACGAAGTCCACGAAGTCCACGAGTCCGCGAAGGCCGGGGAGCGGGAGCGCCGGAGGGAGGACGAAGCTTCGCGGTGGTTTCCTCCGGCGCCCCAACTACCCGGAGTTAATGCGGCACTCGAGTGCCGCCGGCAACGCCGCAGCCCGACAGGACGTGCGCGCGTCTTCCCCGTGCGCCGCGTCTCGGGAAGCCACGCGGCTACGGTGCCGGGAGGGCTCCCGGCCGGTGAGAAGGGAGAGATTGGGAACGCGAACCAAGGGACCGAGACCGCAACGGATTTGTGTCGGGATCGTGTCGGAATGTCCCGAGGAGGGACCGGACCCCCACCGGGTGCCGGGTACCCCTCCGGATACTCGTACGGTGCTCCCCTCCTGGCCCTATAAAGGGAGGGGTACCCCCATGTAATAAGGGGCTTCGGCTTTTCGAATACTCACACAGCGGGACGTAGGGTATTACGCACCCGGTGCGGCCCGAACCTCGGATAACTCTCGGTGTTCTTCCTCACTTGAATCATCCACGCTAACGCGCGAGCAAATCCGTTCTTCCCCGAACCTATCCCAAGGGAGCCTTGACGAGCCCCCATTTGGAGGTGCACTCACACACCGACAACATGCATGCCCTTTTAGTTTTGTTGGGGTTTTACTCCAATTCCATGGATGGTGCCATGAGCGTCGTGCGACGTGATCCTTAGTTGATAAGCATCTAAGGCGTGGGAGATGGAAGTGTTGTCGTCGATGTTGGGGGACACGGTGAGTAAAGGCTCAAATAACCGATTATTGTGGCCCGACAGGAGATGCGGAAGAAATGCGGACGAAGGTTGTGGAATATGGATATGTGAGGGAGGTGCACCCGACGAGGTGCGACCGGGGGCACCGTGGTCATATCCGGCCGGCGTTCATACGAACTCCCAATCACGATCGATGCAAGGGATGTGGGGTCGATAGTTCTTGTGCCACCAATAAGGGAGGCATCCCAACAGGGTGGACCGGTCTTCGTCGTCTTCGATGGCTAGGGAGGAGCGTGGATAATCGGAGTCATCCATGGATCCAATTGTTTTTGAGTCGGACGACAATAGAACATACAGACACGGTTCCTTTGTAGGCAAAAATTTCGTTCCAAACTGATTCATCATTAGAAACTCCCACACACATGGAAGGAAAGTTAACCATGTATAACACAACTTTTAAGGTGGATATATGATGGGTTGAGGATAGAGAAATGTGATGGGATATATGGTATGGTGAGTCGGGGTTAGGGATATTTGACTTGGGTTATGGAAATGAGTGTGGATCCCACATGGATGCAAGAGGCTCAACCACATTTCCAACCATAACCCACCCTTCCACATGGTTTTGGATTTCCAGGAAATGAGGGTTCTATTTTTCTTTCCCTATCCAACTTATTTCCCTAACCCAACTCAGCCAAACATGGGAAATGGTAGCCAACCTCCTCATTTCCCCAACCTGATCTTCATTTCTAGGAATCCAAACGCCACCTAGTTTTATTACATCTACTTCAAAAGAACAAATTGCTTATGTGTAGAAGAACAAAAAAACAAATTGGTTAACCAGGCAATATAGAAGAATAATATTCCTTGGGCAAAAAGCAGAACAACAAAAAAATATCTAACAACTTATTGGGCCCTCCTCATACGATCATAGTGGAATGCATTTAGTTTTCCCTTACAAGTATCACTAGTAGTTCAATTATATATACGTACGAAGGATACCATAAATCTCAAGCAGAATAAGATTCCCTTGTGAATATTACTGCTAGTTCAACTATATATACACTAAAAAGATGGGTATCATCGATATAATAATAAGCATGGTAACATTTATTTCGGTTGATATATTGTAGGATTCCAAACTAGTGTTTCCAACATCTCGTAGAGAAAAAGAAGAATTGTTCCAAATCCATCCTTTGTTGTCATAGTTGTTATGGTGAAGCTAGCCACGTAACACAAGAATAAATTTAGGTGGTGTATATGGGTTGAAAATGAGGTGCTAATCACTAAATTTCTATTTCCATTGTGCCGAGTGCATCGGGTGCTTCAATGTGACAGACATGAATAATTGGAGATAGAAATGTTGATGTGATCCATATTTAGAAGAACTTTTCTTCTCTCTCACAATTTCTTTAAGTTTTACTTTGAGTGTAATGATGTCTCTTATATGATTGGACTTGAAAGGGGATGTCATAAAATATCCTTTAACAACACAAAAAGACTGGAAAGTTGAGTTATCCTCCTTGGACCTTAGACTAAAAACATACTAGCGACGACCAATTTTGGAGTCATTGGCGACTGGAGAACCAAAGGTCTTAGACCTGTTTGTAAGTTCTTCTTTGTTGAGTCTTTGTGTAAGATGGGTGGAATAGCATTTCTCCATTTCCAACTGGTAGGACAACGACGTGCTTCACTTGCCCATCGTAGCATCACGAGTGCAAAATCCCGGCAAGCAAGTGGCTAGCATGTAGTCTCGTCAACGGCAAGGAAGATGATAAAAGTAATATTTTTCTTTTATTACTTGTTTCGATTCTTTCTTAATTATTGGCTAAGCAATTAGAATGAATGTGTTCACCGATAGAGAAACATCTACTGGTACACGAGGTAACAACTGGACTATAAACAATAAAAACAATCGTCTGAAAATACAAGTCGTAGCTACGATACAATGGTCACTATATAAATATTTTTTTGTTGACAAGATAAACACTAAGTTTGACTTTGAACCCTTGAAATGTTGAAATATGTGCTTAACAAAGTCCTCCTTTAGACGGTGATAAATGTTTGTATAATCTCTTCTTGTTTCTGCAACAACCTATAAAAACCTTGAAGTGTCCATACGAAGTTAGCGGTATGAATGTGCTGCCCTCTCATCATATCCAGTTAGTGGTGTGGATGTCCTTGAATTTAATGTTGAGTGGTTGGATTTTCTAGATTTACACTATTGTTTGAGGCGTTGAGTAAGTCTCGTGAAAGATGAAGATGGACCCTCCATGACTAGTCAATGTGTTTTGGTTATAGTTGATTGGTGTATAAATGCAAATGTACATATAGCCAGCGACCTTCCTTGTATATGTGTGAAGGATTTGAATGTTGGCTTGACCGTTGGAGAGAGGACAAATGCAAGTTGTCATCTAGCGCTATTGTTGAAAAAAATGATCATTTATTTTCTGGGCACCGGTGCAAGTACTTGCTCCGCTCCCGGTGCTCACACATCACTTGCTTTCTAGAAAGGACTAGCATAGTGGTGGGAGCGGTTCCCAACACCTTTTGGGCCATTATGAATGACCTTGTGTACATCTATTTATACGCCCTCCTTAAATATCAATACAAGTATGTTGTGTCAAAAGAAAAGTAATTCGTTAACAATCCATATATACGAGATTGCACCTATGAACTCAACCACATACGAGGAGGAGCTTGTGCAGTAGACAAATCAAAATTTCTATCCCCACTCTCAACTTCTTTTACATGCAAGACCAGCAGAGAGATCATTTTGTTTTTAGAAAGGCCAATACAGATCATATATAACTCAATCATCTCTACGAGATTTCTACAAATTCTACCTTTGGTCCGTTCTTAACTTTGCCAATGCACTAGATTGGTAGCTCAAATCCGAGCGCAAATTCACTGAAAGTTTGTTATGTAGTATGGTATGGAACAGGAGAACACACTAGTGGCACGGCAAAGGAGATTGACGATCCAAGAAAAAGGTGATGCCGCCATTGACTAGGCCGCGGAAGAGAGAGCTCTGATGCATGCATGGCTTGGTCCTGTGACACAGCCCACCGTAACGAACAAAACGACCAGCCAGTCAAAAATTAACCACCTGGTTATATTAAACGGGCCGGCCATTCGCACAGTTACCTCTTTTAGCGCCTCCTCGATCTGCCATTGCGGTCAGCCTCGATCCGCCAAGAGCGCGACGGCCGGCATTGGCATGAAGGGAGGAGGGGCCGCCGGCGAGAAGCACCACCACAAGGAGGCCAATGCGGCGGCGGTGTACGGCGGAGGAGGGTCCGGCAAGGCCAAGCTATCCTTCCTCTATGGCCTCCTCCTGTACGTCATCCTGCCGGTGCTGGTCCTGTATTTCGTGGTCATCGCCGCGTCGCCGTTCTACAACCCGCGGTGCTCGCCGGAGGGCAACGCCATCGCGGCGGCCAAGCTCGTGGTGGCGGCCAGGCCCAACGTCAGCGTTTCTCTGGCCGAGAGGCCGCTGAACGTTTCGGCGCCGCCTCCTCCTCCTCGGGTGTCCAACAAGAAGAGGCTGTCGGCGGAGGAGGCGCCGACCGGGCTCCGGCACATCGTGTTCGGCATCGGCGCGTCGGCGTCGCTGTGGGAGAGCCGCAAGGAGTACATCAAGCTGTGGTGGCGGCCCGGGCGGATGCGCGGGTTCGTGTGGATGGACAAGCCCGTGGGCGAGTACTACTCCAAGAGCTCCCGCACCGGGCTGCCGTCCATCATGACCAGCTCCAACACGTCCAAGTTCCCCTACACCCACGGCGCGGGCAGCCGTTCGGCGCTCCGGATCTCGCGCATCGTGTCCGAGACCTTCCGGCTGGGCCTCCCCGGCGTGCGGTGGTTCGTGATGGGCGACGACGACACGGTGTTCCTGCCGGAGAACCTGGTGCACGTGCTGTCCCGGTACGACCACACGCAGCCCTACTACATCGGGTCCCCCTCCGAGAGCCACATCCAGAACCTCATCTTCTCCTACGGCATGGCGTTCGGCGGCGGCGGGTTCGCCATCAGCCGCGCGCTGGCGGAGGAGCTGGCCAAGATGCAGGACGGGTGCCTGCACCGGTACCCGGCGCTGTACGGCAGCGACGACCGCATCCACGCGTGCGTGTCGGAGCTGGGCGTGCCGCTCACGCGCCACCCGGGCTTCCACCAGTGCGACCTGTGGGGGGACGTGCTGGGCCTGCTGGGCGCGCACCCGGTGGCGCCGCTCGTCACGCTGCACCACCTCGACTTCCTTGAGCCCGTCTTCCCGTCCACGCCGTCCCGGGCCGCCGCGCTGCGGAGGCTGTTCGAGGGCCCAGTCAGGCTGGACTCGGCGGCCGTGGCGCAGCAGTCCGTGTGCTACGACGCGGCCCACCAGTGGACGGTGTCCGTCTCCTGGGGCTTCGCGGTCATGGTGGTGCGCGGGGTGCTGTCGCCCAGGGAGATGGAGACGCCCGTGCGCACCTTCCTCAACTGGTACCGCCGCGCCGACTACACGGCCTACGCGTTCAACACGCGGCCCGTGGCGCGCCAGCCGTGCCAGAAGCCGCACGTCTACTACATGCGCTCCACCAGGATGGACCGGCGCCGGAACACCACCGTCACCGAGTACGAGCGCCACCGCGCCGCGCAGCACCCCCGTGCCGGTGGCGCATCGCCGACCCGGCCTCGCTGCTCGACAACATCGTCGTGCTCAAGAAGCCCGACCCGGACCTATGGAAACGGGTGCGTCACCTAGTTTTCTTACTCTCATCAAAATTGCAGTTCGCCAATTAATTAACACGTACGGGACAACAATGTGCAGTCGCCGCGTAGGAACTGCTGCAAGGTGGTGTCGTCGCCCAACAAGGGCAAGGACCGGTCCATGACCATCGACGTCGGCCAGTGCAGGGAAGGCGAGTTCGCAAAGGTTTAATTTCTAGGTCGGTGCGTGTCCACAATAATCTTCTCGCAGCTTCACATCCAGAAGAATTATTTGCCTCCATCTGGCCTGGCTAACCAAAACTCTGCATTGCAGCGGGATCGGTTAGGAGAGGAACATAGGAATTAGCGGCGACAGAAAAGATCCATCCTGGAAGAAACAGAGATCCAGGCTTATCGTGACCAGGGACCAAGCTAATAGCTCGTTAGTACCCGGTCCAGAGACCTGACCGTGCTGGCACCAGCTCCATCGTGTGTGCGTGCCCAGGAATGTGACAAAGGCCCTGTTCCATTTCGGTGCTCTTTAGCGTACGGGCCAGAAGAAGATGACGCGTAACTCTGTATCTGTGTGTGTCTTAGTGTACCATGACCATTTGATTTCTCAGATTACGATGGATGTCACGCAATGTGGCAAGGATGATTTCCCGTTCTTCTCTCCTCTACTCGAGGATTCAGCTGTTGTATTTGCATGTGGTACAAATGTCTGGTTGTTTAACAAACAATCGAATCAAAATGAAGTCTATAAGGGCCTGTTTGGCTCCATGGAATTGAATCACTTTCTCCGAATTAGATAAGAAAAAATAGCAAGATAGAACTGGTTGTGTTATGTTTGTGTGGGCTGAATCCCCAGCCCACTAGCGTTGATGAACCAGATTCGAACCCACCTACACCTAAACACGTGACATTCACAACATGGGCTGAATCCACAGTACTCGGGTGTCCTGGAAGCTGGCCAATGGGCTTTGTGAACGCTTTGAAAAATAGGTCCAGCCCGCCGGCAGGATGAAAATGGACTGCCCAAACTTTGGGTGTCATGTTTAACATTCAGAAATGGGACGAATAAAGTTGTGTTCAAACTTCAAAATCCGACATCAGATAGTCAATGAATATATCAAAATAGTATAAATTAGTATTAGACCCACTACGTGCGGTGGTTGCATAATTCCATCAACCCAGCAAAGTGTTAAGTTATGCAATCTCGATCAAACTATCAATAAGCTATTGCATGGTTCTGAAAACTTTTTTTTTACTAGCAGCCTCAAAAAACGAAATGAGGGCAATTATCAGTACTGTGTTTTACTTGCAGCAGTATTTCATGGACCCAGGCTTGACAAAACTACTCTCATCCAATCTTTTCTGTAAGAAACCGGTTTATCTGACGGTTATTGGGATTTGTCAGAAATTAACCGGAGTTCTGAGTTCTGACCAAAACCTAGCAGTAAAATTGATGAGTCGTAGAGTCCTGCCTGACGTCCTCCCCTGTCATACCGCTGCCGCCGCAATTTGCTTCGCCCAACCGTCGATTGGTCGGCGACCTAGCTGCCGGCGAAGGGCCGCGACGCCCCAGAGCTCCTTCCGCAGAGGTCTTCTTCCGTCTAGAGGTGTCGTCCTCCTCCCGTCCCCTCCATCTGCTGGCTCTCGGCTGTGTGCAGGGGACATCCGTCCGGACTTGGATTCGATCTTTCTCATGCTTGTAAGTTGCCCTAGCTTGCTCGATCAGATCTTGAAGACTTTGTTGTCTTGGCGGAAAGCTTTTCTTGCCTCAAATGCAATTGTTTCTTTCTATCCCCTAACTGTGGATTTGATTGCTGCGTGGCACCCTTCTATACGGCAGTGATCTGATTCCATCCATCCATCTACGTTTTGATTAGGTTCCTCTTTTTCTGCGGCGAGGACGCTGAATTAAACCGTGTTGCTGACGCTGTTTCCCTTGCCAACTCCCTGGTATCTGAAGCCATAAACCTGACCTAATTAACAATCTTGGCTGCAGGGGGCAATGGTATGCTGGTCTAAATTATAGGATAGCTGATCTTCTAGTATGATGGATGCCGATTCTAACCAAATTATGGTGCAGGATGTTAAAGGTCTTGACAGAGAGCAGTTGGAGAGCAGGCTCTTTGTAGGAAATCTGGACTACGGCATATCAGAGTAGGATATCTCTTGTGTATTCAGTTGTACGTTCATTTCAGTGTCCATGGCTATGCTGTGTGATCTGACGATGCGCTGTGACTTTTCAGGTCTGATGTTATCAAGATGTTTTCCCCCTTCGGAAAAATTACAGCCGAGGATTTCCTGTGGCACACACGAGGCCCAAAGCGAGGCGAGCCCCGTGGTTATGCCTTTGTTCAATACACCACTAAAGAGGTAAGAGTAAGTTACTCATTTTCCATGGCAAATAACATTGTTCTGGTATTCGCCCTCACCTTTGCCACCTGAAGTAAGCATGCAGGAAGCTCAGCTGGCTAAGGAAAAGATGAATGGCAAATTGGTCCGTGGACGCCCAATGGTGGTTCACCTGGCTAGTGAGAAATGTTCTTTGGACTCGAATAGTTCACAGAGTGCTCTGAAAGACAAGAAGCTTTCAGGTGGTTCAGGAGGCAAATCAAGGCAACCTGATCGTGCTGCAAAGATAGCTGCTATAAAAAACAAATTGAAATCTTTGGAGGGAGAGGGATGTAGTGCAAAAAGACCAAGACTGAAGCCCGACGACTTGCATTGCACTAAGGAACAATCTCATAAGAAGTTTTAAAGTGAGTTTTTTCGTCTTCAGAGTTCAGAATGTCCGTGGCTTGCACCCTCTTATATCATGACACTAAGCTGCTTCCATTCTATGATCTTAGCTATAGGAAGTTAGTCAATTCACAGGTGTAACATTCCACAGTCTTGTCACATTTGTACAATATTATGTACCAATTACCTGTCTCTTGGCTGCTTAGCCTTTTAATGGTGGAATCTTATGACGATATATTGTCTTGGCATTGATAATCCTTGTTTGTGATCTTCAGTTCATTGGTGTATTCTTATACATGCTACTGTGGTTGAAACAATATGAGTATCCATCACTATATCAGTAATTCAGTATCAATGAAATGTTTACATTTACCTGAAACTAGAAAAGCCACACAGTGCCACACCAATCTTGACACTGCTATCTAAAAGCAGAACAGCGTCCAGAAAGGATTGAGTAACCATTTGCTAATAATATTTTATTTGTGTTGTATTCCTGACATGTACTAAATCTTTTGGGTTCCACTGAATTATAATCAGTTCATGTGATGCGATATTGTGAAGTATTCAAGTTTTTATACCATCTGTCTGGTTTCAAATAGATAATCTTATTTGCCGATCTTCATATGTATATATGTGGTAGTATTAGGTGAAATCTCATGTATTCAGCTCGTACTCCTCTTAATGTGTTTTATTACTATCTCTTATGGATCTCGAATGATCATTGTTTTGAAAGCATCCTAGTATAATTTACTTATACCACCTCTGATGCCTATGGTATTATTATAGTATAAGTTTATTTGACCACTATATACAGTAACATTCTATAACAAATAACAAGGGCTGCACATTATGGAATTACTTTTCATGAAGAACATAGTCATAACAACTGCAAAATGCTAAAATATTGTTCTATATCTGAACTAAAAATATTGTTCCCTTTCTGTGATGACTTATGTTTACAACTGGATGGACTAAAAATATTGTTCCCTTTCTGTGATGACTTATATTTACAACTGGATGGACTAAAAATATTGTTCCCTTTCTGTGATGACTTATATTTGCAATTGGATGGGACAGTTTTCTTGCTATGGGTTTTATTTGTGTTGTTAATATAACGATAACATAATTGACGTCCATGTGCTGTCCAGGGTATTGTTCTTAATGATGATGCAAAAGGGTCTCCATATCTATCCTGCTGGTCTGGTGGGGGCTAAATGACCAGAAACATTCGACAAAGTATGCTCAGAATATGTCGTATTATGCTTGACAGTAATTGGTGTGTAGTTTTTCTGTCTAATCTGTCCCTATGTTTTAGAACATGGGCCAGTAAATAATGGCAGAAGTTCAGCAATTGTCATTCATGCCTCTACCTGGCAAAGCTATCATTTATGCGTCCCCCATCATCAAACTATATAGATAGCTGTTGTGTCCTGACTCCTGAGAGAGCTGACAGTTGGGTATTAAGATACCATCCATATATATGAATTTTAAGATTGAGATCGCCTCATTTTTTTATTCATAATCAATGTACTGGAGGTAACCTTTCCATTCCAAGTATGATGTTAGTCACAAGATAAAACTTCAAGGACTTCTCTTCATTGTCATTACCGCAGCTTGGTGCTTCTGGAAAGTCAGGAATGCTTTGACGGTGTTCATCCTTCTTTGAGTACTTTCTGATTCTATTTAAAGACAGAATTAGCTGCAAACCCGTATACTCAATCCTGTTGTTAGAGAGGGTGTTCTAGCTTGAATAAATTCTCTGTAATCATTCCCTTGCAGTCTTTTTTCTTAACTTGGTTCCCCCAATTTTACTCGTTTGGAGGTTGTTTTGGTGAGTTGCTCTTTTCCCCTCTACCCTGTTTTTTTTTAATCATAAAAATTGCTGTGGGGATCTTCCCTACAGTTTCCCTTTCAATGCATACCAAGTAGATAATTTAGGTAAGTTCTCTTTCTATTTGCAGATTAGTGTTGTCTTGCTGAGTTTATTTGCGATTTCAACCGGTCCTCCTTGAAATGCTGAGAGTTGTCTCTACACAAACTTGGATGCTTATAGCATACATAAAGTGTCCTAGACATTACCTAACAGAGTAGGCAACCGGGATGCTGATAATATACAATGAATTTCTGGTATTACCTGGCTAAGAGATAAGAATCGTGTTAAGAAAGGAATGTGGGATATTAGCAGTATTTATACTCATAAATTTGCAATGACCATTCACAGCAGTTGGTTCATGTATGGATACAATTGGTTCAATTTATATTTATGAATTGTCTGATGTAGCCGTAGCTCAGGACCTCTATGCAAATGCCAAACCATGAAACTGGGGATATCTTTCTTTTGCCAAGTCTGCATAAGACCACACCCTTGTCCCTGCTTCAGAGGGAGTCAAAACCAGTCTTGTTCCATTGACTACAGGTCTACAAGACTACAATCCTATTAATTAACAAATCGATGAGGTCTAGATCAAAGACCTACCGGCTACTGTACCTCGATGTCGTTATTGCAGTTCCCTAATGTGCTTACAGAGACCATTGTCCCATGTTCAAGGGTCTTGAACTTTGTTTTGTTCAGTCCAGGTTCATGCAACTCCACTTGATTTCCGTCCAGAATCTGAACCTGTTTCCCCGGTCAGCATACACACCTCCTGCTCCGCGGTTTGAATATTGGCTGCTGCCGCTCGAAGCAGGCGACGCGACGGGGATGACTGAATAAGAGATGCTTTGCAGCAGCTTGAAGAGACAGGCTTGGCATGTGAGGACCACAGATCTTGCATGATTCTGGCCGGAACCATAGATTATCTTCCAGAAATCGTTGGCGCCTCAGCGTGCTGGATCTACGATCTGACGGGCTTTGAGCGCTGTTCCATCTGGAAGACCGAAGATTGACATGGGGAGATGCTTCTTGCAGAAATGCTGTCGCGGGTGCTTTTGTCCAGATTATCTCACCCACCCGACTAATCCCGTATTATTGCTGCCAACATTGATGAGTCTGTCTTTGACAGGTTCGGACGAGGACGAACTGGTAGTACTGCGTCTTGGGATTTTTAGTACACTGTATTTGTCGCTTGTCTGCTCCCGTACGACACGACCAAACCTTGCATGTTTGATGTCACCAATTCATTTTTCTCTTCTAAACTCAACAGTGACCACTGTTCCTGTGAGCAATCCTTCTACTAGTAGCGTATTTATTAACTTTTCAAAGTCGAGTATGAGTATCGGTTTAACATGGTGAATGATGGAACTTTCATGGATTGATTGATTGTAACGGTGATCAATCGGTACAAGTCCTGTAGAGATCGTACAGAATCGAAAAAGGGAAATAGCAGAATCCACGAGTTGGGACCGCGAAAAGCACGGTTTGGAAGAGCGCTCTTTGGCGAGAAGATCAGTGGGAGATGAGGCGGGGGGACAACATGGACACGGCACCAAACGCCCTGTCCCTTGACGTCAACGAGTTTGTTCTCACTCACTGGCTGGCGCCCCACATTGACGCGCGCGCGCGCTCCGGACCCGCACCGGCCTGCCTGCCTCTATATTATCTCCGCCGCGCAGCTCGCTTGGCTCAGACCTCACAAGTCACACAGCTCACAAGTCAGAACACCTACACAAACCAAAGGCCTCTCTTGCATTGCTCACCGTGCCGCACCATGGAGAAGGCCTCGCCGTCGCCGTCTCGCAGCGAAAGCTTCTCCCGCGGCGGCGGATGGCGCAGGTCCGGAAAGGCGCGGGTGGCGCCGTCCTTCGAGCGCATCGAGGCGTGCCTCGGCGAGTCATTCAACAGCTCCACCGCGTCCTTCATCGACATGGACCCCGCCGAGCTCTTCTCCATGCGGTGGACATCGGACGACTCCGACCTGCCGATGCTGGCCAGCGCGGCCGACGACCTCCTCCTCCCCTGCGAGCCAAGCGGCATTGCCAGCCGCGACGACGCCGGCGTCGCGTACGCGGACGCCGTCTCGTCGCCCTCCTCGCCGATGTTCCACACGGCGCAGAGCACGCCGGCCTCCGCGTCCCGCAGCAGCAAGCCGAGGACGCCGCCGCTGATGGCCACGAGGCGGATGCTGCTCAGGTACCTGCGCTTCCTCGTGCCGCTGTGCCGGAAGGCCCGGTCGCTGGCGCCGCGGCACGGCGGCAGGGCCCTGGCCGGGAAGACGGCGACCCCCGCGCGGCGGTCCACGTCCAGCGTGTCCAGCGTGGCGGCCGAGCACTGGTGCCACGGCAACGCGGACACCGCCGTGCGCGACGCCATCCTCTACTGCAAGAAATCCTTCACGGCTCGCGCCGAATGCTGAACTGCTGAAGAATTGATCCCAGCAATGGGCTCTTGCAACATCGCTTGAGTCTTGCCTGGCAATCGAGAAAAAAGATAGACATCTAAAATTTTGATTTCGGACATATGTACATGCAGCGCAGTACGACACTGTACACGTTGATCAATTGTGCCCAAGGTCGATCGTTCGACCTTGTGTGGCGAATTACAAAGTAGTTATTACTATGAAACGGAATAGATGTTTCTATTGTTCTGAAAATAGAAGATACTATTGTTTTTATGAATTCTGTACTCTGCTCTCTATCATTGCTACGTGTGCAGCTGCTGATTATACTCTGCTAATCTGCTTTTCTCATTGCTATATGTGCAACTGACATGGATCAAGCACCAACTTGTGGTAAGAATCACGAGTTAATCATCTCATTTGTTGGACCGAACCCATGTGTCTTTAACCTGTTCCAGAACACAATCGAAGTTGTTCGAATCTAAGCTACTACAGTATTGAATTTGACCTGGCACTTTATTTTGTTCCCCGCTTGGCCTCGGTGTACAATTAATCAAAAGATTCTTGCTCGTGTTGCACGACTTGCTCCTGGCGGTTCTGTGCTCTGAAAGCAAAAATTATGTGTTCCTTCGAGTCACCTGTTCTCCAAGCAAGACGAGAGAGTCTCGACGGCCCAGCCAGACGTTGACAGCAATGTTTCTTCTCAAGCGTTAGTAGATTCCACATTTGAAACTCGAGGCTGGCTGGCCAAGTAGAGGTAGCTAGAGCCGCAGATCTTCTCGCCAACACCGATCTGCACGAGGAATTCATCCGGCCCTGCGAGGCTGCAACCTACCTACTTGATGGTACCACGGTTGGTTTGAGCAGGACGTGCGAAGGCATGTTCCTATAGGTGAACAGGGTGTTTGCCGCTCCGTACGTCGGCGGCACTGATTTGCTGCCTTCCTCAACCTGTACCAAGCAAGCCCAAGCTGAGCAGTCAATCATCAGCAAGCTAAGCTACGCGTGCAGCCGATGGCCGGTCACCTGTCACTCACCGGCTCAGTCGGATGGATATGACAAGGCAGCAGGCCGCCTCATTGCGTCGTGTCCGGCGCGCGCGACTTGACCGTCGCCCGGCCGGCCGGTCGACACGCACCCGCCGCCTGTGCAGCGCAAAGCTCCGGTCCTTCTCCGCCACACTGACGATACACCATAGCGCAGCACTGTGCTGTCGCCTAACCGTATCTGCAGTGAAAACAGTGCGGTTATCCCCGGCAATTGGGAGGGAAAGGACGCGTGAGATGGAGCGGACGCACCGCGCAACGACTCAACACGCGTCGCGTCGGGGCAGGGACCAGCCGCCGATCCGCGGATGTGGACGGGTCGTGAGGCCGGATAAGGGCCGGGTTGTCGTATCGTCCGGGCTCCCGACCGGCGAGGACAAGGCGACACGGCCTTCTCGTCCGACTCGGCCAGTGCGCGCTAGCTTACCGGCGGAACGAACGTTCGAGGCGGCTGGGCGAGCCTGTTCTTGGCCGTTTTCTGGGCGTGGGCGTGGGCGCGGTGTGGTGTCGTCGCGCGCGGCCAAAGCGAGGAGGCGGCGGGGTGTGGGCGCTACGGCTCGGGCGGCCTGGCTGGCGGGGGGCCTACGTGTATGGCCGTTGGGGCGGCGGTCGTTGCCACATGGATGACGACGACGCCACTGCGCCTACGCGTGACGGCGTGAGCCAGGGCACGAGCGAGCAGGGCCGGCACGCCGAGGCCCATCTCAGCGCCTGCTGCGATCCGAGGCCGTGGGCCGATCCGCAGCACGGCAAATCAATCACGCTGCACGCGCTCCCGACCGTGGGCCGCATGCTCCTGGTCCTTCCGCTGGATGGGCCGGCGGCAGCACGGCACGTCACGTGAGCCCGGCCCGTCGCCAGGTGGCGACCACTGCAGCTGCGAGAGACGTTGCGTGACGTGCTGGTGCCGCTGCTCCCGGACGAAACACGCGCGTTCCCGTGTCCTTCTCTCCGGATGCGACGGAAATGCCGCAACACGTTTCAGATAATGAAAGCGGACGCCGCCGGCGACCGACGACGCTGCTGTTTCCCCGGGCAACATAAACACGCAGCTTCGCCGACCAGCATACACGCACTAAAACAGCAACACATGCCGCCAATGCGTGCTGCTCCTAAATTACGTGGCCGGGAGGGATGGAGCAGTGCAGCGGCGTTCTAAAATCGTTCATCAGCTGCGAATGGTTACCGTTGTTTTCCCACACATGGCGGCGCAAGTCCCCTCCCTAAAAAAGGAGTAACACCATAGTATTCGTCCCTGAGGCTACCGGCAAAAGTAAACTAAAAGGGGAATCGACGGCGGTGGGACAAACCGAAAACCGCCGCCGCCTAAAATGCGGTTTCGCCACTAGAGGAAAGCAATGCTACGCTAATAAAAGTGAGTCCTGTCCTGCCAAGCTTAACGGCGCTCGGAAAACTTGAGCTCCATTTAGCAAGAATTCACCGTATTTTGGTCTGCCGTGCCCGTCTTTCCAACGAGCCGAAACGAGACCGCCACCTGAATTTTTTCCCCTACTGCTACCCTCGTGCCGGTGTGGTGCCTACACTGTCCCGCGGCTGCAGCCACACACAGAGCACAACAGAGCATTCCTCCTTTCCCCATCCAGCTCGAGCGGGCACATCTCGCCGCCGCCGCCACCTACTGCAGCGAGCTCGCCTCCCTCCCTCCCCCGCCCACCGCCCCCGGGGAGCTTCCGTCCCTCAGCCCGCCGCCGCCGCTCTCGCCTCGGTGGAGCTGAGATCCGCCCGGACGCGGACTGGTCCCATTTCGCTTCCTCGCTGGTGAGTAATCCTAGCTTGCTTCAGTAGATTCCCTTTGCTCGAATGCGTTGGTTAGCGCCCAGTGGAACCAAGCAGCTCTCGTCCCCCGCGTTCCGTTCAATTAGTTATGCAGCGGCTGCGCTGTAGTGCGCAATGCCCCTGCTTCCTTCGATTAGGTCCCTCTTCTTCGTCAATAGAGATGCCGAATCGGCACGGGTTACCGCCATAGGGCGTCCTGAAACTCGATTAAGGATCGGATGAACTTCATCTTCCCAGGAAGGGTTTGGGTTTCAACTGAAGCCCCAAGCCACCATGCCGAGAACACACCTGCTGTTGGATGAAAGATAGGCGTCGCAGTTCAGCATAGTTTGCATTTTGGTGGAGTAGCTAGTACTAGTAGCGAAGGATTTCCTTTGTTTCCGGATCAATGGCTAAATGAGATGGGTGGACTTACTTAACAATGCTTTCATTTTCTCAGCTGCGAGAACAAGTTCCATGTTAGCAATCACTCTCATTTGGGGCATGAGCCCTTCCCTGATGATTAATTGCTCTGTGCTTTCTAGCTTTTAAGGGCCTGTGCATTTTTGGGAAGCTCAACTCACCCAATACATTAATCCGTACCTAGATATCTGCCGTTTGTTAACATAGTAGAAATAGCCACTTTTGTTTTCTTAGTAGGGGCCATGGAAGGATAACACTTTTAGCAGCATGGCAGACAGCATCAACATTCCTTTTGTGTACATTTGATAGTTTATTAGGCGATGCACACATTACCCGATGGTGTGGTCTAACTTTATCTTGTCAAGAACCCATTCACAAGTGTTATCAAATATGTGTCTCCTATTCTAAAAATAACAAGTTTGCACTCATGAGTATTAACTCTCTATTCAATCTGTCATGTGTTGTTTGAGCTCAATTAGCTGGAATTACAACAGAAATTAGTATCCATATCGTCTCTTTGTGAATGTACACAGCCTTACTGAACTCATATTGTCTCGGTTATGCTCTTTGTACTTAAAGTACTGGTGCGAAATCTTTGTTAGTGACTTGGTCTAGAAGTGGATAATTAATTTATTATATTGTGACATACGTGATCATTGTGGATAGTATTCCTTTTACATATATGTGTGCAGCCGTTTCAGTGATATGCTTGTTTACTGCAGGGCTGCTGTCCCTGGTGATCCCACGAGCAGATCTTGTTGCAATTGAACCGGGACATTTATGCATTATCTCATGCATTCACTTAGTTCTTTGGGCTAAAAGAAATGGAGAGTTCCAGCTCTGGTTCTTTTTCCCAGGGTGAGTATCTTTTTCCTCATTTATGTTGTTTGGAGGATTTGTTTGTCCACAGTACAGAAGATTATAGATGTTAAACTTGTAGGTTTAAAGAGGCATGTTTAAGTGATGTTATAGTTGCATGAATCTTCTGATTCTGTCTTTAGTTTAGACTCGTTGAATATAAAGATTGTAACCTTGTTCTTAATTGTTCCCTGTTGTAGCTGAGTGATGTTAATTCAGAACGCTTGTTTCTTCAGTTTATAGTTAGATTGACCAATGACACTTTGACTGTATCGCCTTTGTGAATGCTTCAAATTACAGTTAGTTTAGGAGAAACTCAAGCTCAATTAACAGCTTACTACGACCGTTAGTGACATTCATCATAACTTTTGTGCTACCTTTGAAAACGCTTCAAATGGCAGTTAAATTTAGGACAAACTTATGCTTGATTAATGATATTCATTATAACGGTAACCATTGCTGATATTCATTATAATCTAACAAATGCAATCGTGGCCATGTTATATAATGTTAGGTAATGAGCTCAGTTCGTGTATGGAAATGAGGCAAAATTTAATGTGGATTGTTAGTGGTTATATTAGATGATTATTTATTCTTTTCAGAAATGCATTATGTTATTGAAGTATGTTCTGCAATAATTATGATTATTGGCTCCTTTTACTCGACACTGAAGGGAATGTTGCATTGCAGGTACGGTGTATCATTGGCTTGTTTTGTTTGCAGTTTGGCTTTTTAGCAGCCAACATGTTCTATCTCAGAAAACAACACTTGAACCAAAAGACAAGTTCCTTCTGTCTGACCCACCTATCGGTCTCTTTGATCCAATAGATATTTCACCTTCTGTTCTCCCGCGCAACCCTAACCCAGTCGAGCCATTGTCACCAATGTATCCAAACTACACATCCTATGATCCAGTCTTGACTGGAAAGTGCCATGTAAATTTCTCTGCACTCTCTTATGTTATGGAAAAGACAGCATCTGATTGCTCTATTCCTCTAGCGCCACTAGTTGCCGATGTCATATGTTGCCCCCAGGTTAATAGCTTGATGCATATTTTCCAAGCTGCATATGGAAGTGGGAATGACACACTAGTTCTGAACCAGGCTTCAGCAAATGCTTGTTTCTCTGATGTTATGAGTATACTCGCAAGCAAAGGGGCAAACACTAACATCCCTGAGTTATGTACCCTGAGGCCATCAAATCTTACTGATGCTTCTTGTCCAGTGAAGGATGTCAGCTCATTTGAGAAGATAGTCAATGTCAGTAAACTCCTAGATGCTTGCAGCAGTGTGGACCCACTAAAAGAGTGTTGTCGGCCAGTTTGCCAACCTGCAATAGCTGAAGCAGCCATTCACTTATCCTCAGGTGGGGCAAACATGTTTGGGAGTTCTAGCATACCTGGGAGTGCTGCTGGTATCGATGTTGTTACTGACTGCAAAGGGGTGGTTCAGGCCTGGCTATCTATGAAGCTATCATCAGAAGATGCAAACAGTGCTTTCAGAGTATTATCTGGTTGCAAAGTGAACAAAGGTACGCGATGTTGCACTCAGGGAAAAATAAATAAAAAGAAAAAAATGCTATTTTGTCAAAACTTCTTATCATAGCTACTGCATGATCAGTTGTCAGTTTTGACATTACTATGCATAGAACCGATTGAATTGGCTGACTCTTGTTCAAAATGGTGCAGTTTGTCCACTTGAGTTTGATGAACCTTCTTCGGTCGTCAAGGCATGTGGGAAGACATCTTCATCAACATCAACATGCTGTGCAGCATTACACTCTTATATTGGATCTAGGCAGAAGCAAATTTTTGTCACAAATTTGCAAGCAATTAATTGTGCAACAATGTTTGGATCAATGCTACAAAAGGCTGGTGTTGCGGATAATATTTATGAGCTTTGTGATATAGACTTAAAAGATTTCAGTCTGCAAGGTATCCACTGAAACAATGATAACTTATGCTCAATATCTGATTAATTTTGGAACTCTTTTTAACTCTCTTTGATTTCCTTGGCATCACATAATTGGAGCAGCTTTTGGACAGCAAGGTCGGTATCAATCAATCACCTTTATTGGTTTGGATCCAGATTTCTCTTAGTTCCATATTTATTTGAATCTTCATTATTGTAGGGTGTCTCCTTCGGAGCTTACCTACGGATATTTCATTTGACAACACAACTGGCATCAGCTTTACTTGTGATTTGAGTGACAACATTGCAGCACCGTGGCCCTCCTCGTCGTCTCTCCAATCCTTGTCACTTTGTGCTCCAGGTAAGAAGCAGTTGAGCTCTTGGGTCACAGAAATAACAATTTTTGGAACCACTTCATGAGTTTCCTTATACTTTCTTCTGTGACATGTTCATAACCACATTGGCATTCTTTTTGGCTTCAGAAATGTCGTTGCCTGCATTGCCTGTCTCACCAACTTCCCGAAGCTCAGGTACCTTGTTTACATTTGTTGCCAATCAATTTACTGTTTCCTCCCCTTGTCCGCAAGCTGAAATTGTGTTTGTCATGACAGTGGGTACGTCCAGAACTGGAATTGGGGTTTTTCTGCCTCTCGTATTATTCACCACGACAATCTCCATCTGAGGATAGCTTCGTCTAGTGAGCCAGGAGCTTCCACCAGTCGTATTTTTCCCCTCTGTGCAGGCCCTCGTGTAAATTGAATTGCATTACATTCTTGTAAATGAGCATTCCCCTTTCTGCCCCTTTTTGTCCCGTGGATAGAACCGTCTTGTTAGAGAGGACTGTTGTACCATTTTGGGTTTGAACTAGTAGAAGCAGCTTAACTAACGTTGCCGACTGAAATACTGAGTGGTGCTTAACAATCAAACCTACTTCATCCCCTTGACAACTGTCTGCTCGTAACGAATATTCCTTGTGGCAGAACTCATCTTTTAAACTGAAATGCACTATCGAAATCTCACAAGTGCACGCTAATCATTTGCTAGACTACCGAAACTTGTACAGCCTAGAGTTAATTTATGGTACGAATCAATACATCGCAAATACGAGGAATTAAACAAACTTGTTATGACGCTCATTAGCATATAACAAAACAGGCGTCAGCAGTGCCATTTGATGTGATGGCCTTACTGGTACTGATTGAACATTTGTCATGCAGTACAATATACAACAGATTTTTGAACGAGCAGTTTTTGAACGAATATCAAATGTTACACTACAGATTCAATGGAATGACAGTTCTCGAACAAATGATAGCTAATGTTACACTACAGATCCACATCAACAGTTCAAGTCTGCTGCGGCATCTACAATCGTGTTGATTGTTCTGTTGAATTTTGCCGCCGCAGGGAGATCCATCATCAGTCTCCTGAGAGGAAGTTGACCCACTCGAAGAAGGCTTCGCGCCAGCTGCAACGATGTTCTTGAACCAAGCTCCCTGGAAAGTAGGGCTGCCTCTATTTTGGTTGCTGTTATTACCCGGGGAATCTGGAGCCCCTTGATTTTTTGAAGCAAGGCCTGCCATGAATCTGTAGCAAACTTTACTGGCATTGACGATTTCTGTTTTGGCCTGCCTAAACTGCAAACATATTTCCAAACAGGAAAACAAATCATATTAAGGAAAAAATCCAATGACAAAGCAGTCCAATAACAAAAGGCCATTCCAGCTTAATAACTCATGCCCTACAGCTTGATAACTCATGTGTCAAAGACAAGAAAATTATTGACAATAGATTCATTTGAGAGTTGCATATATCTAAAATATGAGCAGCAAGAAAACAAATATCAGGAAAACATGGAACAGTCAAGATTTCAGGGAAGTTTGTGATCATTTTGTTACTACAATGCCATGTTTTACTACTCATCACAAAAGGCGGCAAAAAGCAGCTAAACCTTTGCTATCATTGGGTTGCACTAGCAAAGGTTTAGCTATATCTGAGTTGCAGCTATATACTATGATGTAATGTATGCTTTCATGAAAATTTGACAATGCAACACTGAAATATCTCAAACTTAGCACACATTAATCAAGTATATAGTGCAACACAGCAGTCAAGCATGCTTAACAAGGAACATCCGTGGGATACAGTGATCCTTCCAATGGAGTCAACAAAAAATGTACAGCCAAGGAGCAGTGAAATATACACACCTTAACTGCTGCGTTCTCAGCAACAACAGCAGCTGTGTCACCAGCATTAGCAAAACGATTAACCCAACCTGCAAGGCCATAGAGATTCATATTATGGCATTTCAAATCTGAGCAGTAACACTACTGCACAAGGCTGTTACATTCATACAAAGCTTATCAATCAGAAATTATGTTCCAAAAGAGCAGCATCTGACATTATGGTCTAAACAAGTACACAGTCCAGCTTAGAATCATCATAAGTAGTACCATAATAAAGAGCTAGCCGAATCCTGCTTCTATCAGGGCTGACTCAATCAGTTCCATATATTAGTGTTACCCTAAACCTTCAGGTGTGAGTGGACACCAGTTTATCTACTCATGCTTCAAGAGAAGCAAGCTCAAGTCCAGAATTCACTTGACTCAACAAGCGTCTCTGAAATATTCAGTTTACAACGATTTGACTTCTCATGTCCCTCCCGTCAGTCTGTTACTAAGCCGTTTCCATAGCCAGTTAATCTACTAAATGTCTAAATTGGAATCTGCATCTACCTACCAATCAACACGATGAGGACATGAGGTCACGCGTTCTTTGCACTCAAGAGTCAAGAGTCAGGAAAGAAACAAGTACCGACAGGTACGCTAGTACTCAGAAGAGCAAAATGGCCTTGGTTACCTGGGAGCTTGGGGGCGCCGAGCCTGTCGCAGAGCACGTCGCAGAAATGGTTGCAGTTCCTGGCGAGGAGGTCGTACGAGTGGCCGGGCCACTCGCGGCTGAGCTCGCGCAGGATCCGGTTCACCTGCGCGACGGTGCACTCCGTCTCCCCGAGCACGATGCGCTCGCGGTAGGTGTACATGGGGTTCTTCCCCACGGGGCAGCTGAAGACGCCGCTGCCGCTCTCGCAGAACCCGAACGACCACTCCTCCTCGCCATAGACCTGCGGACAGGTTCAAGAACCCGTGTGAAGATTTTAGGGATCTGAGAAGCGCGCGCGAGCCCCCGCTAACCGGGATCTGGGCGGATGGCGAGGAACGAACCTGGATGGCGCTGTGGAAGATGCCGCCGAGGCCGATGCGGTCCTTGAAGATGCGGTTGATCTGGAGGATGGTGTTGTTCGTCTTCTCCGAGTCGCTGTTGGTCACGTCGTAGACGTGGAGCACCACCTCCTGCATCGCCGCGCCACCGGCCGCCTCCCGCTGCGGGAACGGCTCTACTCCGGCGGCGGCGGAGCGATCCGGCCTGGGGAGACGGGAAATGGACGGGAGGGGATCGAAGCGTGGGTGGGGGGTCGCTTGCAGTTGCAGGGGACGGTGGTGGTGCTGTCAAGCACGGGTCGGATCCTCTCTGGTCTTATCGGTCCTGGTCTGAGGGTCACCGACTCCTGGGTCCCGATCAACAGGTTTCCTTTTTCTATCGGTGTCCGTTACAGGCAGCGTGGCGTGCAACAACCGGTGTCGGAGTGGCGACCATGTCCGGCGAGGAATTTCGTACGGATCAATTCCATTTTGGTCTGAAAACCAAATGGGAAATGCTACTCAAATGTTCGGATTTATCGGTGTATTTAGGTCTGCAAGTCGCCAAAGAGTTCACCGAAGAATTTAGTGGTATATTCATCGAAGAAGCCTTTAGCATTGCACATAGTTTGTATTTTGAGAATCAAAAACATCCTTTTTCGACTATAGTTACCGGCATGGAGACGGAGAATTTAGTACAGCCTTCGGAAGGTAGAATTTAGGGTGGTAATTCGTTGGAAAATTTAGCATCGTGGTTCAACGAAGAATTTAGTGCGGGTGGCGGCGGAGTCGGACTGCCGTCGGAATGGGGGAGACGATAGAGGCAGGCGCCGTCGCGAAGAGAGAAAAAGTTTAGGGGTTCGAGCGGGAGGTTGAAGAACATCTGGTGACCGTAGATCACGGATCGAACGCCTGTGGTTATCACCGATCGAAACAGAATGCAATTTTCAATCGTCTAAAAATTAGCATTTCCAAAAAAAAAATTGATGCCAAATTCCTTTCCCCAAATGGCACATGAAGTATAAATTTCTCTTTTCAGAACTCACATTCTCCTTTTGGGGGTAAAAAGTGATATCCGTGCTGTCGTTGCTCCTCGCCTATGCGGACAAATGAATTGATGTCAGACCGGATAATCGAGTTACTACTACTTCAGGTCTGACTGCCACGACGAGTCCACGATAGTGAGTGTAGCACAGCTATCTGCTTACCAAAGCCAGACGAGGAAAGTCAAATCGACCCGTCACGTTTTCCTGGAGAAGCTAGCTAGGCTTCTCGTGTCCGAAAGCTAAGCGATCACCACTTTCATGTTAGTTAGACGGTGAGATGGGAAGACTGGTCACTCCAATTACCTCAGCTATATGTGCTACTAGTACACTACAATCCATGTTTTTCCGTGCAACGCGCATTTGATTTCCGATCAAGCTTCGTGTTCGTTCCTCCCACCGACTTCCATGGCTCTCCTCCTCGCCCGGCTCACCGTGCTCTACTTCTTCCTTCACCATTGCCTTCTTCCCTGTTCTGCCGCCGACGACGTCGAGTTCACCTACGACGGTTTCCAGCGCGCCGCCAACCTGAGCCTGGACGGCTCGGCGTCGGTCCTGGACGGCGGCGCGCTGCGGCTTACCGAGGACAGGTCCCACCTCGCGGGCCACGCCTTCTTCGATCCGCCTGTGCGGATGCTCCGCGCCGGGGACGACGCCGCCGTCTCCTTCAGCACGGCCTTCGTCTTCCAGATCGCGACCACCGGCAGCCGCGGCGGGGACGGGCTGGCCTTCGTCGTGGCGCCGTCCAAGGCGCTCCTCCCCGTGAACGACGCCGCGGGGAACGCCTCCGACCACGTCTTCGCCGTCGTGTTCGACACGGTCGGGCTGGCGAACGCAACCGGCGGCAACCGCGTCGGCGTCGGCCTGTACGGCGTCGTGCCGAACGTGTCGGAGCCGGCCGCGTACTTCGCGGACGACGAAGGTGGAAGGCGTGTCCCGGTGCCGCTCGAGAGCGCGGGGCCGGTCCAGGCGTGGGTGGACTACGACGGCCGCGCCAAGGTCCTCAACGTGACCATCGCACCCGTGTCCGTGGCAGCAACCCGTCCTCGCCGCCCGCTCATTTCGCGCGCCATCGACCTCCTGCCGATCTTCAAGAAAGACATGTACGTCGGCTTCTCCGCGGCGACGGGGAACCTGGCGAGCTCGCATTACATCCTCGCATGGAGCTTCCATGCCGGCAGTGACGGTGTCGCGCCGCGCGTCGATCTCTCAGGGCTGCCACAAGTCCCGAACCCACCGGCTCCTCCGCTTTCCCGATCCGCCGTGATCAAGATCGTCTTGCTGGCCTGCGCGGGCACGATCGTGGCGATCCTCGCGGCGATCGGTGCCGCGTTCTGGCTGCGGCAGAGGGCGGCCGTGGCTGAGACGCTGGAGGAGTGGGAGCTGGACCACCCGCACAGGTTCGCGTACAAGGAGCTGTACAAGGCGACCAAGGGGTTCAAGGACAGCGAGCTACTCGGCGCCGGCGGCTTCGGCAAGGTGTACCGCGGCGTGCTCTCCAGGTCCGGTGAAGTGGTGGCTATCAAGCGGATCTCCAACAACGGGACGCAGGGAATGCGCGAGTTCGTGGCCGAGGTGGCGAGCCTGGGGCGCATGCGGCACCGCAACCTGGTGGAGCTGCGCGGGTGGTGCAAGCGCGGGCAGGACCTGCTCCTCGTCTACGAGTTCATGCCCAACGGCAGCCTCGACACGCACCTGTTCGGCAACAAGACCCCGACACCGCCGCCGCTGACGTGGCAGCAACGCGTGAGGATCCTGAGGGCGTCGCGGCCGGGCTGGTGTACCTGCACGAGGAGTGGGAGCAGGCGGTGGTGCACCGCGACGTCAAGGCCAGCAACGTGCTGCTCGGCGCCGACGGCGAGGCCCGGCTCGGGGACTTCGGCCTGGCGCGCCTCTACGACCACGGCGGGGACCCCGCCACCACGCGCGTCGTCGGGACGGTGGGGTACATGTCGCCGGAGGTCTTCGCGACGGGCCGGGCCACCACGTCCACCGACGTGTTCGCCTTCGGCGTGCTGCTGCTCGAGGTGGCGTGCGGGCGCCGGCCCGTGGACGCCGCCACGGGCGTCCACCTGCTGCACTGGGTCCGCGAGCTCGGAGCCAAGGGGGAGGTGCTGCGCGCCGTGGATGAGAGGCTTGGAGGGTGCTACGACGAGGAGGAGGCGAAGCGGGTGCTGTGGCTGGGTATCGTGTGCAGCCAGATGCGGCCGCAGGAGAGGCCCAGCATGCGGCAGGTTTGCCAGTACCTGGACGGCAAGTTCGACATGCAAGACGACGGCATGATCGGCTTCACTGACGATGACTCTGCCGACTTCGGGTCACTGGCGTCGCAGACATGGTCGTCGTGCGCCACAATGTCCATAGGCTCGCTACAGGATGGCCGGTGATTGCTGGTTGTTTCGGCACATAATCAGCTAATGGCCTAATGCTATTCCATCCATGGAATGGAATGCATGTTTCCCTATATAGGTTGCATCAGATGTTTATTAGATTAATAAATAATATGAAATACAAATAATATATGTTACCATTTAATATTGGGTGGCCCTGGTTTCAGTGAACGATAATTCAACGAAAACCTGGATCTCCAACTTTCAATCTAAATAGTCATAGCAAAGCAATGTAACAACCTTGGGATCATACAATTGGGAACAGAGATGTCAACTCAGATATACATGGCCGTTCAAGTAACCGACCCACAATTGAGATTACAAGCTTTAGTTAGATACATAAGAATAGTTCGCAAAATCAAGCGGTATAACACAAGCCTGGGTGCAGGCCACCGAAAAAGGAATACAATAGTTTCCTTCCGATAGGCCTCAAGACAATTGCTACAGCAGCAATTATCCACGCCCGTTGGCTTGACAAGCAGCATAAAAATAATGATGCATAAATCACAGATTTTGCATCTGCTGGAGCTACACAGATCTTCAAATGGCCTCAGCTGATAAATTATTCTGCGATCACATAAGCCAAAGAAATAAGCTGTGTGAGACTCAACACGATGAATTTAAAATGTGCGGATTACATTTCAACAGTACAAATTCCTTGAAGCAGGAATGGTTGAAAGAAGATATAGATTCAAAATGGACATATTCTAATTACTTTAGCAGACAACACCTCTGAAAATAAGGTCATCATAACATTCTGGTCACATGGATTTGGGAGTGATATGATGATTACAATTTCAATAATCCACATACTAACATGCATAATGCAAATGGCATTAGTGGTCCAAACATTTAGTTTCCAAGAACAGTATATATAGTTTCCCAAACCACTATATATAGTTTCCAAATCACAACAAATAGATATAAGACAATTGTGCAATTCATTTAAGACGTCATCTAAGACAATTCGTGCAATTCATTCAAGATCCAGAACAGTCATCTAAGACAATTGTGCAATTCATTTAGGTGACCCCTTGTTTTGGACCAACAAAGTCTCAAAATCAACAGAAAGAATACAAACCTTATATCTTAGTAAGGAGGGTCTGGGTTAAATGATAAAGACTCCCTCCAGATGAGTTCTTTTATATGTGCTTCAGTAAATGATGGTTGCTCAAAATCAAAGCTGAAAGGTGTAGGGCAGGTAGGTTCTTCATTGATATCATGAAGAGAAGCCAAGTAGGGATGATGCAGAGCCTCATCAACTGTATGAAAGAAAGGGTGTTAAGTTTATAGTGAAGCCAATACTAATTCATTGCTTTGGAAAACTTCACATACCAGTGATCCGTCTGCTTGGATCGAAGACAAGCATTCTCTCTAACAGATCAACAGCACCATCGGACATGTTGCGGAAGCGCGAGCGAAAGTCCTGCCTTGGGTACTGAGGTAGTTGTCTCATGTATCGTCGAGCGTTATCGCTCCGAAGAAATCCCAGGCTAGCATCATCTGGTGACCCTATGAGCTTTTTGAATGAAAAGAGTTTGCTTAATATTGATAACCATATGCAGAAAAACAACACATTAATATACTGGGAGCATGTCATTATTGTGCTTATTTTAATGAAATGTTGGCACGATCAGTCCTATCAGAGAAACTTTACCTCAGTGATCAATTTTAACTGCTGGATGTAATCCCTCCCAGGAAACAGGGGTTGGCGAGTAACAATTTCACCCAGGATGCATCCAACTGACCAGACATCAATGGCAGCAGTATACTGTGAACAGTTCAACAGCAGCTCTGGTGCCCGGTACCAACGAGTGACAACATACTCTGTCATGAGATCTGTCTCTGAAGTGGTCCTTGCAAGCCCAAAGTCCGCAATCTTGAGGTCACAATTTGCGTTTAAGAATAAATTGCTTGGCTTCAGATCGCGGTGCAATACATTAGCTGAATGCACATATTTCAGCCCTCGTAGTAACTGATACAGGAAGTACTGCATGGAAAAACGTAGAACATATCATGGAGTTTTTGCTGGGGGACAATAACGTTTTTTATAAGATCAGTTGTTGGACACTGTAAAAAGAAGATCTAATATAATTCTGAACAATGTCATACAAAAGGGCCCATTTCATTAGTGTCATGGAGTAAACTCTTCCGTACATAATTGCTGCAAGACTGATATGTAGAAAAGATGCAGCAAATCATCACAAACAGGACAGCAAAATATACTTAGAAAAATTTCTAAATTTGGCGAAAGCAATATTTGTCTGGATTATTACTTTATTTGTCATCATAAAATTCACGTAAATTTGACAGAAGCAATGCTGCACCTAGCATACAGCTTGTTCTCAGAAACATTGCGGACAAAGCTCATCTTTGGTGTGCACCAGCAGCCAAAGGGCTGAGGGCCCAGTAGTTATCTGGAGACTTTTATCCTCTGATAGTAGTTTTTTTTTTAATTTTGTCATGGTATGAATGCAACAAAGTGTCGGGTAGCATTGGTTCCCCCATTTGGGGGCTCAGTTTGTAACGAACATGATTCTCTCTCTGATACAAAGATACACAGCTCTCCCAAGTGTCCGAGAAAAAAAAATCTTGCATAAGCAGGAGGCAACATAGCAACATACCTGGCAATGATCATCAGTCAGTGACTGATTTGAGCGTATGATCTGATGGAGATCTGTATCCATCAACTCCTGAACAATGTATACATCATTAAAATTCTCTTTAGTAGGTGGCCGTATTATGTCCTTTATGGCAATGATCTGCGACAGCATGACCGACAAAAGAAACAATCAGAGAAATTGAATCACAAGAATTTTAGTACACGTGTACATCATAGTTCTAACACATTCACAAAAAAACATAGTAACGGCTGCTACTTCAAGAAATGGAATAAAAGGAAATAATTTAATGTACAAGTCTGCCGAAAATGCATAGCCAACCCTGCGAAGCTAGCTGAAGCCCAAGGTCCTTGTATATTCCTGTATCCTTATTTGGTAAAATACAAAAAAGAAGTTGAAGTTTCCCCAACAAAAGCGTTAGGTTTGACCACGAAGGCAAGTCTGATCCAAATCATGTTCCCAGCACACTTAATATTAGTATTGTCGAAAGGCCCAAAGACGAAGTAGTGCTAACTGACTTATTTATATAGCAACTCTAATATTCCACAGAAGCAGTAGTCATAACGGAATTGTCGTGGAGCGTTCACAAGCTCTGCTGCCAGTTCGAGGAAAAAAATAGGAGTTCTCATAGTTGCTCGGATTCACTGTATTAAATAGGAACTAAGTTTTTCTTAAGCAGATGCGCATGTTTAGGAGAAAACATACATAACCAAAGGGCATGTACAGCAGCATTTTCCTCAGTAAATTGGCAACATGCTTCACAATAGAAAACACAGACAGCAGGACTATAAGTGGTTACAGCAATCTAAAGCGCAGCAGACAGCAGAGTGCCATTATGTTTTGGATGAACAAATAAGGTAAACCATTTAAGCCAAGTACCCCAACCAGTGCATATGTATGACTAGAAATGTCCAAAGGCAAAAAAACAAGACATACGTTCTCATGGTCCATGTGGCGCAGCAGCTTAATCTCTCTCAGCGTCCGCTTGGCGTCGATGTGGTTGTCAAAAGCATTGCCGATCTTCTTGATGGCAACCTCCTCCCCTGTCTCCGAGTTGACAGCCGCGCTGCAAAAGTGGGGGGCAAACTCGTAAGCATATATCCATCCACGGCAAATTTTGAGTTGGCGCCCAACTCATCCGGCCATAAATTCGTGCCCAAAACGTCCAGGCCACACCGAATCTACACGCGCGGCGCAGGTAGGAATAAAAGGAGGCAAGCAATCCGATTCGACGCCACCAGCTGCTCGGAAGGGGCGGGAGGAGGGGAGGAGCGCACCAGACAATGCCGTAGGCGCCGCGGCCGATGGGGCGGATGGGCGGGGTGTACTTGGCGGAGACCTCGAAGAGGTTGCCGTACACGTTGTACAGCATGTAGCGGCCCCCGTGCGTGGCCATCCCCTTGATCTGCGCGCCGCCGCCGCCGCCGCCGCCCCTCCGCCGGCGGAAGAGTCCATGGCTGCCTCCTCCTCGCCGGTCGCGCGGGAGAGGAGGAAGGGGCGTCGGAGGATGAGCTAGGGTTGTGGCGCTAGGGTTGGTGGTGCTGCAGCTTGACCAGCGACTAGTCGTTGATGTTGTGTTGGGGACTCGACTCTGGTGGAGAAGCTTCCCTCTTTTTGACTCGGGCGGCGACCGGGGAATGAGGATGGATTTGGGAGCGCGACGACGAAGGAGCGCGTGGGGCGGTGGAGCCGTGCAGGGATTTTCTCACTTGTTTCCACGCCTTTTCATTTCAGGTCGCTCCTCTGTGCGCTACAAAGTCCAGGTACTTCGTCACTTGTTTCACTTCTTCTTTTCAGATAACTCTCTCCGTATTCGCCTCGATCTTTCGTGTATTTTCACGGACCTATGTCATACGAAGATTATTATAGGGTCCCACGAGTCATACAAAAAGAAACATGGGCGGTAGAAACACTATGGTAAGTGATGATCTTTTTTTTGAATCTGGTAAGGGTGTGTTCGTTTCAGGTATATAATTTTTAGAGAGTCAAATCAAAGAGAATTTTATTATTTTGGAGTACTTAAATAAAGTCTAATATCGAAACTAATTGCAGACTCCCTATCTAATTCACGAGAGGAATCCAACGAGGGTAATTATGATGTTATTAGAAGATGTTTATCGTAGCATCACCGTAGCAAAACATAGATTAATTAGGATCATTAGATTCGTCTCGCAAATTAGAGGGGTCGTGACATAGGTTTTGTCATTAAATTAATAAAAGATCTACTTAAATAGTAAGATTCTCTTTGATGTGATGGCATAATTTTTAGAGGGCAGGAAACGAACAGGGCCTGAGTGAAATTGTAAATCGAATGTCTTGGATTGATAGGTACACGAATGCAAAGAAGTCTTTATTTCAGTTAAGCCACTGCTAATTGATGTCAAATTGTTTTTATTGAAGGTAATGCACAAGCAAATCATGCTTCGCTATGGACTGCGTTCAACTCACCAGCCCAAATTAAAGAGAAGCGTAGTGGTCACTCGCTAGTCGCCAGCATCGTATGGGACCAGCAAAATGTCAATCCGCAACCTTTTCTGGTGTTAAATGTTCCATTGGTTCAAGTAGCTGGCTCTGGCTGAGATCTTTTTCTCCTTTTTCCGGGCCATTTCGAGGCGCCTTTCAACAACCTCTGACCTTGCTAGGAGCCACACGTTTCTTCCACGGTATGACGATGGTTACCCGTCAAGGTCACCGTCAAGGCTTCAAGATGATTTGTGGGTCTGTGTGAAAGCTCCAGTGGCCGGGCCCCCAAGCAATCTGAAACCACGGCCTGCACCTTTGAGGTCAGCAGGGAATGCGGAGCTGCTTCTCACTGGTCCTCGTACGGACTTTGAAACGAAGCCAAATTCACGTACTCCCTCTGTTTCAAATTATAAGATGTTTTGACTTTCAGACTTCGCGTTTGATCAATTACGTCTTATTCAAAAAATTTGTGCAAATATTGTTAATTTGATTATGATTTATTTTATCATTAAAGATATTTTGTAAATGACTTATTTATTTGTATATTTGTATAAAATTTTTGAATAAGACGAGCGGTCAAACATAATCTCCGAAAGTCAAAAGTGTCTTATAATTTGAAACGGAGGGAGTATTAGGTTAGAACATTCTATTATCAAAGCTGGAGTTAATTTAAGAGGTATACTAGTGAAAGTCAATTGCAGGAAAGCTGCTGTACAGTAGAATACCCTGTGTCCATACTTCGGGATCAGGATGTGTTTGTTTCCTGAGGTCTAAATTTTATAATTATCACATCAAAAAGAATCTTACTATTTAGGAGTACTAAATAAAATTTAATTGTAAAATAAATTACAGGTTCCTAGACTAATTTACTGAGACGAATCTAATAAGGTTAATTAAGTCATGATTAGAAGACGATTCTTCGTAGCATCACTTTAGCAAAACATAAATTAATTAAGCTCATTAGATTCATCTCGAAAATTAGCACCAATCTGTCAATAGGGTTCTGTCATTAAATTAATCGAAATATTCATAAATAATAAGATTCTCTTTGATGTGATGATCTTAAATTTTAGAGGACGAGAAAACGAACAGGACCTTGCTCTAGAAGGTTTTGTCCAACCTGAAGTCGGCGTCAACTTCGCCAATGGGTAAAGAGTACGACAAGGCCCATATGGCCCATGTAGACGGGTAGGCTCGAGAATATTTTTTTTACTAATAATCGACTTTTCCAATTTATTAATATCAATAATCGATCAATTTGAAAATTTGTAAAACTAATTGCTTTGAGTGTATCGCCAGATTGGTAGGCGACAGGATGTTTGGGGTGTTTTTTTTTTTTTCGATTTTCAGCTTAACAGTTAGGCTTCATGAAGTCTCGAGTTAAATATACTTTTACACATCAAAAACTTGTGTCGATATTTTTGGTTCTAAAGTATATGTTTATGCAACCATTTTAACTTACAACAGTTCAAAATACGTTTACAATTTTAAAACAAAAATATATAAAGTAGGATAGTTGTTAGGCTTAACAACTATCCTACTTTATATATTTTTGTTTTAAAATTATAAACTCATTTTGGCATGTTGAAAGTTTAAATGGTTGCAACAACATATACCTTACCACTAAAAAATTTGGCATAAGTTTTTGATGTGTAAAAGTATATTTAATTGAGATTTTAGAATACCTAACGGTTAAGCTGAAAATTTCGAAGGTATCGTGAGCGATATACACCTGTCGCCTGTTCAAAGAGCGCCTAGACCCACCTAGTTAGGTTATCGCATGATGGCTAGACGATAGGTACCTACGCAATTCTCAATACCTATTTCAAATTAGACCATACGCAGATGATTCCCCTCTACATTCGCCACACACGTTACACCATATACATCAAATTATCAATCATTGTTTACATTTAAGTTTCTTTCCCTTATATTGTTAGGACTCGTGTGTTTTTCTACAATTATCACAGAGAACATCTAAGGATAGGCAAGAGTGTGCTATGGACGACCTTTGAGGAAAAGAACTTTGAAGAGTTTCTTCATGAAATGGGATTGGACTTTGAGAAATATGGCACCTTTGATTGGTCCTTCCAACCTGACCTATGCAAGATTCGAGACCTGGATGACTACCCACGACGATTAGCTTGGGATGATGGCGGTGGCTGCGTAAGCGTCGTAGCCACGAGGGCGGTGGCACGCATCATCCTTCATCCATGGCTCACTCGTTCGAGATTGCATTCGACCAAAAGATGACAATTGACAGGAGGTGAGCTGGTTGACATTCAAGTGAGCCATGGATATAGCCATGGATGAGGCATGCCTACCACGCCGGCCACGCTCCAGCATCGAGGATAAGACAACCAGCTCTGCTCGGCGGCGCGGCAGAAGCAGACAGACAGGCGTAGCTAGGCAAAATGATTAGTGGTCACCAGGCTTGTATCTCAGTATCTGTACGTGACGGAAGATGGTTAAGGGATGGTTCAGTTGCAATTTGCCATGGAATAAAACATGAACAAAAACCAAAAAGAATGGTTCAGTTGCAATTTGCCATGGAATAAAAAAACGAACAAAAACCAAAAAGAATTGTGGCTGCTGGGATTCGAGCCCAGGTCTCCACGGCCACAACGTGGAATTCTCACCACTAAACTACAGCCACTTTGGTGGCATTGTACGGAAGTAAATTTATAACATCCTTATTTTAACCGGGACAAAGTTTGCATACGGACACCGGGTTACCAACCAAGAGAGCATATTGTAACGTCTTAACACAGGATCGAGCAACAATGTACGGAAGTAAATTTATAAGATCCTTATTTTAACCGGGACAAAGTTTGCATACGGACACTGGGTTAACAACCAAGAGAGCATATTGTAGTAACGTCTTAACACAGGATTGAGCAAAACGAGCATTTCAGTTACGAATCATGAGCATCACATTCAGAATGCAACAATAGAGATTGACCTGTAGTTAACTATTTAAAGTTGCAATTCTCTTCGAAAACAAATGTGATATTCACCTAAGAAAATTATGCAAACCTCAATAGTTCATTAGTTTAACAAGACTTACTGGACATCACCCAATGGTATTCATTTGATCATAAAAATAATTAGCATCTCTTTCAAGTTCCAAGACAACCATGCCCAGCTTACTTCAAGCAGTGCATCATGCCAAATTGCCAATCCAAAGTTGAGACAGGCGTACATATAATATATCTGCAGCAAGCTTGACGACCAGTAATAAGGTTTGAAAAGGATTGAGTCTTTAGTTGTCAACGCTTCAGTCATGATTCTGCCAATTTAGATTAGTCACAACAGTAAAGTAAAATAACATTATTATCGGAATCCATTACCAGTCATATGCCATCCATACAGAGGATCATTCATCCAATGATCAATTTATTTAGTTATGATGGTGTCGAATCTGGGGGAAGAAACACCGCAACATTCGCGACTGCTCCTGCTCACTCATTCTTGTGTTCGGCAATGTGGGTCTCGTATGCCAGCTGCGCCGCCAAGAGATCAACCACGCCGGTGCCGACGGTCTTGAACACGGTGATCTCGTCGTCGCTGCGACGCCCCTGCACGGTCCCGGCGGCCAGCTCCGAGAGCGTCCCGACCACGTCCTCCCTCCTCAGCACGCCGCGTTGGACCGCGCCAACCAACTCCCCGGCCTCCTCCATCGCGGCCTCGAAGTCAATGAACACCCTGCCGCGCCGCAGCGCCTCGTCGTCGCACTCCCGCATCGCTGGCTTGAACGAGCCCACCAGGTCCAGGTGCGCGCCGGGGCGGAGCAGCTCCCCGCGCACGATCGGCTCCAGCGACCGCGTCGCGCAGCTCACGACGTCCGCTACGGCAACGGCCTCGTCCATGCCGTCGACCTCCTCGACGGCGAGTCCCGGGTGCGCCTCCCGGAGCTGGGCGACGAGGGCCGCGGACTTGGCCTTGGTGCGGTTCCAGACGAGGACGCGGGAGATGGACGGCTGCGCGGTGAGGTGGGCCTCCGCGAGGTAGGGCGCGAGCGCGCCGGCCCCCGCGAGGGCGAGCGTGGTGGGCGGACGCGTCGGGGAGGCGAGGAGGGAGGCGGCGAGCGCGGAGACGGCGGCGGTGCGGCGGACCGTGAGCGCGGACCCCTCGATGGAGGCGAGCGGCGCCCCCGTGGCGGAGCTGAAGAGGGACACGGCGGCGTGAATGGAGGGAGGCGCGGGGCGTTGGAGGGGAAGGAGGTCACGGCCTTGAGCGCGAGGTAGGGTAGGTCGGGGTGCGCGCACCAGGAAGGCATCAGGAGGAGCGCGGCGGATGGCGCGGTGGGGACCGGGAAGGAGAGGCGTTGCGGGCACTGGATGTCGGCGGAGAGCTCAGGATGGCCCAGGCCGGCGCGGAGGTGGGAGATCAGGGATGGGAAGGGGATCAGCGAGTGAAGCGCCGCCGCGTCGATGTAGACGAACGGGTGCGGCGCCGGCGCGGCCATGGTTGCTCTGCTCTGCGATGTGTGATGTGGGGTTGGGGAATCGGAATGAACTGATGAACTTGAAGGCGCCGGAAAGCCAGGTGACAATCTGAAAGGTCCTACCGAGAAAAATAATAGAGGAAAAACAGTGGAAGACCAGGAAAGGACAACAGTTCTGACCGGCAAAGGCCAAAATCCTGTTTCACACAGTGCGTTGATAGCGAAATCTTGCGCACGAGTCTCAGACCGGATTGATGCCCAGAAATTTCACATGAACTCCGAAGCAATCCAACGAACTCAGCAATTGAAGAAAGCAGTTAATAATGTGTTGATTAGAAATTCTACATGCTCCTCAACCTATGTAGGAGATGTATTAAGACACTGGATATGTATACGAACAAGTGCGGCACAATATGATGTTGTGTGAATCTGTGATGTTTGAGACCAGATCTCTCTCGGCTTCGGCCTAGGGTGTCCTTACCGCTGCCGTCTCCACCCCCCTCCCCCTCCTTCCTCCCCTCCGGTGTTCTCGCCAGCGGTGGAAATGAGAGAGAAGCCCTCATTTCTCTAGCTAGTCTAGCGGTATTAAGATTTATTAGTAGCTTTCGAGTAGTTTTTCGGAAACAAGGACATGTCTCGCCTTTCGATTTCTGTTCTCGGAGCTTCTTGTCATCGTTGTCGTTGGCCTCGTCGTTGTCGGTGAGCTTGCGCCTACGATAGAGTGCCCATAGCCTCCCTCTCATAACTTAGCTTTAGGTCCCCTTCCCTCTTTTCCATCCACCACCTACGGTGTCCGACACCCGAGGTTTCACACGCCCCTCGTCAGATCTAGATCTGTTGTCCCTCTTACCGGATCTCACCCCTTCGACCCTCGCCGTCCGTGCCACACTCAAGTCGCTACCGCTTGGGTTTGTCAACCTATCGCTCCGCCGCCCGCAGTCCATAGAGTGATTTTGTTCTCCATCGGATCTCGGAACCGCCGAACATGGCGCTGTGTAACATCCCAAATTTTTTATTTCAAATAAATTCAAAAATAAACTTAATTTGAGTTTTTATCAATTAAAATTTTCTTTAAATAAAATTTGCATCATGTTGTTTGTGTGCATTTTTGTGGAAAACAAATTTGAAATTCGTTTAAAAAAAAACATAAATCCGAAAACCATAGTTTGGCCGAACCCTCGGTTCCTTTTGCAGCCCGAGTATGTTGACCCAGCAAGCCAGCCCATTTCTCTCTATCTCACCGACGCGCAGGACCCGTTCGTCATCCCCTTCGTGCGTCCGTTCCAGGAACCGCTGCCGCCTTGACGCCACTTCCTCCGTCGAAACCGGACGTGGGAGCGCGCCCTTCTCACCAAAACTGCTCCTATACCATCCCTACTTAATCCCGCACCCTAAGCCATCGCCATTTCTCCTCCCCATTCCCTCATTTGCCCAGGGAAGCGGAGGACCGCCATTGACGGTTCCTTCACGGGTATGTTGTCGCCGCCCACTTTGCTCCCCATTCAAGCCGCCGCTGCTCCTCCGACGTTTCAAACGGAACCGTAGGGGTACCCAGCTCTGCTCGTGCAAGGAGGTCCGACCGGGTTGACAAGGAGGTCGGACCGGGTTGAACTAACTCTGTGCGAAAAAGTTGTGTTAATTTCAGGTTTCGCCTATTCACCCCCTCTAGGCGGCATCAAGGTCCTTTCACCGTGGTTGATGGAGACGCACTTCGCTTGATTGCTGCATTGTATCTTTTCTTTTAGACCTACGGGTTCTATTGTAAAAAGATGTTTAACGACTACTTGGTTATATTGATATTTCATCATTTGTCGTAGCATGTATGACTAAACCGATCCTGGCATACATGTGAGTGCATCCGGTTTTATGTTAATAAAATCGGGTGTGACAAAATGGTATCGTAGCCGAGGTTGTCCGTAGGACGCGAGCCTAGTTAGAAATGGTCGAAATTATAAATGTTTTTTTTTGTAAAAACTATTTTAAAATAAGAAAATATTTTGCTATTTTGTTTCTTGCTTCCAGCTACGTGTCATTTCTTCTTGTTGTTATTTTAGAAATAAAATGTTTGCTCGCTCTTCTCTCTTATTCAAAAAGGTTAGACGAGGACTCTAAGGAGGACCGTGATGGATGATGTGCATTGAGCACTGACAACATGTACCATTGTCATGGAGATGAGCTCTACCACACTCTAGATGTCACATCTCAAGAAGCTTCAGTAATACACGAGTCGGAAGGACATGGAGATAAAGATTAGGGATCAGAGAAGTTTTCTATATTTGTGAAGACCAACAGAGTCTTGAAACCTCATGTGAAGCCGGTGCTAGCTTTGACGACTTTGAAGAAAATATTTAGGATCCACCCTTGAAATAAGATAGTCACTCAGCATCGTTAGTTTCTTAATTTCGTTGTAATGAACTTATTTGCCTGGATTGTATGATTGCCTATGTTTGCTTTGAATTAGTGGCGTGTTTGATGTAAGTTGTGGAACGTATCGGCATCTTGTTCACAACTTCATCCTTTGTTTATCAAATCCAAATCATTCAAGCAATTATCTTTGACGCATATATTTGGTTAACCTATAAGTAAATTCTATCTTTTCACTATCTTTTATCCCCTGAACCCTTCTCCTAAAACCAGAATCTCAGGGTGAGATTCCATTTAAGGGGGTAGGTTTGTAACATCCCAAATTTTTTATTTCAAATAAATTCAAAAATAAACTTAATTTGAGTTTTTATCAATTAAAATTTTCTTTAAATAAAATTTGCATCATGTTGTTTGTGTGCATTTTTGTGGAAAACAAATTTGAAATTCGTTTAAAGAAAAAAAACATAAATCCGAAAACCATAGTTTGGCCGAACCCTCGGTTCTTTTTGCAGCCCAGTATGTTGACCCAGCGAGCCAGCCCATTTCTCTCTATCTCACTGACGCGCAGGACCCGTTCGTCATCCCCTTCGTGCGTCCGTTCCAGGAACCGCTGCCGCCTTGTCGCCACTTCCTCCGTCGAAACCGGACGTGGGAGCGCGCCCTTCTCACCAAAACTGCTCCTATACCATCCCTACTTAATCCCGCACCCCAAGCCATCGCCATTTCTCCTCCCCATTCCCTCATTTGCCCAGGGAAGCGGAGGACCGCCATTGACGGTTCCTTCACGGGTATGTTGTCGCCGCCCGCTTTGCTCCCCATTCAAGCCGCCGCTGCTCCCTCTGACGTTTCAAACGGAACCGCAGGGGTACGAGGAACAAGAGGAGCCCATCCCATCGCCTCTCCGCGTCGGAAACTGCCTCCCCGACGAACTCCGGTGAGCACGCCATTGATTCGCGGTATGTGCTTCGAAGCCATCGTTCTTCACTCTGACTATTGCATTGGAACCCCCAGGACGACTTCAATACTTCAACGACCCAGCACGATCCGTCCCAGACTCCGCAGACCGCCTCCACGGAACGCCGGCGACCTCAACCGCCCTCACCGTCGCGAGCACAAATCCGGTCTTCGCTGTCCTCTTTTAGCCTCCGGGTGAGTGCGCTGCGATGTCCTATCTGTTTTGCACCAATTCACGTGGATTTTCAGGCAGTGTAACGCGTTATACGTCGTCTCCGGCGAGCTTCATGCGGCAGCCATGGCGTCCGCCGTGTCCCGTCGCCGGCAGCAGCAGCGTAACTTGTTTGGATTAGTTTCTTAGCCGTCAACCGTTGGATCTATTAGCAATGGCTCAGATTAGATCTTTGCATACCCTTTCGTTGTCCAATTAAGCGCCGCCATGTGTCACAACATAATCCCAGTCAGCAATTCCAAATGTAAATAATTATTTTCTGCTTAGCGCATCATGCCCACGTCACCTGTGCGCAGTAATTCCTTCCAGGTTGCGGTCAATTCAGTTAAATCCCGAAATTACTCTCAGTTTTGCAGAAAACCCCCTGTACCTTGTTTATCTCATTACTTTTTCATACGAACTCGGAATTAAGTGATTCTTGCGCTCACGCGACTGTCACGACGCATGCTTTCTTTTAGAATGTTTAATTTACTGTTTTTATGCTGTTTGATCTGTATGCTTAGTATTGTTTATTTCTTGCTTGTCGGTACCGATTGTGCGTGAATAGAACCGGATCAAGAGCCGACGTTCAACCTCTAAGAGCAGAACTTTGAAGAGTTTGAGCAGCTTCCTGAAGGCAAGTGTCCTTGATCACATTGATCCTATTTTAGGATGTGTTGTTTTACAAAACATGCATGCTTGTCTTAATCTGAATCCCATGTTTAGGGTTTACTAGTTTTTCCGCATTATTCCTTGAAGCCTGTTGTTCAGTAAATAAGATGTTGGGTAGAATTGCTTAGTTGTGCTTGTGATGGGTTGGGTTCGGGACCTGGTCTCATAATCTTGATTAATTGTGAACTTATCACCGTGGGATGGTAATTGTTTTAGTGTGGAGCTTAGGATAATCCGAGCAGGATGGTTGTTTGGTATGGTGCTGGGAGCACGAGATCTTGGTTTGTGTATGTGCCTGCTCTGGATTCTAAGGACCGGTCTTGGACCTAGTACCACTGGCTGAACAGCGCAACCATGAGACCTACATGGGTATGGACTGGCCAATTAATTAGATGTTCACTTGCATTACGTACGCACCATTCGGATGTGAAGTGGCGCAAGAGGGGGCCTCTGCAGCGGAGGGAAAATAGACTCCATGTATGTCGTTAGCGGTGAAACCTTAGCGGGTGCCTACGGGATGAGTGACACTTTGTAAAGGCCTTGTAGTGTGACCCTGGCTACACACCCCGGAAGTGTGAGGCAAAACGGGAAGCACGACTCATGGTGAAAGTGTGCAAACCTTGCAAGGTAGAAAGCTGTCATGACAGCCGTGCTCACGGTCAAGAGCGGGCAGAACTTCTCCTCGATTAGGGGGCTCGGATGGTCGGATGTTTTGTTAGTAGCCGAGTGTTGGAACCCTGGTGAGTTGGTAGTCGGATTGGGATTCCGATGAGCTTATCCTTGTGATCTGGTTGTTATTGGAGTTGGAGAATACACCTAGTAAATAGGATGCTTTTATAAAATGAGTCTAGGCTAGTTTGCTTATAGTGCATAACCTGTAAGCTAAGCCTTTCTTGATATAAGCCTGCATGTCATAACTTTCTCACACTTGCTGAGTACTACATGTACTCACGCTTGCTCTACTCTATTCTATTCTCGGAACAATTGCTGCTCGGACAATGGAGGAGAAGGTGATGACGATGATGACGACTTCGACCCGGATGCGCCGTACTAGGCTGGTGTTCCCCCGGACAACGCCTGTGGTTGATGGAGACGCACTTCGCTTGATTGCTGCATTGTATCTTTTCTTTTAGACCTACGGGTTCTATTGTAAAAAGATGTTTAACGACTACTTGGTTATATTGATATTTCATCATTTGTCGTAGCATGTATGACTAAACTGATCCTGACATACATGTGAGTGCATCTGGTTTTCTGTTAATAAAATCGGGTGTGACACGCTGCCTCCTGGTCATCGGTCGTCTGGGGTGGAGTCTGTCACTCCAGCATGCCACTCTGCCACGCCATGGCTGAGCCCCTCACTCAGCTGCCCTCTGAATGTTGGGTCACCCCTAGGAGCGTGTATGCGTTAGATTCACCCACTTAGGATCCTTTTTGGCCATCTGGTGGCCAGACCCAAGGACTACCCTCCACATCACGGCTTCGTGGCTGCCATGTGTTTCCTTATTTAGGCACATGTCTTGCTACGTGTCATCACTAAATGCTATTCTACCTTGAATAGCACGTGAGGCCTAGAAGCCGGAGGAAAGAGTAAACGCACGTGAGGCATGCCAACCTAAAGACACGACATGGAGGGTGACACCTCGTTGAAAACGTACGTGTTATGACCACGAGGTTCCACTTCATCCAAAACTCTTTGGAGTGTGGAATCCATCCAGCTTTCGGCTCTAGAGTATGCAATGATATCGTGAAACGGGGGAATATGCGGTTTATATATGCCTCATCATGTTTTGCCCTCTTCATATTTTCCCTCAATATATTTTCCCCTGAAATGGTGTTGTTTATTTGCCCTCTTCATCTAGCGCGGTACGTGCTCAACAATCAACATCATGCATTCGTTTCTCTGTATCGTGATCCACTTGAATACACATACATGGCAAAAGCAGTGCCATCAGCAGAAATGGTTTCGAATTTTGACGAGCAGGCGTTGATTAGGAAGCTTTGCCGCCGTGGCTCGCCTGACATCTCCACTTTCCTTAGAAACGGGTAAGCCGGTCGAGCAGAAAGCAGCACCCAGAACCGGAAGGTTTCGCCAGTCAATCTAATCACGTCGGATCTGGCATTTATTGCCTCGCAACGCGAATGCATTCGTGCAATGCAGGGCGACGTACGCCGGCCACCTCTTACTATATATACGTCGCGACGTGGCTTGTGCAGCCCAAGAAGGAAGGGAAGGAAGGAAGGAAGGAGGCGGCGGCGATCAAAGCAGAGAGCGAGATGCCGCGGCGCAAGGTGTCCATGGGGCTGATCCCCAACCGGCGGCTGCGCGCCAACACGTTCGCCAAGCGCAAGGCCGGGCTGAAGAAGAAGGCGGAGGAGCTGTCCACGCTCTGCGGCGTGCGCATCGCGCTCGTCTGCGGCCCCGGCGACGGCGCGGTTGCGGACGTGTGGGAGTCGGCGGCGGGCGTGATCGACGCGTACCGCGAGCTCCCCGCCGAGGAGCGCGCCAGGCACACGCACGGCGCGTACGCCGAGGTGGAGCTGCGCAAGGCGGAGGGCAAGCGCGTCAGGGTCGGGCAGGACGGCCCGCCCGCTTTGGCGTCGTGGGACGCCAAGGTCTTCGGGCTCGCGCTGGACGAGGCGCGGCGGGTGCTCGCGGCCGTCGACGAGGCCGTGCGGGCCGTCGGCGAGAGGCAGGCCGCGCTGGGCCTGCCGGCGGCCCACGACGGCTTGCTGCTCAACGGGTTCGCGGCGCCGGCGGGCGCGCCCTCTGACGCCATCGTGCCGATCGGGCTCGCCGCTCCTCCCGCCTTTTTCGCCGGAAGCAACTTGGTGAGCCTCGACGACAACCTGCTGCGCGCGCACGGATACAATGGCAACGAGCAGCAGGCCATGTGGGATAACGGCGGCTTTGGTGTGAACTGGCATCAACCTGGCTACGCCTTCCAGCAATGCGGTGCCGGCAGCTACCCCGACATCGACGCCTACAAGCTGCAGATGGCGGCGGCGATGGACTTGTACGGAACCAACATCGGCAGCTCGATCGGACGGCTCTCCTGGGACGCGTTCCACCCGGCCACCGACGCCGTCGCGGTACAGCCAACTGGTGGGTACGGCTTCGAGTGCGTGAACGGCACGGGCAACAGCTACGTCGGCGTGTCCAGCTTCCTCGCACAGCAGCAGGCGCCGAGCAACGCCATCGTGCCATTCGGGTACCCGTTGTCGCTAGACATGGGCCTCAACTACACGGACGCACCGGCTGCCCAGCTGGGCACCGGCGGGGGTCCTTTGCAGGCGGAAACTTCGACGCGGCGGCAGCGGCCCTGTCGCTCACCATGGGAACCGGCGACGATAGCTTCGTGAATGCGCTGCAAGCGCAGCCCTCGCCATGAGCTACACTCCAAACTCGGGCGACTACGCGCTGCAGTGGCCCACCCGTCAGCAGCCAGAGCAATCTGCAATAAGCCGCTCTGGGAAGCACTGTAGCGCCATAGAGTGATCAGGTGATTGAATTCCAGCTTCATCGGTGGATGCATCAGTTTAGCCTTGGGTAGAGTAGATTAGGCAGTTTGTAGTTCCTCTACGCTCATATTCCCTGCATTACGGTTCGTAAAGACACATTTCAAATTTCAATCCTTCCAAAAGAAACGCCCACCACGGCAAAGCTCACAAATCTTCTGAGAAGGTAATCTCCCACACACTCGCTATGATTTGCATGTTCACCAGCTTATCTATTGTTTTCTTTACAACATAAAATTTGTAGATAAAATAAAAGATTACTTTCTTTTGCACTCAACTCAACTACTCATGAGTCACACATTGAGAAAGAGCAACGAGCTTTCTTTACCTAAGAAACATTCCCAGTGTTTGAAATATACTTTTTTAACGATATGAATCAAATATATGTAGATCTCAATAAGAGGAGGGGAGGGGGCAAATGCCCCTCCCCGCTCTCCCTCCGGGAAAACAAATTTGCAAAAGTAATGATGTGTAGTGTAAAGCTGAAAGCACAATGATTATTTGCATAAATGTGTTTGATTCGCTTGGTGGTGTTCCCTCACGGGGATATTGGTAGGTCAATCCATGAGATCGATTTATTACGGTCTGGTGCCCTTTTGTTTAGTGACGGGGTTTCGGGCCATTGACGGCTTCGATTCAGGGTTGATCACCATGAAATCCCTCATAGAAAAAGTAGCTCATTGTGCTAAAAAAATATTAGATTGACATAACAAATAATGTTGGATTGAGCTAATCAATAAAATAAATCACTAAATCATGATGGAGCGGGCGCAACGGACTTACTGGTACATATATATACTTTAGAGAAACTTGTGTCTAAGAGCACGTCGAATAGCAAGAGATTGTCGAAATATTCAATATAGTTCTTTTTGGTACGCTGGGCTCAGTGACGGACGCAATTGGTTGTCTAGGTATTCCTAGGAATACCCAACATTATTTCAAAAACTTTTATGTGAGTTGTGAAGCTGTTTTAGGCAATAGAAAATGCAAAACAGTTTAGCAAATCACAACTAGCAAGCGAGCCAGCCAGCAGTCCAAAACACCACAGCCCAACGCACATGCCCAACTAACCAACGGACCTCGGCCGCTCATCCACCTCGCACGATTGAGTTTTCTTAGTTTGTTGCACTAGTTAGTAATTTATGTTGTCCACCCCCAATCTTCAATGAAGAATAAATCCAATCCTGATTTGAAGTTTTTTTTGTGGGTAGAAGAAACGAACAGGTTCCCTAGCAAAGACAGGATCTGTTGTAGCACTAAGCAATGAGCAAATTTCTTTGCCCTTTTTAATTTTAGCGAGAAAGTGACCAATCCTATGAAAATTACTTAAGAAATAGGATGGCAGGCCAATATTTAAATGACTTCTTAGCTACATTTATTGACCGTGATTTTTTTCACCACCATGCTTTGTGTTGAGAAATAGGATGAGACCATTTTTCACCATCAAATCAGTACCTGTGATTTATTATAATTGGTCGCCGCTGTGCATTTTTTTCTTGGCCGATGGGAATACCCAAGTTTCAACTCCTACGTCCGTCACTGGCTGGGCTATAACTCAGTGGTGAATCAGCAGGACGCTGGGAGGTTTGGGATCTTCCAATTCTTTCTCGTAGTACAGCTACAACTTGAAATCTGAGTCCTTAGGTGGCGTGCTTGCTCCTCTGTATTTGAGATCCAGGTAACAGACATACACTACAAATGGCCTGCTGGGCATATGCATGGTACTCTTGCGGAAAGCCGTGATTCCTTCACTGTATCGTTAAGAACACGCGCGCCAGCCAACAGATCACATCAAACAAGTGCAGCAGAACGGTCGGCACCAGCGTCCGTCAAGCCTACCAGCGCCGTGGCCGCGTGGAGAGGGCGCCACGCGACGACAGCAACCGCTCTGCTTTCTGCCGCGACGACGCGAGCAGCGCCACGCCGCCGCTGAGATATGCTCGCCAAATCATGTTGCGTTTGGAGTTGGAGGAGCTCTCGCCTCTCGCGGACCGAAAAACGATTTGGTCCAGTGTCGTGGTCACACGCAGCGCACCGGCGCACCCGGCGGTCCTGTACCGCACCAAAGCCTCCGAGTTAAGCACCGACAGCTTGTGTGACGAGCAAAGGCGTACGTGATGATGGTGCGTGTCCTTCCCGGCCGGCTTCTCCTCTGATCTCTTGCGACGGTTTCCGTTTCCGAGCCCCGGCCGGGCGATTGCACGTACGGCTCGATCGCATTGAAAAGTTCGTCGCGGAGGTCAAGCGGAGTTCAACGGATCGCCGTGCAAATAAAGCGTGGCAAAAAATGCGACGCGAGTGTCCACACCGATTAACGGGGGCTCATGGCGAACGGAAGGTACGTGTGCGTGCGTCGGATGGATATACGGCGGGCGGTTAGCGTCAATTAACACGGCACGGCCGAAAATGTCACGATACTTTCGAGCTCGATCTGAACGGCTGCAAGGGATTCGTGGAGCTGTTAGCGCTAACAGCAGCAGCTAGTGCAGCCCTAGATAGGCCACGCCACGCAACCCACAGGCTTCAGCGGCACGGCTCATCGATCAGCGTCGGCGCGCGGCCAGGCCAGACGACACCATGGCTGCCCCGAGGACGCAACCGTTGCCGCCGGCAGCACGCGCCCCGCGGCCCGCGGTCAAGGCACCACCGCCGCGGCGCCAACACAAGCCTCCCCCGCCGCCTTCTCTTCCGCCTTCGCCTCCGCCGCCGTCTCCTCGTCCTCCGCCTCTGCCGTCTCCACCTCCGCCTTTGTCGCCGTCTCCTCCTCCTCCTCCACCGCCGCCGCGCCACCACCACCCCCGCCGCAGCACGCGCCGCCGCCGCGGCGGCACCAGGGCGGGTCGTCGACGAACGTGCTCGGCGTGGACGTCCCGCGCGGCTGGTTCTCGCAGCGCACGCCCGTCCTCGGCCTCCGCGCCGGGGTCCTCGCCGGCGCCGGCGCCGCGGCGGCCGCGATCGTCCTGCTCTGCCTCTGCGCCTGCCTCTGCCGCCGGTGCCGGCGCAGCCGCCCGCCGCGCCTCGCGCCGTGCCCGCACCGGCGCCCGCTCAAGCACCGCGTGCACGCGCACCAGCAGGCCGTGTCGATGGTGCCGCCCGCCGGCCGCAAGGAGGACGACGTCGAGGCCCGCTGGCGCCCGCCGACGTTCGACCCGCCCATCGAGGTCATCAAGGCGGAGCAGAAGGCGCCGCTCATCATGTCGGCGCGGGGCTCCGCGGGCACGATCGCGGCTGCCGCCGGCGGCGGCGAGAGCGCGCGCGAGTTCGGGGGCGCCGAAGCGGGGCCCGAGGCGGCGCGGCGCGGGTGGGGACGGCGGTTCACGCTCAGGGAGATTGAGGAGGCCACGTGCGGGCTCGCCGCGGGGAACGTGATCGGGGAAGGCGGGTATGGCGTCGTCTACAGGGGCGTGCTCCGGGACAATACTGCCGTCGCCATCAAAAACCTCCACAATAACAGGTAAATTCGGTTCGAGGATCCCGTTTCCGGATTTGTCCGTTTTGATTTTCAATTAGATTCGCAACGCAACAGTACATTTTCCAGCTCAAAAAAATAAACATAAAAGATTCTACTGCAGTGCTGGACTTCTTCTCTGGCCGTATAATTCTGTTACCGATTCCTCTATTCGCGGGATTCTCATTTCAAATTTAATACAAGGAAAACACAATAAAAAATGCGCGGCTAGTGTAAACTGCATGTCCCATTTCTCCTCCTCTAGGTTAGACTGAGTTCGAGACCACAGGTTCACGAAAACTGAAATCTCTTACTACCTTCCATCGACAGTAGAAACAGGATCCACTCTTCACCTTGTCAGTTCTCACGGTGGTAGGTTAAACAGAAAAGGGAAAAACAATTACTTCCTCCGTTTCAAAATGTAAGCATTTGTTGACTTTTCATAATTGTATTTGACCGCTTGTCTTATTTAAAAAATTTATAAAAATATAAAAACAAATACATCACATTTAAAATATATCTAACAATAAATCAAAATATAACAAAATAATCAACATTTTTATAAATTTTTTGAATAAGACGAATGGTCAAACCTAATTCTGAAAAGTCAATAAATGCTTACATTTTGGAACGGAGGTAGTATATCACTGATTGTTGTATGCTTAATCAGGGGCCAGGCGGAGAAAGATTTCAGGATGGAGGCGGCGACAATCAGCCGCGTTCGGCACAAGAACCTTGTCAGTTTGCTGGGATACTGCTGCGAGGGATCTTGCAGGTAGTACATTGCACAATGCAATCTGACCACACTTACAATACACACTTGAAGCACACTTCCGAAGTAGGTTCATTTCATTCTGAACCTCAACTGATAGTATTCTGATCCATGGCATTTGTTCTGGTTGGGCAGGATGCTTGTCTACCAGTACATGGACAACAGCAATCTGGACAAGTGGTTGCACCACGACGACAATGAAATCAGCCCACTGACCTGGGACATCAGGATGCGCATACTTCTTGGAACTGCTAAAGGGTAATGTTTTCTTCTGCTTTATCCGTACAAAACTCCATACCTAATGGCCAGGACTATAATTAAGATAATTAATATGAACAGCAAACATTAAAATGCTAGCGACACGATCATCCTGGTTGGCATGCATGATTAGGCAAAAGTTGTCCAAAAGCAAACATTGTCAGTACTGCGTTGCTTAAACAGCAAATCTAATCCGTGGAAAGCTGAAGAACCTCATGCGCATCCTCTGGCGGTTTCAGGTTGGCCTACCTTCACGAAGGGTTGGAGCCCAAGATAGTCCACCGCGACATCAAATCCAGCAACATTCTTCTCGACCGGCACTGGAACGCCAAGGTGTCGGATTTCGGCCTCGCCAAGCTCCTGTGCTCGGAGAGGTCCTTTGTTAACACGCGCGTCATGGGAACGTTCGGGTCAGTGCCCATCTTACATTTATCACTGCATCAGAGTGGCGGGCAGTTCAGAACAAATTTGGCATGTTGCTTATAGGTATGTGGCGCCTGAATACGCGAAAACCGGTAAGCTGAACGAGAGGAGCGACGTTTACAGCTTCGGAGTGCTCGTCATGGAGATTGTAACGGGAAGGACTCCGGTGGATTACACTAGGCCGGCCGATGAGGTTAGAACTCGTCATTCTTTAAGAAGCTGGTTGGTCTCTTTCGATTCCATGGCAATTGAAATTGATGCTCCCGACTCAGGTGAACTTGGTGGACTGGCTGAAGAGCATGGTCGCCGAGAGGAGGGTGGAGGAGGTGTTGGACCCCAGGCTGCCGGAGAACCCGCCTTCCAAGGCACTGAAGCGGGTGGTCCTTGCTGCGCTCCGGTGCGTCGATCCCGACGGCGGCCAGAGGCCCACGATGGCGCATGTGGTCCATATGCTCGAAGACGACCAGATACTCAGAGACGTATGTCAATATATATAGCAATGTCTTTTCACTTTGAACGTTTAAACGGGTTTCGAAAATTTTCATTTGGATGCAGTTCGACTTCATTGCATTTTGATGTGATGTTGTCAATTGTGATCATCTGCAGGAGCTGAAGCTTGCCCGGGATTTGTCTCCTGAAGCGTCAGACAGCTACGACGACAGGTGATGAGAGGCTACGCAAGGCAGAGTAAACAGTCGGTGACATATATGGGATCTCTCGTCATCCATGATTGTATTCACTCGACACACGACAGCAATGGTTAATTAATAACACAAGTATATGGCAATCACGAAAGCTAGCAGCCCTATTGACAGCACATGCTTGTATCGTAGTATGATTTAACCTGACAGAGGTACAATACGTCTGAAGAAATTAGTACAGTTACGACGACTCCATGCTGGATTTGACCTACTGCTACTCGATACGAGCCATGGGCCATGGCTTTGTTTCGTTGCACGAACCGATTTGACCTACTACTATGTCCAGCTTCTAATTCCAGCTAAATGTCATCATTTATCCTTCGATTTTATTGGTCTCTATTATATGGTTTTAGGATGAACACACGAGCACGTACATGTACTGCAGTCCCTCAAATGAGAAACATGAAAGCTTTACATTGGTCTTTATCATTGACGAAAACTGAACGTACAGCTTTAGACAGCCATATTGGCAGCCACCTTCGTACTGACAGATGGGCCCGGTCATGCTGAGTTGGGATAGAACCGGTTTCCTGAATCACTGAACAGTGAGCCTTAATGTACATCGCGAAAACTAGATATTTCTTGTGGGACCGCCTAGTATCATCCAAAAGTATAGCTAGATTCTTATGCTCACGCTTGACCACTCGCTCATGGCGATAAGCCCCATTTAACATCGGCGAAGACACGAACTGTGAAACACCAGACCGGTTGAGAGAGGTCATCGTGTCCAAACAACAGTTCAACGGAGGTAGTAGCGCGGATAGGCTCAGAAGCCATGGCTACCTTGCTCCACCAAGCGGCTCTCCTGACCGCAAAGCCCCACCCATGGGCGCTCAACTCCACGGCCGTTGGCATCTCGCCGCTGTCCAGACGACGACGAGCGCCAGCCATCCGCTCGGCGGCCACGGACGGCAGCATCAGCCCCGACGCGTTGCCACCGTCCAAGAAGAGGACCCGGAAGGAGAAGCAGCTGGAGCGCAGCAGGGAGCAGGACATGCAGCACCGGCAGCGGCAGCTGCTGATGCAGGCGTCGCTCCCCAAGGCGGACTCCGGCGGCGGCGGCGGCGGCGGCGGAGGCAGTAAGGAGGAGTTAGACGACGACGAGCTGCCGCAGCCCGTGTTCGACCGCATCCTCCGCCGGATCCTGGTCACGGTGGGCCTGCCGATGGCGTCGGGTGTCGCGCTGCTCAACTTGTACGACGTGCTCAAGCGCAACCAGGGGATGGAGGTGCCGTCGTGGGTGCCGCTGCTGACCATTCTCGTCTCCTTCGGCACGTCGGCGCTGGGCATCGCCTACGGCACGCTATCCGCGAGCTGGGACCCGGAGAAGGAAGGGTCACTTCTCGGGATCGACGAGGCGCGGGCCAACTGGCCCGTGCTGTGGGCGGAAGAGATCGAGAAGGAGAAGGCCAAGGCGAGGAAGAAGAAATGACTCGCCTGAGCATCAGTGCTGGATACTGAAAATTCAGTGAACCCTTGTACTGGGTCATGTAATTCTCAGTGGTACACGTTTGATCATAATTTTTTCAATGATGACGCTAATTAGTCGAAAATTACATTAATCGGCTTCATCATTTATAATGCAGAGGTAGTAGATGATAGATCCATACTTGCATGCAGTAATATTGAATTCAGAAATTGAAGTGTTTTTAATTGTGTTCCTGACACTAGATTCTGATACAACATACGGTAGGTGGCCGCCAAACAATTCATCGGCTCTACGGGATCCGTCCCTGCACTAGAATGTCTAAAGTGATTACAGTACATGGCAATTGAAAAACTGGGAGCAGGCCAAAACTGAGATACGCTAATCAAGCCACCTAATGACACCATCTTCTTCAGCTGGAGCTGCGAGTATCTCAATACAGACCTCCAATACAGCCTACAGAAAATTCAGGCATCAGGAAGGGTGTGGTCGACCAACATTATTAGTGCAAACATGCAAGTATCTCCATTTCAAGTTAGTCATAAACAAAGTAACTCCATAAACTTTCATGGACCTATTTAGTGACTGCATATGACTACCATTTCTGGGGACATTTGTGCAGCTTAAATTATCTTGATGTTGTATGCCTAGAACGGTGATGAAAAAATATACATACCGAAGAATTTTTGCAGTTGACCAATTTGCAGCATTCTGATAAGGAACCTTCCAGCATCCAACTTTCCGAAATGTCAAAAGAATGACTTGCGAAAACAAACTCCGTCTTGTTAGCCTGATCACAAGACGAAAGGGCAATCTTTGTAAGGAATTCAATTTTTACATCATAGAAATATTTCCTTTGTATTATCTTTGTATGACACAGATATGAGACTCATTTGATAAAAGCAGATGATGATTGCATTCCCCTGCTAGCTACTAGATATCTTTTTTTCATTCACAATCATATTACATGCGTTTGTCTCCCGAACTACCCCCATTTATCGTGTTACAATATTAAATGCAAAAGCAATTGGAAAACTCTGATATCAAACAGAAAAGAATGGCAAAGGGGATTCCAAGATCCTGGGCAATTCATATCAAAACAGGTGGCTTTGTTTTGAAAACATTTTTACTTGCTTGTATGAAATAGAGAATACAACAAACACGGTTGAAAATAGCAATGCAAACTTCCGGAAACTTCTATCTTATTCATGACCCAAGATATTTATACTAGGAGTATTCTAGAGCTAGTATCATGGTAACTTTGGAATAGTGTGGAACCTAGATATTTAGTGGAATGTTCTAGAGCTTGGACACTTGTCCTAGTGTCATGGCTCACCTAGGCCTATAAATAGAGGAGCCACCCCCTTGCCATGGCATCCCATACAAGGGGCATGGTAGAGAGTGCTAGGTAGAGAAGTGTGAGAGTGTGAGTGTGAGGTGAGAGTCACCAGCCAGCCACCTCAGTGTTGTGGACACTCGTGTGTGTAAAGTATTTTCAGCTATAATAAAGCTTTGTTAGTATAAGCGCTGGTCTCCAAGTTTATAGTTCTAGGTCCTCATTAGTGGGTTTTAGGGCCACCTAATTTCAACAATTGGTATCAGAGCAGGCGGTCCGGGACCGTTATTTTGGGGGTGCTTAGCGTGCTAAGGGGAGACTCTGCCGGTGCATAGTCTGGGACTGTGAAGCTGAGTGGTCTGGGACCAAATAAGCTTATTGACAGAGGAGTCAATCACTATGGCAGATCTGTTTGGCTCAAGTTGTGGGATTAGGAAGCTCAACAACCACAACTATGGCTACTGGAAGACCTGCATGGAGTCCTACCTTCAAGGTCAGGACTTGTGGGAGATTATTGAAGGCAGCGAGAGAGTGCCCCCGGCTCCGTCCAAGGAGGATGAGCTACGAAAGTGGCGCATCAAAGCTGGCAAGGCTATGTTTGTGCTGAAGACAACCATTGAGGAGGACCTGCTAGAGCATATTCGAGATGCGGAGACTCCAAAGGCAGCCTGGGAGACTCTAGGGAAATTATTCTCCAAGAAAAATGAAGCGCGCCTCCAGCTGTTGGAGAATGAGCTTGCTGGTATCTCTCAAGGTAATATGACCATCTCTCAATATTTTACTAAGGTTAAATCAATTTGTAGAGAGATATCCCAGCTTGAACCAGAGGAGAAGGTTAGTGATGCCCGTATGAAAAGGATCATCATACATGGCCTTAGACCCGAATATAGTGGGTTTATCGCTGCGGTGAGAGGATGGCCCACTCAACCTTCATTGGTAGAGCTGGAAAATTTATTGGTTAATCAAGAGGAGCTAGCCAAGCAAATGGGTAGCCTTACCATAAAGGAGGAAGAGGAGGCACTCTTCACAAAGAAGAAAAAGGGTCAATCTTGAAGGCAAGGAATGCATAAGCAAAAATGGACAGAAAGTGACAAGCATCATCCAAAGGAAAGAAGCCACTTTCCAGGGGGAGCACGAGGAAAAAGAGAAGGCCGGCCGTACGTGAAGAAGCAAAATGATAGTTGCTTCAACTGCGGTAAGCAAGGTCATTTTGCTCGAGATTGTTGGCTGCCAAAGAGGCGCTTTGAAGGAAATATGGCTACTACCACAATGAAGAAAAAGGAAGAGGAGACAGCTGTGAGTGAAGAAGAATGGGATGCTGAAGCTGCACTCTCCATAGAAGTTGAGGAGTTGGAGAAGGACATCGAAGATCCAGCTTTTGCAGCAACTACTAGTCCAAGACTAAACTACAAAGAGGATTGGATAGTTGATTCAGGCTGCTCCAACCACATGACAAGTGATCATGAGAAGCTGGAAGATATGGATGACTACAAGGGAAGCAGAGTGGTGTTAACAGCCGACAACTCAAGGCATTCAATCTCGCATGTTGGGACAGCCACTATCCCAAGGTATGGTCCTCATCAGCTCCAACTCGAAAATGTTTATTACGTCCCGAGATTGAAGAAGAATTTATTGTCGGTACCTCAACTAACAGCAGAGGGAAAGTATGTTCTCTTTGGGCCAAACAAGGTAGCCATATTTAGACAAGTGAAGGTGATAGGTACACCTATCATGGAGGGAAAAAGGAGACAATCAGTTTATGTGCTCTCCGCTGAGTCTGCATATGTGGAAAAGACTCGGAAGAATGAGAACTGTGATCTCCGGCATGCTCGTCTTGGCCATGTGAACTATACTAAGTTGAAGGAGATGATGAAGAGACAAGTACTAAAGGGGCTTCCTCCATTGGACATCCGGACGAGATGTGGTTTGTGCTGGTTGTCGGTATGGCAAGGCTCATCAATTGCCATACAAGGAGTCGGGATATCGGTCCAAGACACCATTGGAGCTTATACACTCGGATGTCTTCGGCCGATCAAGCAAAAATCTCTTGGAGGAATGCGGTATATGGTGACATTCATTGATGATTTCTCAAGGTACGTATGGGTTTACTTTATGAAAGAAAAATCTGAAACATTTACAAAGTTCCGAGAGTTTAAGGAGAAGGTAGAGGGTGAACTCAATAAGAAAATTCAATGCCTACGTACTTGACAATGGGAGAGAATATTTATCAAATGAGTTCACCATATATCTTAAAGGGAACAAGATAAGAAGACAATTGACATGCCCTAATACTCCACAACAAAATGGAGTAGCAGAGCGCAAAAATCGTCATCTTGCTTGAAACTTGTCGTAGTATGCTCCATGCTAAAAATGTTCCTGGAAGGTTACGGGCCGAATGCATGAGGACATCCGCCTATGTGATTAATAGACTACCACAAGACAAGTTGGGTTTCAAGTCACCTCATGAGTTGCTTTGGAGAGAGAAGCCCACGAGTAAGTTATTTTAAGGTTTTTGGATGTGTCTCGCTACGTGTTTGTGCACGATCACCTTAGAAGCAAATTTGAGAAGAAGGCGATCGGATGCATCTTTGTTGGCTATGATGATGCACGAAAGGGTTGGAGGTGTTGTGATCCAACCACGGGAAAATGTCACACCTCAAGAAATGTGGTATTCGATGAAGCATCTGCGTGGTGGACACCTGAGAAGATTGAGCTACCGAGACTCTCATGCCTTAGAGGAGGTTCCGAGAAGAAAATAATGAAGAAGAAGAAAGAATGGTTGAGGAGGAAATATCGACTCCAAGTAAAAGTAAAGAAGGATCACCGGTGAGATCCAAGAGCCCTTGGAAGACCGGGATACATTCGGAAACTATGGATGAGTCTACATAACGACCGATAAAAGTATATACCCGAAGAAATAAACCAAGGTATGCTAATGCTGCTCTTGTTGATGATTCTATACCTGTTGAGCCATCCTCATATGAAGAAGCGAGCACAAGGTCCAGAGTGGCTTAAGGCAATGGAGGACGAGATTAATGCACTGAATGAAAATCAAACACTGGGATCTAGTACCAAGACCAAAGGATGTGAAACCCATATCTTGCAAATGGGTTTACAAAGTGAAGACTCGACCGGATGGCTCAATTGAAAGGTATAAGGCTCGGCTTGTTGCTCGGGGATTCTCTCAACAATATGGAGTTGATTATGAGGAAACATTCGATCCTGTTGCCAAAATCACAACTATCCGAGTATTGCTCGCATTGTCCGCTTGCAAGACTTGGAAGTTGTGGCGGTTGGATGTCAAGAATGCCTTCCTACATGGCGAGCTTGACAAAGACATCTATATGGAGCAGCCACGAGGATTTGAGAGCAAGTCTCACCCCGAGTATGTCCGCAAATTGAAGAAAGCCCTATATGGCTTGAAGCAAGCTCCAAGAGCATGGTACGGCAAAATCGGTGAGTTCCTCATACAAAGTGGATTTAAAGTTGCTCCATCGGATTCAAGTTTATTCATAAAGTTCAAGGAAGGAAGGTTGGCAATAGTCCTTGTCTATGTTGATGACTTGATCATCACCGGAGACTACACGAGAAATACAAAGGACAAGAGAAAATCTCTCTGTCCGATTTCGGATGAAGGAGCTTGGAGAATTAAGACACTTCCTTGGACTTGAGGTGGAGCATATAAAGGAAGGGCTATTCTTAGGCCAACAAAAGTATGCCAAGGATCTTCTTCAAAGGTATGGCATGCTTGACTGCAAACCTATGTCTACACCTATGGATCCTAATGTGAGGTCGAGACAAGATGAAGGGAAAGATCTAGAGGATGCGACCATGTACCGACAGGTGGTCGGTAGTCTTATCTATCTCACACTAACTCGACTAGGATATATCTTACTCGGTTGGTGTGGTTAGTCGATATATGAGCAAGCCAAAGAAGCCTCACCTTGATGCGATCGGGCGTATCTTGAGGTATGTTAAAGGCACCATTAACTTTGGTATTCTATATAAGAAGACAAAAGAATGCCGGGTGAATGGGTATTGTGATGCCGACTATGCTTGGAGACCGTGACACAAGGAGGTCAACTATCGGATATTGCTTCGACCTTGGATCGGGAGCCATATCATGGTGTAGCAAAAGGCAACCTACGGTGGTTCTATCAAATGCTGAAGCGAGTATCGTTCAGCAGCTATGGCAGCACAAGAAAGTACTTGGCTCAAGCAACTAATGGAGGATCTTCATCAGCCGACGAGTACCAAGTAAGGATTCTCTGCGATAATCTATCCTCTATTCGTTTGGCGAGAAAATCCAGCCTTCCATGCAAGGACCAAGCATATTGAAGTCCAAGTACCACTACATAAGAGAAAAGGTCCTTGAAGGTGAAATTGAGATGGTGCCTACAAGAACCGATGAGCGGATCGCCGACATTCTCACAAAGAGTCCGAACAAGGCAAAGTTCGAGAAGTTTCGAAAGGCACTTGGCATGGTCTGCAGGACAGCTTTGGAAGGAAGTTTGCCTTGAGGGGGAGTGTTGAAAATAGCAATGCAAACTTCCGGAAACTTCTATCTTATTCATGACCCAAGATATTTATACTAGGAGTATTCTAGAGCTAGTATCATGGTAACTTTGGAATAGTGTGGAACCTAGATATTTAGTGGAATGTTCTAGAGCTTGGACACTTGTCCTAGTGTCATGGCTCACCTAGGCCTATAAATAGAGGAGCCACCCCCTTGCCATGGCATCCCATACAAGGGGCATGGTAGAGAGTGCTAGGTAGAGAAGTGTGAGAGTGTGAGTGTGAGGTGAGAGTCACCAGCCAGCCACCTCGGTGTTGTGGACACTCGTGTGTGTAAAGTATTTTCAGCTATAATAAAGCTTTGTTAGTATAAGCGCTGGTCTCCAAGTTTATAGTTCTAGGTCCTCATTAGTGGGTTTTAGGGCCACCTAATTTCAACAAACACCAGCAATGAAAACAAACAGAAGGATGAAATAAGATGCCTCATATCAGGTAACAGCACTCCATTTTGTTTATAATAAATAATGCGATCAAGCTGACAAGTGACAACTATACTATGAGCCCAGAACAAAATGGTCATTATCCATAGCATAATGATTGGAATGATCACAGATGATCGAAATTGAACTGCTAATTGGCAGACAGTTGGCTCTTGCCTAGTATCCTCAATACTTCACTAAGATCATATTCAAATCACACTATCCTAAATTGAAGATTATAGAAACTTTGAAACATAAAAAGACGGTACCTGTAATAGTTTGCCACCAGCGACAAAAGATCGCAATCCTATTGTATCCTGAAAAGGGCTGTTATCAGTATCTATTTTTTATGGTATTCAAACAAAATTACATGGCGGGTTAAGTAACAGCAATGACAGAAAATATTCAGAGCAAAACAAAGGCGAAAAGCACCACCTTGTTTTTGAATGTGACAAGGAACTGAGCAGCAGGATCTCTCTTTGTAGTGTTTGGCACCAGATCAAGATTCCATCCACCACCAGCAATCCTCTCTCTTGAAACATAAAAACCTGAATTGTCTCTTGTTTTTAGAGCAATAACAAAACCTTCCATCAGCTTCTCAGAAGCCTTTCTGCCAAGCCCTGCAGGCAACTTATTCTCGGAAATTATTTCCATAGGAGATTCAGCAGAAGATTTCAGCTTATTTTTGGAGTCCTCAGGTGAAGCAAATCGTGAACTGGAACTTAATACTTGGTTGTCATCATCTCTACGCGAGGAATAGTTACTTCCTCCTTCTACAGTAGACAGTTCATCCATTTTATGTTGTGATCTGCGGCGTGCAGGTCTCTTTTCCCTTTCTTTCCAGATCGACTGCGCCTCCCCTCTGTTCTGGAGCCAATACTGTGAGATTGTCCCGAGGCTTGAGGCTCTTCAGGTAGGGAAATTGCTCGTCTCTTATCACATTCTGTAGTTAATTGGCTTCCTTCCGTCTGTTGCTCACCATCACCAATCTGTAAAGCAGGTTCTTTTCCTTGTTTGCCCAATTGATCACCTTCACATCCCACTTCACTTATCTCTTCATCCTCATCCGAAAGAACATTGTTTGGAATCACACCATCGTAGAGAAATGACTGCAATATTGCGATTGCTTTCTCTCTGATCTCCATCCAAACCTCTTCGCTGTAGTCGGCACTTCGAGGTAGAATTAATACATTTGGCATCTCGCGAACCTGTAAGTGACCAATAAAGGCATAAATAGTAGTACTGCAGTATATTAATTAATTTTTTTTCAGGGACTAGAATTCTGCTGGTGTAAGAGTCGTGACATTTTTTTACAACTAACATAAGTGCATACAGTGCAAAACTACAAAGCAGATTAGTGTTTTTATCCCTATTCAGACAGGACGCCATTAGAGCCTCCTCCATCCTTTCATAACTAAAGCACAAGCTGGTTCAACAGTCCATATCTCAATGAACTCCTCAAAGTACAAGAAACAAGTTTCCTATTAATTTACCACTTGATCTTCCTCCCTAAACACATTGAGCTACTTAAGGATGTTAAAAAGGGAAGCTCATAACACAATAGAGAGAACTGGAATCGTCACATATGCCATTACAATGTGATAAATGAAATGAAGCATATAGGGAAGAACAAAACAGCTTATGAAATGATTTCTATAGTATTGTGGTTATTATATAGAACCATCGGAATGGAATTCAATTATGACAAAAGTAAGTCCGTACCCATGCTTCCATCCATTGCGGACCTTCAGCACCATCTAGAGCACACCCAGCTATTGTTCCATCAATCAAGAGCTCTTTAAGAGCATAATCATCTATAAGCTGACAGCTGCCTGTGTTAACTATAAAAGCTCCTGCAGAGAAGTTAGTTATACACTATGTGTTAGAGCATGAAGAAATGATCAGAAACCTAACCCAGAATGTAGATAATAGAGAAAATGATACTTGCCCCAACAAAAAAGATGGAAATAGATAAAGGGAAATATGGAAGCATTTTACCAGGTTTAATGTGCTGCAGGCACTCGGCATTAAGTAGATGTGTTGTTTCATTCGTCAACGTGCAATGAAGTGAAACAAGATCACTAGCTGCCAATAAATCATTGAGAGTATCCATTCTTCTCGCCGCGGATGGGAATACAATAGAAGGACGTTTGACGTTCGCAGTTGCCTTCATGTAATGCCACAATGATTAAAACATCAGAAAATATATGTCCGATAATCCAACACAATGAAACTAATCCAACCGCAATGACATTGCAAAATTTTGTACTACAAGGTTTCAGGGCTGATAATATACCAAATGGAAGAAATTAACGCTACAACAAAATTATGCAATCATTCAATAAACATAAAAATGTACTAGTTGCAAGAAATTAATTCCGGCATTTTTATGTTGAAAATTTTGCTAAAGCCCGAACTTGAAGAAGTTGCAAGAAATTAAAACCGATACAGAGTACAGTATATCCTTGCCACATGCTCAGTTAATATCACTCATGAGGCCGTTAAGATCTAATAGGACCACTAAATCACAAGTGCTAAGACGATACTAATACACAAGAGTCCAAAAGTCAGATCACCTTTATATACATGAATAAAGCACGAAACTAGTAAGCAAACATGATACCCAGTAATGATGCATGAAACAACCTAATCAAACGATGCATATGGCGCACAACAGCATTCAATCCTAGAACAATAAATCTGACAAAAGGAATCTAGCGATGCAGATCACAGGTTCAAAGTGTATTAGTGGCGGATCCGGCACCTCGTATAGCGGATCGAAGTAGAGGACGCTCATCCGGAATGCGAGGCTGCGTGTGGCGAGGCACCGCGCGGCGGCGGAGACGCCGATAATCCCCAGCACGAGCCCCCGGCACCGCCGCATTCCGCGGCACAGCGGCTGGACGGAGCCGAGCCAACCTGCGGCGGGCGTGGAGGAGGAGGACGCGTGGCGGGAGAGGAGGTGGGTGCGACGGAGGAGGCCGAGGAAGAGCGCCATGACTGTGTCGGCGACCTCCTCGGCGCGGTTGGCGTCGACGTGGACGAGGCGGAGCCCGAGCTCGGCGGCCGCGGCGGCGTCGGTGGCGCGGTCGGGGAGCCGAGGCAGAGCAGGAGCTGCCAGGGGCGGAGCCTGCGCTGCGCGGCGCGCGGGAGGAACGCGAGCGACGGGAGCAGCACGGCGGCGGCGGCCTCGACGCGGCCCGAGGCCAGCGCGGAGAGCGGCGCGTGCTCCACGGCCGCCGCCCCCGCCAGCGCGTCCCGCTCCACCGCGGGGTCCTCGACGCAGTTGAGCGTCACCACCAGCGGCTGCCCCCGCCGCCGCCGGCGGAGGACGCCGGCGGCGGGGACTGGGCCGGGCTGTGCAGCATTTCTGGCTCTGGGCCCGTCTTCGGCAGTCGCGGTCGCGGGCGTGGGGCGCTAGGAGTTGACTGCGCGCTCTCCCGTCCGTTTGCTTCTTTTTGTGCTGTGGGCCACAGAAACAGCAACCGTTTTCGTGCCCCGTCACGTGCTCCGCCAGACTGCAGCAGTGTTGCGCGAAACGGATGGGCCAGTAGATGATGAGCCGGCCGGATCAGCAATATCTAACTCCCTATCGCGGAAAGATTTTGAGCTTCCTGGTTCATTTGGAATTCTTAACCGTTCGATGATCATTGCGCGATGAATTTTACCGTCATGATAGATTTGGATTGGTTCGCGTAGGACTTACGCAGAAAGCCCCGCAGCCTCTTGAGCAGGGGTGGCTCGTGTCCCGCCGATGCAAGCGATCAACTCCGCGTAGGCGCAGGGGCCATCCTCAGATACGGACGAAATCGCGGCCTCCTCATTCTCCGCCTCCAACCCGACCGACCCGCTCCTCCATCCTCGCTTGCCTCCATGGCTACGGCACCAGCCAAAGACGCCGCCGTCTCCCCTCCTCCTTCTCGCCTCCGCAGCTTCCACCCGTCAAATTTCACCGCCCTCTGTAGCCCGAGCGTTGCAGCCACAAAGCCCGCGAAGCCCATCGTCGTCTCCTCCAGGCGCCTTCCTCCCTCGATGTCCCCTGTCAAGACAGAGAGTTGCGGCGGGATCGTCTGGATTAGGAACAACAATGACATTAGCTTGTGATGAAGACTGCACCTGTCGAAGAGAAGCAGGGCGGAGGGGAAACCGAGGGGACCGAGGAGGGTGAACCGGTGCCGTCGCCTGCTCTTCACATCCGACCCATGCCACCAACGCATCTCTGCAGTCGCTGCCCTGTAAGATGGAGCAAGAGGCCGCCCCCTCGCATGCCGCAAGAATTTGCCGTAGTCGCTACCCTCGACGGTACGCCGCCATGGCCCTAGATCCACCGTGTAGAGGAGTGGCCCCAAGCACGATTAGGCCCAGCAGCCGTGAACGACGACCAACAATGTGCTGCTGCTAACTGCCCTCAACAACAGTGGTCAACAGCTGCTGCCAATAGAGAGCAGCAAGCACGGGTGGTGCCACGGTGACTGTCGACAAATTGCAGGTGCGTTCTTGCACTTTGAATACTAACTTCCGTGTCGTGGTCCTCCTGTTTTGAAACAGTGACATAACTAGGTTCAAGATTTTGGCTATTCCTGTTCAGTTAACAGAGCAAAAGTTTTTTACAGCCCATATGACATTGTATAAACGAAAATTCTCTATTTCTAACAAAATTGAATAGGCATCACTTATCTAGCCCAAATTCCGAATAAATACACTCTTTATAGATGTCATGTACTAACGTTTTTTTCCTACGACCAAGAAATTGAGTATTCCTTGAAATACCCAAACATCATTGTAGGCCCTTCTTGCCACAACGACCACCAATGATTCCATGTGATTATTGGGTGAAATGGAGTATTCCTTGGATTACCCAGACATCATTGTAAGTCCTTGCCACAATGACCATTAACGATTCCATGTATTTATTTACTCTGTTTAGCTGTATAATTGGGATCAATGAATTACTGGGCCACTGCGCTTTCTTGGTTTACTGCTATGCTACCATTCTTTTGTGTTACCTGTTTGCGGTGTATTGTATTTCCTCATGATGCCTTCCTTTCTGCTATAAAATTCTCTATGCTATTCATTCTCTGTTATATTTTGCTGGATCACTACATAAGTACATGCTAAAATCTTGCCCTTTGCAACAAAATATTGCATTGGAATGCTATCTTCATTTCCTTTCGTGCTTTATGTTTCCCAGCATTTATATACAATATTATTCTTCTGCCTTCGTTGCTCAACTCACTGTTGTTGCATTTTACATCCGTTATCTTTTCTCTGACATGTCTCCTATGAGTGCAGGATGTAGTTTGTTCTACTGAAAAATGTGATCTTGGAGTCACACCAATGGATCATCAAGACCCATGTTATGTTGTGAGCTTCTGTGAGTACCCAACAGTGAAAACTCACCCAGGAGGCCAGGACACTTAAAATTGATCTTATCGTTATTGACAAAGAGGTACTGCTGCTCCACCTATTCATAGAGAGATTTCCCTTACATGTACATGTTGATAAAGCAACGGAGGGGCAGATTCTACAGAGTTGGATAAATCATTTCAACCTTCTACTGAAACAGGACCATATATACTATACATCAAATACTTCCAAGTCCGGAATGCCCACACCGCCTATCAACCTGTTGACCATGCCTATATGATATGGTTCACTGCTCACACAATAATCTACAAGATTAGTTAGGTCCCAGAGAATCTCCCCCTATATGCATATGCAACTGTTCCATTCGATGTCGTAACAGGATTGGAATTAATGAATATTCCTCAGGTATGAAAGTCCCTTTACAAAGTACAATTTCAGTTTATGAATATTTAAAAATCTATTGCCATTGGGGTATCACTGAGCGCTCCAGTGTTAAGCTTCAAAATACTGATGCTGGGCTGAAGCCACTGAGTAGCATGTACATAATTGATGAATGTCAAATTCATCTTTCTTCAGTGACGCCACAATGATTTTTTGGTAGGCCCAGATTATTGTGCCGTGTAATTCATAGTGCACTTGATCGTTCTCTCAAGAGAAAACGATCTACAACCAGGATATTTTTTATTTTTTAGTTCTATGTACACAGAGATAAATATTCATTTAATGAGTTCATTATTTGATTTATAAAAATTTAGAAGTCAAGGAAGGACTTACTTAAATATTTTTTATTATTGTCTAATTTATGCAGAATCCGTGGAGCAAGCTGGTTTGGAGGAATATAATCATTGGTGCATTTTGTGACGCAAGATATAATCTTCATGTTGTTCGAGCAATACTTCTATTCAAGCAATATGCCATTACAAGTTTCCTTTCCTGATACTTTGCCTATGAAAATCTCTGAATGATTTAATTTGTAAGTCATATGATCTTACCTGCAGCTAAAACAAAAATTAACTGGAAAAAGAATACCCATATGAGAATCTATATTCAAACATAAATTTATATTTATAGACATTACAACAATGTGCAATTACAGACATCTGAGTAATGAAACTTAGATTTATGTTTCGACATGTCACAACCATGGGAGATAGCAGACACTTAAGTAAATCACTATGTATCATATCTATCTTCCACGTAATCTTTTGGCCTACGACGACTTCCCTCCACAGGGTCGGTTAGTATTAACTGTTAAATTTTGCATGATTGATTTTAGAAAGTGTAACTATGCATTGATTCTTTTTTTTAATCCAAGCAATATTCACTTGCGCTCCATGTATTAACAAATGTGATACATGGATTAATCAGAACCTACTATTATGTACCTGTACTTGGTTTTTTTTTCATCGATACATCTTTTGGGTTAATGTCAGGTGTTCATCTAGATTGATTGAACTTTCTTTGCCATCCACGCTGTGAAACTGGATGTCTGCCAGTTTAAACTGTGCCTATTTCCAGGAAATATGCTCAGGTGTTGTGTTGTAGCAGATTAATTAATTAATGACATGATCAGTACAAGTTGCCTATCCCACCTTGCAACCATTTGGGTCTTTTTGATACTAATTGTTAGTACTTGCGTAGTGAATTCAGGTGTCTGCTGTATCCTTACCTTTTTAGAGAATAGAGTTGTTTTGAATTTCAATTGTGGCGTACATGCATATACATTTTTATTCATAGGTAAATACATTTTTATTCACAGGTCATTAATTACTACCATCATGGACTAATAAAAACAAGAAATGTTTCATTAGTATATTTAAAACATATATGTGCTATGGTCAGTCAATAATGAATCCACTAAAATGAAGCAACAGTAGAATTTTATTGTGCCATGAGGTAGCATCGAATAGGAAGTTTGGCATTTCAGGGATGAGCATTCCTTTTCTCATTCCCACCACTTTGGTGAAAATATTTTCTTGGTCACATCCAAATATCCACTCCAATAATTAAGCGATTATGTATACTGTTTTTCATTTCATTTTATACTTCACGAGATACATTTGGTCGTGGTTGTCGAAGGGCTGAAACATTCACCGCAGCTTCTTCTTCCATAGAAAACCTGCTTCGCAATATTTGAATCCATATTAATCTGTTGTACAATGGTAATCTATCTTCTCAGTTGCCTAATTCATGTTCATCCCAACTATTGAACTCAGATTTTACGTCAATAATCATGGCAGTGCATTCATTGCTCGGATGCTAAAGGCCTAAAGGTTTGGCAACGAAAATCTGAATGTGAGGTAATAAGAAAGTGTATGGTCGTTTTGGGAGCTCATAAATTTTTGAAGGTAATGCTCATTGATGTATGAGTTAACAATATTTTTTATCATTTTAAATCAAAAACCAACATAAGCAAAATATGCCTAGGTTCTTTAATTATTTGAATGAATTCAATGCAGAACCAGATTTTGACGACAGAATGGATGCAGAGTCTACCATTTTAGTTGTATTCATGAGAAAGTTGTTACATCGTCCTTCTGTCGGCTGTCAATTTATGATGCTTAAGAGAATGGATGCAGAGTATATCAGAATGGGTGTTTAAGAGAATACCTTTTTTTTGCAATATAGAGATCTCAATTTGTGATATGTCTGGATTTACAAAATCTCTGTAAATGTGTCTATAGGGACTAGCGCTAATTATTGTATAAAGCTTGAATTATTACCCTTACAAATTTAGTGGGACATGATAGGTGACATTTGGTAAATCCAAATCTGTTTGTACTGTATGCAACCACGTTGGATGCTACCACGATTATGTTCTTAGGTAGTTGTATCTGGGATCCCAATCCTGGCTGCTTGCAATGAGCCGAAATTAAGCCTGTAAACCAAGCAGCCCATCACAGCTTATTGTGCCTAACACACGCCAGCCCAATACTTGCCCAGGCGTATGTCATAAGCGGGCGCGGCGTTCGCGCGCCCCCTTCCTAGTCGATTCCCCTTCCGGGACGGGGAGACGGTGTGTTCCCCCAGCACGTGACGCGTGCTAATCCTACGGGTGAGGGGTTTGGCCAGCTGCCGTGCGGCATCTTCAGTGCACGGGACGATGGTTCGCTGGCACGCGTGAAACGCCCTTTGGCAAAAATAGCTTTTCTCGTACCAGAAGTCCTGTGAAACTTTAATGTGAGAAAAGGTTTTGAACAATACAATAAAATTACTAAATGATCCATAAAAATATTTAGAGCAGTATAACAGTATTGTTATATAACAGTATTGTTATGGCAGTATAATATAATTGCTGAGACTTTTTGAGAATTCAAACAGCATTCAGTAAAAGCTGTATGTTTGTTTAGGTACAGCTGAAAATATGATTGGCTCCGGTATCTCGGCCGCTCAATTGTTTTGTTTCACGGGAGCCCATTTTGGCGGCGAACTAGTTGGATTGGGTCGAGCTGGGCCGAGATCTCCAAACGGAACACCGGGCTCTGTAACGGCAAGCTGTGAACGGAACCTGTGAGCCACACTGTTGGACTGAAAAGCGAAAGCTCTGTAGAGGGGTGTCAGAGTACCAGAGAAAAAGTAGACGCGTGTTGAGCTCGCATTGCTCCCCTCGCCTGCGCTTCCCGCCTTCTTTTCCCACCCCGTTCCCTCACCAAGGCAAGGCAGAGGCCAAAGCCCCGAACCACTCCGTCCCCTCTCTCTCGATTTCTTCTCCCACCGACCCGAGGCGAAGCGTGGCGACGCGGCGGCGGGAGGAAACCCTACACCACCGGAGAGGAGAGAGGTCGAGAGCCGCGGCAACCAACCATGCGGCGCGGCCGAGACGTGCAGTTGGTCGATGCCTTGAAGCTCGTGCTGGGCAAAGGTTCAAATTTTGCACTTTTAATCGCAATCTCCTCAGGCCCCTAAACCCCTCTTCCTCCCCCATCTCCATGACTGCTTCTTTCCTGTTCATGGCTGCTTGCAGATCAAGACCGGTGGCCTGAGGAGGCAAGGCTCATCGTCACTGCCTTCGAAGGCGACGTCCGCCGCCTCAAGGGTAACCCACATGCCCCTACCTCCGTAACCTCCTCCCCGCTCTCCTCTGTCCCCGCCCTTCTCTGTATGCCGGACGTTCCCTCGCCAGGACCCAAGAGCGCTACCTTTTTTCCCTTCTTTTTCGCTGAGTTATATGGAGTTCTGGATTCTGCAACGGAGGTAGGAGGGAGGGTTCCATCCAAATGTTTGGAGTAGAGTCCAGGACACAAAGGTCGCCACTTTTTTTTTCGCTGAGTTATCTGGATTCTGGAATTGGAGGTAGGAGGGGGATTCCATAGAAATGTTAGGGGTTTGTGTACACCAAAGTGATGTACTATGTTGTGTTAAGATTAATTTGGAGCAGCTAGCGTGTTTGCCCTTCTAGATTAGTTCGTGAATGAGGAAAATGGAACAGGAGAACCAAGATTTGAAATATTAAATTTTGTGAGGGATGGATGCTTTTCTGATGTATATGTTTTACTGCAAATAAATTAGACAACTTGTACTGCTTCCATTTACGTCGGCTTAATAAATGAAAATTGGGACCAGGGATGCTTGCTCTGATTATTTTTCTATGCAAATTGTTAGATTTCTACTGTTTAATACCGTTGTTCTTTATGATCCATCTCTGCTAAATTGTTCCCCTGTTCTGTTTGTTTGTTTCCTCATCTGTTTGCTGAAGAGTTGGCAAAGAGCATGGACAAGGAGGGGAAAGGGATTGGGGTCGTCCTGACCAACACCAACTTCATTGGCACATGTGCCCTCCATGTCGCTTGTGAATCGGGTAGCCTTCCCGTCATCCGGTATCTGGTCGAGGAGCACAACGTGGACGTCAACAAGGCTGACACTATGCGAGGTTCTCACCAGGATTTACAGGATTCTGTATTTTTAACCTTACTATATGGTATCTGATCTCATTTAACATAAATTGCATTCATGTTGCTAGAATTTACACCTGCGATGCACGCCACGTGCAATGGGAATCTTCCTGCCTTAAGGTTTCTTGCTGATCATGGTGCTGATCTGCATCGCATGCATAAGAAAATCTCTCTTCTCCATGCAGCTATTAAGAAAGGTATGATGTAGACAAAGCTTGGCCATCCATGTTTTCATAGGATCTATAGCCATAATTATTTGGGGCAATTGCAAAACAAGTCTTATTTTGCATCTTAATTATGAAAACGGTTCACTTTTTCCAAGTTTGTAGAATCGGTCCACTTTTTTGAATCTGAAACTGCACCTAGGTCCTGTTTTTCAAAAAAGTGGACCGATTTTGCAATAAAAGTGGACTTGTTTTGCAAAGAAGTGGACCGATTTTGCAAACTCAAAAAAAGTGAACCGTTTTCAGAATTAGGTTCTAGAACAGGACTTGTTTTGCAATTATCCCTAATTATTTCTTATCTGCCACCTGTACTTCGTCCTCCATCCTTCCACTGTGAGGAACAACATTTGGTCTTTCTTAGGTGCTGCACCCGTCATGTGTATGGAAATCCTGCCATTTGATGTTTGTGTTCTTTAACATTTTTCTGTTCCCTTCTTTTTTCTGGAACTACCTTCCAGCAATATATTTTGTATACGTCTAAGACATTGGTCCAATCTGGATGGGCATGCTAATGTAATGGTTTTAATTTGTGTAAGTAAGAAAGACTGGCTATTCTTGATGGTCTTCTTTCTGTACTTTTGCTGTTATTGTAACACAGCCTCAGTTTTATGAGGTTTTGTTGTCAATCAACATGTGTATGTCGATTAGTCTCAGAAACTGTTCAGCATGTGTGAATGCGCAATTCAAATTTTCTGCCTTCAGTTATTTGAAATTCCTGTCCATCATCTATATCTTGTTGTTTGTAGGTGTTATATTTATTCAACCATTTTACATATCCTTCACATGATTTCTGGGCACTAAAGCCAGAAATGTTAGTTTCAGATTTCTGACCTCTAAAGCCAGAAATTTATCCAATCTTTCTCCTTATGTGATCTGGTAAGTTAGTGTGATAAATGTTAGTTTCCATGTATTCCCTTAAGGGACGATGACCTAACTTTTTGTGCCATTTCTTGTGGGTTCAATCTTTATACTACCCCAACTTGCTTGGGACTAAATGATTTTGTTGTTATCGCTGTTGTTGAAGTGCGGACTAATTGACCATTTTGCCCTACCTTAAGATTATTTATTTAGTTGCCCAGATATTTTTGATCTATTAAACATTGCTATCAGCCCATGACCATCTCTTTCCATACTTTTTTACAGGGCAGCCAGAAATAACAAAATTTCTGCTTTCTAGAGGAGTTCGTGGTGATGTGGAATTTTTCATGACTCCATTGGAACTTACTACTTTTACAGGATACCCTACTCTTCTGAAGATGTTGTTGGAGCATGGTGCAGATGTAATTTGCCAAATATTTTCCTTTTGCTCTCTCAACATTAGTTCTTCTATATTTTCCCCTCAAAGAAGTGCATTCCTCTCTCTTGTTCCTCTCAAAATTCTTTTTTCTAGGCTTCTGTTATCGTGTTAGCATTGACGTTGATGCTCTTTTGGTTCTTCCAGCCCAAAAACACATTCTGCCATTTACACCTTTGGAGATGGCATTAAGATGTTCTTCTGTGCCTTGTGTAAAGCTATTGGTTCAGGTAGAATGCTCACAGATTCGGATTGTAATATCATATTTCTAACCGATGTTTGGTCTTATTATGTCTGCGTCAATCATCATATGATTCCTTTGTCTTCTCTAATTACATTTTCTAGGCTGGTGTTGATGTGAACGTGTCTAGATCATTTCATCCTTTGGCAAGAGCTGCAGAGAAAGGCTTAACTGAAGCTATCAAGTGCTTGGTGGAAGCTGGTGCAAATGCAAATGTTCCTGACAGAGTGAGGCTTCTCACTTTGTTATACCACTCTAGCAAGCAGCTTCACTTTATATCTTCGCTAGTACTGTGTGACACACATTTAGGCAGTTAATTTGTTGGTATTCATGATTCAGTATTGTTGGTGTGTGTGTGTTGGGGGGGGGGGGGGTGCATATGGTTCTCCTGAACTTGCTAATACTTAATTGCCCGAGCTTGATTTGTTTTTTCTTTTCCTTCTCTTTTATTTTCCAATCCTGCTTTCTTTGTTTGTTCAACAGTTTGGCAGACTGCCAATAGAGGTGGCTGCTGAGTATGGTACATGGGAAGATGTTGAGATTTTATTTCCTGTCACCTCGGCCATTCCAACAGTGCCAGAGTGGAGCGTCCATGGAATAATTAGTCATGTATACATGGAAGTCTTGCAACGAGAGGTATGGAATTGTAGCAATGTGGTTAATCTTCAATAGCTTTGGTTCCTATTCCTTTCTTGTGCTATGTTTGGCGATAAGTCGGTGTAAGAACTTTAGGCATCAATGACCTGTGATTTGTGATCTATGGCCTAACATATGCATGTGTGTTTGCATGCATGATTATCCAGATTGTGCTTGTGCGTGAACTTTATTCTGATATACATATATTTCTAATAACTCTTTCTTGAACAACTTTATTTTATGAAATGGTGATTAGTAAAGTCAGATACTGTTAAAAGGATCATATGCAATTTCTTTATTACAGAGCACGCTTCAGGAGCAACACTCATATTTATCTATCTGAGACTTGCAAAGTAAGAACAAGGGATTATTAGGCAGCTCATCAATTAAAACTGTTTCTCATATTCTTCACCTCAGCTTAATGACATTAGATTAGATTACTGCCTATTTACTATGTGCATATGGATCCTTGTATTTATTTCTGGCTCAATATACTGTTCTTTGTTTAGGATGCTGATATCGTCAAAAAGAGGAAGTCTGACCTGAAGAAACAAGGAAGTGATGCATTTAGGAAGCAGGATTATCTAAATGCATCAGTGATCTACACACAGGTATGTTCCTAGACAACATGTTTGTTTGGAGATAAATGCCTGAATCATGTATCTTTGTATAATGGATTCAATGTCTAGTTGGCTGTGTTGGATCCATTAAGATGAAAGGGAAAATTCTCGCAAGCTGTTTTTCTTGATCCTCTTTGCATTCATTTCAGTGATCTTATTAGTCGGTGTTGGGGTGATAACAGAAAAATTCCCCACTTACCTTTTTATACTCCATACTAGACTACATAGTTTAACTAAAAAAAGAAAAGAAAATAATTACAAAGAAGAAACAATACATCATATCCCACTCCTTTTCTTTGGGGGAATTCTTCATGCAAACTTGGCTATTTTTCTACCATTTTGATTGTTGGCAATTACATTTGAGGAACAAATTTGTTCGTTTAAATTGAATGGCTTTTGTGGCAATAGCAAATTTGACAATATTTAGTTCACTGCAGGGGCTGAAGGTTGATAACTTTGACGGGATATTTTACTCAAACAGGAGTCTTTGCTGGCTCCGCCTTGGTGAGGAGAGAAGGCTTTGGATGATGCCCTGAAATGTGTAGAGCTCTGCCCAAAGTGGGGAAAGGCCTACTATCGTAAAGGAGCAGCTCTGATGTTTCTGAAGGTGAGGCACTCGAATGCAGCCTGACAATTTCTCTTACTTGTTATTTACTATTTGACTTGATGGTATACTTGTCTTCCTTAGGAGTATGAAAGTGCTTACAACACTCTCTCGCACGGTCTGGAGCTGGATCCTGAAAGTGAAGAGATGGAGAATTTATTTTGGTAAGAGAAATTTTCCTTCTGTTTCTCTTCAACGGCATAATGCTCCATGTCCATAATACTTGGTTGAGTTTACACTCTCTTTGTCCATTGTTGCAATGAAACTGATTGTTCTTGTAGGGAGGCGATGGATCTGAAGCAGGTGCTGCCGGCAACAAGAAGCTGACTCAAAAAACTGCAAGCTCCTAAGATCTATTTCTCTAACATGTACGAAGACGAATGAAACGCCTTATAAGTGGGTTGCCTCTACCGGTTACACCTTAAATTGCTAGATTCCGAGCGACGGTGCGTTTTCCTTTTGGCGTTATTCCTGGAGAGTAGCGAGATTTTGGAGTAACATGACACTCGACTAACATTCTCCCACACTCTGCATGATAATGCTGTTTTCTGGTACGATAAACTGACAGAAACCAATTTGTATCTCGGTTCTTATATTACATATATGCTCTTGTTTGACCCCTTGTGTTTCCAGTTTTGTATGCTGTCAACGAGCGAATTCAGTAGTCTGTTATTCAAACTCAGCTTGGTGACTCGATCTTACTCTGATGGGCCAAGATGTGGCTCGAATTTTGCATGGGCCGAAAATTGCTCAAGCACTTTCGGTTTCACATTCATCGATAATGACCGACACACCATCGAAAATGGAACGATTTATGCTGGAATCGTTCTTCGCCCATTCTTGAGCTCAGCAAAGGGATTCATTTCCTCCAATTCGCCTCAGATCCAGCTGAGAGTTCGGCCTCATCGAATCGTTCAATATCCAGCCTCGCCGGTCCAATGCGTACGTACGGCTCCGATCCACCGGTGCATCGCGAAGGTTCCGTTGTCGCCGCCGCGCATGCGAAAAAGCTGAGGAGCACAATCATATCGCGCCGTATACCCACCACCGCCGATGGAGCAAGTCAAGCGCCCCGGGCATCACGGGCGGCGCCTTTCCGTGTTCGCCCACTTGGACGACCCATTTTTTCGCCGTCGCTCCGTGCGCGCGACCCACCGGCCGGTTCATTCACCAGCCACATCGGATAAAAACGACGTGTTGCGGAGACGAAACGGCAGAAGCGGCGCACTCGTGTATCGGTTCCATCGGCATCGCTGGCAGAGTTTGGAGTAAAAGCCTCAACGAAAAACAAGGCGTTTGGAACCTTCACAGATCCTTCAATAATCGTTTGTACAGAAAGCTGATGAGACCAATGCACCACCACCTAAAACCTAATAATAATAATAAAAGAAATCTCTTGTCTCATCACACTCTTTTATCAGGAAACGATAGCTACTTCGGACTGATGAAATTGAAATCACGGCGGCGATGGAGATCGAGATCGTCACGCGCGAGCGGGCTTCTTCCTGTTCCGGCGGCGGTGCGCGGCGAGGAAGTCGGGCGTGCTGTCGTAGCCGGCGAAGACCTCCTCCCAGATCTCGGCGAAGGCGCGGAGGATGATGTGGTGGTGCTGCGGCGAGTTGAGCGACAGGAAGCGGTGCACCAGCTCCCGCAGCTCGGCGCCGCCCACGATCTCGTTCTCCACGATCATCTGCAGCATCGACCGCCGGAAATCGCCCAGCGGGTCCGCCGACTCCTTCACCACCGCCACGCTCTCCTCCACGCGCCGCGACGCGCCGCCGCCGTCGCTCAGCGTGCGCTGGTGCCGCCGCCCTCCACTCCCACCTCCGCCGCTGTTGTTGTTGTTGTTCGTGGTGGTGGTCTTATAATTCGCGGCGGCGGCGTCGGTGGCGGCGTCTGCTCCGGCGTCGGCGCCGGCTGGCGACGGGTCCAGGAAGTGGACGCTGCGCTCGAGGTCGCGGAGCTGGCGCAGGAGCGCGGCCAGGCTGGGCGTGCTCTCGTCCACGCTGCTGCTGTGCGCGTCGGAGGTGGTGTCGCCGGCGCAGTAGAACGTCGCGTCCGCCGGCGCCGCCATCTTCTTCTTCCCCGCCCGCCTCGTCCCCTTGGACGAGGAGGTGGCGGTGGTGAACGACATGGTGGTGGTGGTCGGCGTGGACGTGGCCGCGGTGGGCGGCGTGGCCATGGGCGACTGCTTCTCGGACCCGTCGGAGATGGACACGGACTTGGACCCGCCGCAGCCGCACATGAACCCGCGGGCCTTCTTCTTCACGCGCAGCCCGCCGCCGCGCCGCCGCGACATCATCATCTCGCCACCTTATTATTAATTAATCAAATCCTGGAAGGGGCTAGGCTTCTGGAGTGAGTGACCCGAACGCGTGTGGAGGAGGCCGTGTGCTCGCTCGTGCGTAACGGGATGGAGATGGAGAGGAAAGGCGGAGCTTAAAAAGAGCGAGGCATCTGGTGGGTAGTGCACGTTGGGGTTCCGGACGACTAGATCAGCCGCCATGCAAAGTCAAACGGCTATATTACTTTTCGTTTTTGCGTGGAAGCGATCGGAGATTTATCAGGTGAAAACGGTCACATAAGAAAACGAAGCACAAACTTATCTGATGTCGATCCACGCTCCTGCGATCCCGGATTACTAGCTGAGATTAACGGTGCCCAACCATGAAGAGAACCATACACGGTGTGTTTACCTTTGAAATCGAAGTCAAACGGCTATAATTACTTTTCGTTTTTGCGTGGAAGCGATCAGAGGTTTATCAGGTGATGAAAACGGTCGCATATGAAAACGAACGAAGCGCAAACTTTACCTGATGTCGATCCACGCTCCTGCGATCCGGGATTAGCTGAGCCAGATCAACGGTGCTCAACCATATCTAGAGAAGGACACGGCGGGAAACACCTACTATTTGTACTTCATCCATGCACTTTTTTTTTTTGAGAATTCATCCATGCACTCGCACTAGAGAAACAGACGAAGACACTGTGACTAAAGAATACGGTAGGATACAAACGTTTTGAAATCCAGAACGCCCTAATTAAGGCCACCTTGTTTAATTAAGCCAACCATGGGCCTACAGACATTGATAAGATGCCTTTCGGATGGAAAAAACAATGATAAAAGAATGGTACGTAGCCGAGCTAGAGCGGCTTTGTCCGCTTCCATCTGTTGACACATTTCCATCGCTCTAGGTAGGGTGTCATTAGGCCCTTTCAAAAGATGGCCGGATGCGAGTGTCAATCTGAAATCCAAACTGGATTTGAATACACATTTTGCATGAACAGGTGCCCCTAAATACGTGGTCGGTAAACTGCTACATCGTCTTATCTCTTGTCTAATTACGTCACCGTCATCGCTATCTCATATACAATAATAGTACTACGGTGACGTCATCTGCCTGTTCATTTATTACTATATAGATTTGTGACTTGGATAATTACCGGTGACTAGGATTTCCCTAGAATTTTTTTTAATTCACTAGTTCAAAAAAGTAAGAACATTTCTATTTCAAACAACTCTAATAACGACCAATTACAGTGTCAATGTATAAATATTGATGTTATCACGTGCATTCCTATTATGAAAGGGCTTTGTTAAAAGGGAATGGAGTAAATTTCATAAAACTACAAGTAGTTTGTCAAAACTATCGCAAAACTGTAGATTTAAGGAATGGTATCACAAAACTACAAATTCAAACCAGAAATTTTCAGATTTTAAATGGCCTAAATCGGTTGTTTTGTGATAAATTCAATCATTAAACCTGTAGTATGGTGAAAAATTGCCCACAAAATCTATAGTTTTATTTTTTTAATACATTAAATGAATGTGTAGTTTTGCTATATATACACAAACATACAAAATCAGCGGTTTTGTGAAGTGACTCATTAAATCTGTAGTTTTGTGATAGCTTAATCAATATGTACATCTATAGTTTTGTGAAAATTACTCAAGGAAATGGGATACACCTGCTAGTTATTTTGAAGCTGAGGAAGTAAGCTCTATGCCAACTAGTAATACGGTACGGGGGCTATGTAACAACTCTTTTTAATTTCCTTTGTTTATACGAAGGAGATGTTTGGAGGCCGAGAGAGGTCGGCCACTTGGCAACCAACGAAAGCATTATGCACGATGCAAGTGTACACATATTTTGCTGGTAACGCTGTCGTCGGATAAGCAGCCCTCGATCGGAATCATGTTCTGGTCCGGGAACTAATAAACAAAACGGAAAAGTGGGCGCTTTAGGTGCCGCCATGATCACAACTGTCGCCGGAAACGCCCGCACGACAAGCGCGCGCATGGATTGCACACTCGAGTCGGGAGGTCGTCAGCTTGCCTGTACTGGTACGTCTACTCGCTGTACCGCACAGAACCTGCCACCGGCCGTCACCCGGGCCTGTTTGTATTAACGACTTGCTCCTAAACTAGGATACTACTACTAGTTGTGCAGCGACCGATGCGCTGCCGCCATTTGGACGGTTCCTGCGCGTGGCGTGCGTAATGAGAGGCCACCACCAGCGTGGCGTGGCCGGGCGAGCACAGCAGGTGGATTGATTAATTTGGCGGTCGACGCGAATCATTCGGTCTCCGTATTCTCTCTCGGTCCCGCCCGCGACGCTCTCCTCGCGCCATTTGGCCGCCGGCGGCAAGCAAGACGCGGCGTGGGGAAAAGGCTGCGTCGCTGGACGGAACGGGCACCGGCCGGTGGAGTGGATAGAGCCGCTTTCCCCCGCGCGTGTTGGTGAGCGTGGCAGAGGGTCCGGCCTTTTCCTGCCCGGCGCGCAGGCTTTTCGATCGGCCTTTCCTTCGGCGTATGCACACATGCAGACATGCAAAGAAAGGGCTGGGCACCTTTTGGTGGCGGTGGTCAAAACTCAAAAAACTCGTGGAGACGTGGGAGTGGAATGTCAACTTGTCGAGTGCTGCACTTGCGCGGAGTCTGAAGAGTGGTGCCGGCGTCGCTGGTCAGAGCATTTTTTTTATTGGTCGGTGTACGACAGTCATCGTTTCGCTCTCTTCCGAATCCGAAACCTCACTGGGCCGGGGATAAAGACCACTGGGCCTACATTAGTACGTATTTGGGCCTCCACCAATTTATGTTTGGGAGTCTCCTATGAGGCCCATATGCAAAAAAACTATTTTCACCTGCTGTTTTGCTGTCAGTAATGTTCGACTATTTTTAGATTTGGGTTCAATCGATTTGTTTGAACCGACACCCGAGCAGGCATGCATTGACCGAGAATTTGACTGAAACCAGAACGTTTTTTAACCGACTAATGTTTAACACCTTCGTTATATTAATACGAAGTTGAGTACATCATAGTACTTTACAAACAACACTTTGAATCACAATAAAATTAAAAATTATAACACTCAAGTACTGCTCTTTACTTCTTTAGCTCTATTGTATAGAGCCATTACTCATAAAACAGCGACCAACATTCCTCTAGGTGGAGTCGAGCACGATCTTCTTCTTCCTTCTTTCTGCCATCGAATAAGATGGAAGACATATCCCAATCTCACGAGCCCTTCATCATGACGGGATCTGACACGACACTACAGAAGAGGGGCTCAGGAAAATTATTCCATGACGACAACAACGTCTTCATCATGCCATCTCCGTCCGTTAGGACACCTAAATCACCATATTGTCCATCCAATGAAGTTGCTAATGTTGTCACATACACCAGCGTCCTCATTGAAGTTACTATGAAGAAATAATCATCACTGTTGCTAGCGAGAATAAGGGTCTGTTTGGTGCGGATTGGGCATATGGACCTGTGGCTACAATAGTTAAACAGTGCCATAAGCGGCTGCATAAGTTGCTAAGGAGTTAAAAGTTTATTGTAATCTATTACGGGAAGTATCTATTGGCAAAGGATCCAACGATCTGTTCATTTTGTTCAAGGTTGTAGTAAAAACTCCATTTTTTTTAAAAAAAATAGGTTGTAGTTATTCGACGCCATTTGCACCCTCTCAAGTCTCGAGTTTGCAGGTTACTTCGTTGTCGTTACGCCCTTTTGTCTGAAAAGACACGTACTTTGCTCCTAACACTCCCCGTCGTCTGACGCGAAAGGCAGATTTAGCTTTCACCCTCGACATTAATTAGAGTAGCTTATAAGCTTTCGTAATCCCGGCACCCGGGGATCACTTGGGCCGTTGAGACTGGTTGGTGTCTTTCATCATTTGGGGTTGACTGTTGAAACACAAGGAGACATATACGCTAGAAAAAAAAACAACACTGTTTGTCCGTGTTCCACTGGATGAAAGGGCAATGCGCAGCAGATTGCCTAACAAATGAAGCCTAGGAGATAAGGAAAGGAGAGAGATCTGAAAGTGAGATATCCACAGCACTCTGCCCTGAATACTAAAGGCTAATAGCTACACGATATGTGTTCACGATAACTGCGAATCGTCTTAAGGACGGTTCTGGAAATTTGGCCGAATTTGACCCAACGTCTTTTTCTTTGCTGCTAGTTGATGCACGGGTAGATATTCCAGCTTTAATGATAGTGTGAATAGTTCAATTATTATTGTTATTATTAATTTATTTTATCTGCGTCAGCATTATTCTTCATCTCTTTTATCTGTGCACGAAATTTCCAATTTGGTATTTTTGTAATGACATGGTAATTTACAAATGTATATGTAGGTATTTTAGATTGTTTTTTTCTAATATCAATAATGGGCAAATTAAAAAAATGTAAAAGAGTATTTTGTCTTTTTTTAATACAATGAGTGTTTTCCATTTTTGTGAAGATGATTATTTATTGATCTTACTGATTTGTGTAACTAGTACAATACCCGTGCTAACGCCACGGTAACAACAATAAAATACATATATATCATGAATTAGCAAAAATTAGAAAATAAATAATGAACAATTATATTGCGGTGCTCATTACATGCCATGAATACATAAATATATCATAAAGTTTGTAACGTCACTCTCTAAATGTCGATGGCATAGCAAGTTGTCCTTTAGAAAGTTTTGCAAAAGGTTCCAGCTCGCCCTCCCTCCGGGACCCAAATGACATATCTGATTGCAGCATGAAATAGATCAATACTCCAAGTGCCCACCTGATAATACAAAACCAAATGATCCTGTCTTAGTTCCAACTAAAGAATTGCATATTAAATTAAAACAAACTCAAATGTACAGCACTCTCCGCACAAATTTCATGATTATTCTTTTGTGGGTGCATATTTATGCATTAAACTTTGTTGAGATGTTGGAATCTATTGAAGTTTGTATAATGTGATTAATATATAAGATTTATTTAAAAAGAAATAGTCAAACAATTATGTATATATCCTACAGATATATAAATATGGGTGGACTAATACTTCAGACTATCAAACTATGCAATACCATCTAGTTAATTAGAATATGATAAAATATTGATAACTACAATAAAAACATGCATGAAACCAGAACAATCTCACCTTGGCCCCGATCCCGGTGTTTCTTGTGTTTCTTTTGGTACAGCTACATGCTTCTTATGTAGTCACGGTTCTGGCAAGACAATATTTCTGTACTCATCTCAGGCTCTGAGCATGCCGCTTCCCTCCAGTTGATCATCCATGTTGTTGCCCAAGGGAAACATTCACAAGTATTTCTGACAGTTCATGGAATTATTACTGTCTGTCTCAACTAAATGATGTACATGCAAAGTTAACTAATATGCAATGAGTCAATGGGGTGGTAGAAGCAGGGACATGCTGAGCTACCACACAATGAGTAACTGACACAAGAGCACAGTATTCGGAGCGGACACCAACAGACATGTTAGAACTACATCTGGCCACATCATCAACTTTTTACTATAGCAAAATACAAACATTTTCTAGCCGATCAATTCTAACAGTATTCCAAACCATATAAAAATTCAGCATTCAACAATTATTGTAGTAAATAGCAGCATACCAACATAATACAAGATGGGGCTCATTACCTCTTCAGGTGTCCAATTCCCCTTAGTTGAACGCCGTTTTGGACCAGTGGTCCTCCTAATAAAGGGCAGAACAATAAGAAGATCAGTACCTGACTCTGTTATGTGTTTCATGCAAAAACCTTAAGGGTCAGTATTTACCCGATCGTTGCCTCTGCGGTTCATGACTGACTTCCCCTTCACAAGGAGGTGGCGGAAGTCCAGAAGGTTGTGCAATCTTCTTCGAATTTGAAACCTTTCCCTTATGACTTGTCATGGCGAAGACGGAACAATCAATCCCCACTCTGCAGCAGAAGTCTCGGAGGGGTTTAACACTCATTATAATGTCAAGCCCCAAGAAGCGACCTTAGGCTGGATAGCAAAGAATGGTATCGTTTTAGCAATAAGTATATTCACAAGTAACACCCATTTTTTAAGTAACTACAAAGACATTTCAGAATGCAATTTGAAGCACTCGTTGGCCTACAGGGCACATAGACTACTTCACAAGAACATTTCATTGACAAATCATTAGAAAAAATTCTCCTGGCTAGGATACAACGCAAGCATAACACCAAATCCTGAATAATTATCTGTCTAGACGGACAAAGCCTAAAGCCATAGTCGCAAGGTTCCTTCAGCACCCTATTATCCATCTAACCCAGTCGAACCTCCTCGACATCACAGTGAAACGAAGGCACACAAGTATTTCATCCAGATTTTGCCCAAATCGGATCCATGTAATCAGGATCAAGTACGGCGAGATTTCGCAGCTCCACCCAAGCAGCCGCCGCCACCGAAAACGCACCCCCAAAATGAAATAAAAAACACTACGGGATCTTACCGTCCGACAGGCAATGGAGGACGAGGCGCTACAGCGGCGGTGGAGGCGGACAAACCTGCTCCTGCCTGGACTGGACTTCGCCCGCACGCCTCCCATGCATCCATGGCCACCGCCGCCCTTCGTGAGTTTGCCCTGCCGCTACGCGCGCCGCCGCTGCCCCATGCGCCCTTTGCACGCTAGGGTTAGGGGAGAGCCTCCTGTGCATCCATGGCCGCCGCCACCGCCCTTCGCAAGCTTGCCCATCAGCCACGCACGCCGCCGCTGCCCCGGGCGTGCCCTTTGCACGCTAGTGTTGTTTTGGGAGAGCCTCGCGCAGAGAGAGGAGAGACCGGCGGCCACGGGCGGAGAGCCGGTTCCGATGGCAGTTTGTATGGATTTTTTTTGTGATCGAAGGATGGCGTGGACGGAGAAGGTGTCATAGTGCCGTGGGCTGATCACAGCGTTTGTAGCCGTCAGATCTGATGTAGTCTATTATGGACCCTTGGATGTGTAACAAGTGTTTTTCTGGGTGCAATTAGTGGGGTACATTTAGGCTAATTAATGACTGTTTAGGTTAATTGGGTGTAATTAGGTGGGTGGCTGTAAGAAAGTTTCTACTCGTGAATTTAAGGGGTGGAGATGGCTTTCGATGAACTGAGCGGTTGGTTACCTTGCGCGCCTAGCGCAACTGCTCGACACTCACGACCCAGCCTAATAGACCACACAACGAGTGGATAAGAGAAGTGAAGAAGATGGCATTCAACTAGAACTAGAACTCGAAGGGCTGTGGAACACAGTCCGAGGGCGAGCGGTGAGGGCGTTGTCGACGGAGGAGGACGGTGAGCCTGACTTACTTAGGGTTCCGAGATTGTTGGAGGTCTTCTTTCCTGTTGGTCATAGAAGCTCTAGAGGTGGTGGCCACGGCCCTAAGAGCAAGTATTATGGGTCCTAGTCAGCGAGGCTTAAATGGTTGTCCATGTCGTAAAAATCCTAGATGGAAGAGAGAGAAGTGAAGAGAGAGAACAGAGCGAGCGATTGTTTTGTCCTTCGCTCGTCGCTAGCGACAGCAACCTACCCAAGGTGCATGCGAGCTTTCTGTGGACCATGCGTTGATGTTAATTAATTAAATATTCGGCCAAGCGTTGAGTTCCTCTGTTGCCCGTTATACTTAGCCTCTTTTTACTGCTGGCTAAAGTTAACGTGGAAGCTTATTTCGCCAGCAACCGGCGTTGCCATTAGCCCTGCTCTAAGATACAACGATTGGGCTGGGCTGTGGCGACATTGGAGCCGCGGGTGATAGGCCGACGATGAGCGAGGTAGGTGGCAGGGGCATCATTGTCGGAATGGTTAGTGGCAGCGCGGCACGGCCGGCGCCGCCGGCTGCGGGCAGTGGTCACGGGCTGCAGCCGTCGGTTCCGGCGCCAGAGGCTGCAATGGCGGCGGCTGCGCGGGGTGGTTGACCAGCGACCAAGGTGAAGGACGCCTGTTAGCTTCTGGCGGGATCGCGCGATTGGTCGTCCGGTCTCGCCATAAACCCGTCTCCACTGAGGCACCGAAGGACTGACGAAGCGTGAACGTACAAACGGAGCAGTCCATTTCCTCCGTGAAACGAGACCTGCAAGTCCAAGGGCGCGGCAGGATGCGAACAAAATCCAAGACCGACCGTTGTCCAGTAGACAGAGCAGCAGTCCATCAGTAAACGAACGCGTGGCTGGCTGCCAGCTCGCGCAATCCACGCGACGCGCAGCGCGCCACCCATTGCGCAGTCGTCGCGGCATCATCCACGTCTCACGCTCACGGCTGATCACCACCTTCCACACTGTTCAAGCTTCAACAGAGATCGACAGGTACCGGCGCCGGTCGGTCGGTGCCTTCTAGCGCGGCCGCGGCCGCCGGCGGCCTCGCCGCCACTAATAATAATTCACCGGGAAACTTCGTTTCGTCTACTTGCGTCCGTTCCCAACAAAGAGCTCCGCCGCTTTCCTCTTTCCTCTTTGCTGAGAGCAACAGTCGCCGATGTTACGACCTTATCTTATCTCTGCCCAATCATCAGGACCTAATCATACACTGACTCTTACGTAAGCCGACGCGACAGGTTAACGAGAGCACAAGAAGCAGTGGCGTGATCCGACGTCGTCCATGTCTAATGGCTTGGCTTTGCTTATCACCAGCGAGTGCAACGCGGGAAAATCGATCCACTGTTTAATTCTGTTCTTCTCACATTACCGAAACTGCCCGTGCTAGCATCTACCTGACGGTACGTCAGCACCTGGAGTACGTCGCTAGAATATATCAAGAAAATAAACTTACGAATATTCCGATGTAATTCCTCGCACATTTTGCTGTTCCAAACTGCGAAATCATCCTCTCGTTTTTGGACCGGAGAACAACCACGAGACACCAGCACAAGTGACATCCAAATCAGTCCAGGTTTTCGTGTCTGAGTATGTTACGTCGGCCTCGGCCATATCATATGCCTGCGGCTAGAATGGCAAGAATCTCGAAGTATCAGTACGCTACAACTTACTTACTGGCAGTGCAACACACAGCGATGGCGGTGCACGGCTCTATGCATCCGTGTTGAGCTTTGGGGCGGCGCAACTTGCATACGTACAGTCATTCCAGTTCCAGCGGCTGTGTGGTGGTGGTGCTGGGGGATTCGGCTGGCATCGTGGGTCCTGGCCGGCCGGGCCCAAACAGGTTGCAGCCAATCCGTCGACCTCAGTTTTATTGTGCCACATCGGAAAAGGCCGCGAGAGAGGGAGACAGGGGCAAAGGTGCAGAAAAAAGAAGCAGCATGCATCATGTTAATGAAGAAGATGTCTCCGCCTAGGTATAGGGAATTAGGTATTGTTTTGGAACCTTTCAAGTTTGTAGAAAGTTACTCAGTTTTTGCAGCTCCAAAAGAGCTCGTGCCCCGTACAGCCTTAGGGTGTGTTCGTTTCTTGAGTCTAAATTTTAGAGCTGTCATACTAATTTTTTTTTACTATTTAGGAGTACTAAATAAAATTTAATTATAAAATAAATTACTGACCCTTAGACTAATTTACTGAGACGAATCTAATGAGGTTAATTAAGTCGTGATTAGAAGATGGTTACTGTAGCATCACTTTAGCAAAACATAGATTAATTAAGTTTATTAGATTCATTTCGAAAATTAGCATCAATCTGTCAATAGGGTTTTATCATTAAATTGATCGAAATATTCATAAATAATAAGATTCTCTTTGATGTGACAGTGCTAAATTTTAGAGGGTAGGAAACAAACACACCCTTAGTTTATTGAATAAACTTGATGGAAATATCTTTTTTATCCCAGTCCATCACCCACACTAGTTAATAGAAGCTTTAGTAGAGTTTAATTGAGCAAGAGGCGCAGTAGCAACCTCAAAGGTACTTACATGTACAAATGTTTTGGTAAGATTTAGATGTATCTTGTTCATGCTTGTGAGTAGAAGGTTGTGAGTAGTCTCTATAGGATTTACGTCGTGGGTCGAAGGCATGGCTCGTTTTAGTCTTGTGCTCAATTTGCAAAGCGTGTCCAGACATGTTCTCAAAAAAGAAAAAAGCTTGTGAGTCATTGATGTAAGGGAACTGTATGTCATAATTATTTAAATAAAACCATCTTCCACTTGAAAAAGAAGTTTGTCTCATCGAGCGAAAATGGGTGGACTGTACTTCGTTGCTATTCTCATGCCCAAACACTTCTTGAATCTTGTAGACTGTTCTAAAAATTGTGCTGTATAATTTGGAGAATATTTTAATTTCATCAATGCTCATGCTTATGCCGAATCCATTTTTGGCAGACCGGATGTCGAGGAAGAGAACAGAGATTTTCTCCTGGCCAACTCTCCCCCGCCCGTCAGCTGCTCGCTTTCGGTCCTCTGCTTTTTGGTCGTGAGGGCGACACCCCCGCCGGCCGCTGCCACTTTATTTACAGCTTCGCATCCTTGCATTATTTCACCCGCCATTGCTTTCCTGCTATTCTCAGCCTCTGCACCTCGACTCCTCTGCAACGCAATCAACACTTCCGGCGTGCCTGCCTGCCGCCGTTCTCCTCCGCAACCCAGTTTCCAGTGCTAGACTCGGAGACATGTCCAAGGTAAGACCCGCTCGTGTGCAAGATTTCCTTTACTCTACACTCTGTTTCAGGCTGCTCTGCCTTTTATTCTCTGTTTCACCTGTGTTTCTTCACTTGTTCGTGTTCCGGTCGATATAGAAGCCTTCCATTGACCACACTGTTTGAATTTTCTTCCCTTGCTTTGATTGTTGATGCAGAAAATCCTTGTGAAGCTGGCCATCCATGATGGCAGGGACAAGCAGAAGGCCCTCAAGGCCGTCGCGGGGCTCATCGGTACGGCAGCCGGTTCCTTTCCTCTTCTTGATGTTTCTGCCTGTATTCAGCAGCAAGCACTCATCAACTTATGTTGTTCGGTCTTGCAGGCATTGACGCGATATCCGTGGACTTGGCGTCGAAGATGATGACGGTGATCGGCATGGTGGACCCTGTGAAAGTGGTGAGCAGGCTGCGCAAGGCCCAGTGTGCCGCAACCATCGTCTCCATCGGCCCGGCCAATCCGCCGCCGCCGCCGCCCGAGAAGAAGGAGGAGAAGAAAGAGGAGAAGAAGGAGGAGGAGAAGAAGGAAGAGAAGAAGGAGGAGAAGAAGGAAGGCGAGGGGGAGAAGAAGGAGGAGAAGAAGGAGGAGGAGAAGAAGGACGGCGAGGGGGAGAAGAAGGACGAGAAGAAGGATGAGAAGAAGGAAGGCGAGGGGGAGAAGAAGGAGGAGAAGAAGTCGCCGGAGCAGATCATCGCCGAGCTCTTGAGCCAGCAGTACCGGGCGTACCACCCCCACCCTTACCACCACCCGTACTACATGGCCCCGCCCCCGCCGCCGCCGCCGCACTACTTCGTGCACAGCATGGAGGACAACCCCAACTCCTGTGTCATCTGCTAATTAAGCTTGCGCGTGTGGGTGCATGAGGTAATTAAGCGTGGTTAATTACTATGTGCATGTATGTGTCTCTGCGTCGTCGGTAGCTGTGAACCACATGCATGTTCCATGACGTGCGGTCATGGTATCGTTGGAGGAAAGAGAAGGAGAGCAGCCTTCTCTGTGTACAGTACGTGTATACACCGTTCGTATCAGTGAAACTTGCTTCCTGGGGTAGCTGGACCTGTATAGCTACTGTTTTTTGAATGTTATAAGAGCAGCACACATACATGCATGTGTGTGAGTATGCCGTGTGTGAACAAGTCCTATGAATCTTGAAATTAAATGGTGGTCACTGAAATTGACACGTGGGCTTCAGGACCAAATTGTGCCACGTTCAAAATCGTCGGCAAATTTTCATGCTGTTTGCAGTAACGTGCAAATACAAACATCAGTTCAAGCCTCATGAATTTAGTTTAGTCTCACCAAGAGTTTAGTCCCGCCCTTTGCCCGCCTCCTATCAGGTCTAGTAGTATCCAGCCCACCCAACAGCTGCAGGGCAGAATCCAAATAGTGCCAATCAGGAAAGATTTCTGACTTCTCTCTATCGGTGATAACTTGAACAAAAGAACTTGAAGTTTGAAACCAAGACAGGGAGAACAAAATGACACACATGCATCAAATGTTAAACAAGCTTATTTTTCCAAGCTGACGCACTCATCCTTCTCACCCTCGTGGCCTCATGGATAAGCCACGTAAACTGATATTTTACTCAAAATTATTGCAATTGCATCACATAGTGATCAAACATTTTGGATGTAGCGACACCGGGCAGCACCTTTTGCCTACAAGTATAATGAAGCATATCAAGTAGTATGACACTATCAATCAGTGGGCTGTCGCTTCATTTATCACTCGTTCGCCCAAAGTTTTCAGCAAGAAGCTCTCTGAAAGTTTGAAACAGCTGTCGCACACAGGCTTGTTACTTACAATTCACTCATCATTTACTAAAAAAATACCTATAAACAGTCCAGAAGCATAGGTTTAAGATTAAATCAGAGACGTGCCGAAATAAGCTGCTAAACAGGACTCGCAAACCTACTGTGTGTACAGTCTTTACGGGGAGAACATGAAACCATGAGATCATCAGGTCTTGAGACGTCAGGTCCAGCATATCCGAAGAAAGCAATGCATTTTCCCCTTTTTTGAAATGCACAACTTGGGAACGCAAAAGAGGTGAAAGGGATGGGGTGCTATGCCTACACGGATGCGGCTAATTGCATCCACGAAATAGAGTGCAGGCGTGGCAAGTGACGACCACGAATTTGGAAGGTTTAAACCAAAACCACTCGTCCTCGTCTGAAAAACTTTGGTTCTAGTGAGTCGTATGATCACGACGTTTAAGGCTACTCCGGAAGAAGCCGACGCAACTAAATCTCTGTTGCCCCTGAGCTGTGGCGGATTACTACGGAAATGGGATAAGGGTTACAAATTCAAAATGTTCTAGCTGTGGACCCTAATTTAGCGTGTTAGGGGTTCAGAATTCAGACTTGGTTGATAGTATAAAAATATTTTTTGCGCACGACTATAGGAAAGCACTCGGTGATTCGGCAGGCCTGAATGTGTGTCTCTCGCAAGATTCCCTGCAGAATGTATAGAATGTAGCAGAAGTGTAGAACATACCGTTTGTCTCAGACTTTTGAATTCTTTTTTTCCAGTTGTTCTGCCTTTGCATTATATAAGGAGAAAAGGCAGCAGAAGTACAAAAGTTCTAGCATCAAGCGGCAACTCATGTTGCCTAAAACAGGAATAAGTGTTATGAAACTGAGCAATTTACTGCACCACTATGATTTGGTAGGGATTTGGTATGCTACAATAATTCTGGAGATGAATTAATGATCCGGTACACACATTAATGATCTGGTGCACACAGTAAATTGCTACAGTATTTTGTGGGCTGAATTACCAAAATGTCATTGGTCATGGCTGACTATAAATAGGACTCCTTGGCTGGTGTTTCGCACACAAGCTGAAGAACTGAGCAGGAGAGTTGTATGCAATCTGTAAACCAATTAGATTGATAATAAAGCAAAAGGGCCAACAACCTATTACTCTCCCACATACGTGTGTTCATCTATTTTATGCTTTGTGTGTGCATAAGTGGTGTGTGATGCTAAGCTGATTTGGTTGTTTCACAACAAAAGGAACGTACAATGAAAAACAGAGGACAAAGTGAAAACACACAAAAAAAGAGCCTTGATGATGAGATAAGTGCTAAGCTGAGCTCCATATTTGATCAACTGCTTGAAACGTCGCCCTCATCGTTTGGGCGCCCCAGTGTTCCATTCAGATGATCTGCAGTAAAACCAATGCATAAGCAGTCAGTAACATGTGGGCCCTGATCCCATCTGGTATTACTACAGAGGATCCTCATCCCCCAGTGCTGCACCCATGCTGCTTGAAAACAGACATAGAAATCAAGATCTATATACGTATGAACCTTCCATTAGTCCTCTGTGCCTGAATCGTCTTTGGTAGAAATAAGGTGTGTTACCTCTGTTTAATTAATCATCAGATCGAAGTACTAGAATTTTTAACTACTAGTCCATCAACCCGTGCAGTTGCACGGGTTACCAGTTTTAAAATACACAAATAGGAGAATGTATAATTTCCTGATGCTCAACATGTAGGAATCATTCATTATTTATTTACTTTATCAATACAATGTTATAATGAAATGCCAATAAACTCAATGGGCTGATCATGAAGCACTATGATCCACATGTGTCCGAGTTTTTTCTACATTCTTTAACTAATAAATTATTGGGTGATTTGTATACTTATCAAATCTGTGTTCCATTCTTATTTGTTTTCTTTCAGCATATTTGATGTATACATAACCATTTTTGTTTCTGATGTTTTATAAAATGTTTTCATTGCAATATGATTTTGAGAAGTTATGTGTAGCAGTCACATCTTTGTTAGGTTTAGTTTTGTAAATACATAATCTACTTAATTAGAAAAAAATAGTTCATGGATGATATAAAAAAAACTGTGTACTGAGCATTTAATATCCAGTAAATATATACTGCATACTTTCCTATTTCTTTGCTGGGGTATGTACTGTTCTTGCTGAACATAATATGAAGAAGATGCAAAAAGTTATACAACCGAAAGTGGTGTGCACACTAAGAGATCAATGCAATAACATCTAAATGAATAAGATAAAATATCAGGTTCATGTAGGTAATTAACTAACTTTAATGAATTATAATCTCATTTGAATCTCCTATACAGAACCTCCCTATTTGCATTAATTGGCCCTATAGCAAGGATCCTATTGCATCAGATTGCATAGAACTTGATGGAGGGAAACTCAATTACTTAATCTGGGATCAGGATGAGTATGTACCTCCTGCTTGATCTAATGGAAATGTTCTTACTTATCTAAGACCTTGTCGCTTGTGCCTTCTCTGTGAGTACATGTTTCAAGGATGGAACATGGGCCTTACCTCAAAAAACTTGTAATAATTTTTGAAACATAACAAATCTGGTTGGTACACCAGCCACTTTTTTAGTTTAGTTCATCGATTTTTGTAAAAAAGAAATCCAGGTTTTCATATTACATGGTAAATACTGAGTGTATAATTATGATGCATTAAACTCCTTAGTTCCCAGGCAGTCCTGAGTTCTAGAAGATTATTTGGATATTTACCTATTCAGCTAATAAAAACACCTGCTTTCTTATAAGCATATGCATTCTATTTTGCATAAAGATGTGTTAAAAGTAAAGATTGCCTTTCACATGGTATATTAGTTAGCTCTGTTGAGGAATCAATTATATGTGTTTTATGCCAACGATCCTAAAAGGAAAGCAATAGAAAAGACAGACCTCAATGCATCTGGAGATTAAATTGAAATTAATCTAACTGTTTATGCAAAACTATGGAAACAATGGGGTACAGTTATTATACACCTCATTCATATGCTGTTCGGAAATAAAAATTGATTTTTTTTGCATGTTAGCAAATACCTGGCAACTTGAAGATATTAATTGAGACTTCTCACTGATATTGATCTATATTATCTTCTATATTCTTGATCCAATTCATGAAGGCCTGTGTTGTTGGGACATGGTGAATTTTATCCAGACAAACTGGTTTTGCAATGATTAACATAGGGAGAGAGATCTATATTCATAGCAACATGGAACCTTCTTGTCCTTGATATTGCACGGATGCATCTTCATATGGAGAGACAAAATGGTTTTGCCTGCTGGAATTTCATGGCATCTTTCTATGGCGCAGTGAGAACACATCTACCAATCGTACAACAGGAGAATATAATAAAGTATGCATAGCAGCCGGCACACGTGAGAGTTGAGACTTGCAGCTACATCTTCTCCACCATGCGGATCACCAAGAGAGCTGATCCTACAACGCCATGAAGCTGCTTCGTCTGCTGCGGCGTCCATGCAGAAAGACACGCTCGTCGCCCAACCATCTACATGATGAGCGATGATATCACGGCAATACATATGCCACTGTTATGGATCGTAAACATCAAAGAATCATGTACATTTGGAAGTGTAGGAAAGTTTGGCGTCCTTTCTCTTTGATGTATATGCAGGAACTTCCTTACTCAAACGAACGCGGCTATACATCTGCAAGTTGAGCTCACGTATAATATTTTCTTCCCTAATTGGATTCGGTTAGGACTTCCAATTTTTTGTGCCAGCATGACGTAAAAGGAGGTCGACAAAATTTCCATCCATATATATATGTGTTATACGTGGGGAGTCTAGGAGGAGAACAATTGGTTGGATGGGTGCAGACAGACCTCTTAATCTCAACGGTTATAATCAGTTTCACAGCTAATGGATGGTTGGATGTTTTGCTTTTTTTGTGAGAATTTAGAGGATTTTTCTCCGATTAATGTGGAGGCCTCAAAAGGAGCTTCCAATTAGTAAATATAAGATGCCGTAGATTTTTTTGGCCAATACAAATAATTTCTCTTTAAAAAATATTTAGTACTTTGTAGTCTAGTGGGCTAATTTACTGTTTTTTCTTAATATGGGCCTATATAGTTCTTGAGCTCACATAGCCCACAGTTCGTTGAGGTCACATAGCCCACAGTTCGTTGAGGGCCGAGGAAGACTCCATCCATCCGGTAGGTAGAGAACGAAAAACTGATTCGCTAATCCGACTCCGATTCTCTCACAGCTTGCATGGAAGTTCGACGGTTAGATGGACACCGGCAAAGGAAGCATCCCGCACAGACCATAATAAACCCGGGCCGGGGCTAGGCGGTGTTGCAAAGAATCAGTCAGGTGCGGTTACCATGAAACGCAGGAGGGCGCCGCATGACAACATCGGCAAGGAGCATGGTGAACCCCGCGTCTCCATGACGAGCTGGTGACCGCCGAGATCGTCTAGACTGCCGGCTCGTGCCGCCGATTGATGCACCACTCTATTCCGGTCCTTCCTCCGCGCTCCTTGAGTGCCCGGATCTCCGGCTCCGCTGCAAATGTCTCGGCGCCGCCACGCCGGCCCTCAGGCCGCCTGTTTCATCCACTACGCCAACGGAGCGGCCCGGCTCCACCACGCGTTCCACTTCGTTGGCCCCACATTTTCCGTGAAGCACACCGTCGCCAGCTGCTACAATAAGACTAAGAGCAACTCCAGGAGGACCGAAACCAGCCCCTATTTTCTAATTTCGGGGCCTCCTCCAAAAGTTCGGGGCTGCCCGGCCCCGAGTCGTCGCACTCAAGCAGTCCTCTCAAACATACTTCGAAATAATTCCGACAGGTCCGCAACTCTGTCCAGCTTCCGCCACCCCGACGAGCTCGATGTCGGGGCAGACGCAATCTAGCTCCTGGTTCAGCTCGAAGATGAGGTGGCGAGCTCCTGCCCGCGGTTGATCCCTGTCGGCTAGCCTCCATGGGCCTCGCCTCGGCTACCGTCTCTCTAGTTTGGCGTGCTCGAGGGTGCACGACCAAGGACGGCTCGAGCTGGGCGTGGCGTAGAAGAGCTCCCGGCCACCGACGGACGTTGAGGAGCAGGCCAAGAAGTGGATGCGTTTGGGGAGAGCAGGACCAAGAAATCACAAGAGGAGGATTCGACACGGACCGGACTTGCCGGCCATGGCCACCACGTCCGTTCGCACATATGGGCGACCGTCATGCCGCCGGCCGCTCGCCGGTGCCTGCACCCTCGAGATTCCGGTTAGGGTCGGTCCGACCGCGCTCGCGACCTGCCCGTAGGCCAGGCGCCGGTGGGGCGAGGCAGGGGCACCGACAGCCGGTCGGATCAGCCCGTGCCGTGGCCGGATCCAGCCGCCCCACATCTACTCCGGTCCGCCTCTCCTACTCGGCCCGCGTCTACTTCAGTCGGGAGGAGGCGGGGCCACGGCAATCGAGGAGGGATGGGGGTGGTGGGGGAGGGGGGGGGCGACGCAGTCGGCTAGAAAGAGTGAAGTGGCAGCGGTGACGGGGGAAGGCGACGAGGGCGTGGGAGACCAGGAAAAGAGAGAGAGAGAGAGAGAGAGAGAGAGAGAGAGAGAGAGAGAGAGAGAGAGAGAGTCGAGCAACACCTACACTTGGGAGTCCTCCTAATTTAGAAGTATATTTAGGAGTGTTGCTGGAGTCGGTTTTTTTACCAACACTCCTAAAATTTAGGATTGAGGACTACTTACGGGGATTGTTGAAGTTGCTCTAGGACCAAGGACGACGTTGTGTGCCCATGCGCCGGCACGTGCAACGGGCTGCTCCTCCTCTCGGAGTCCTGGACCGATGGACGCCGCGTCAAGGGTGTTGTCGTTAACTCCGCCACCATGGACGAGGAAACCATCATCACCCTACCGCCGAATGGCAGTGGCAAGGCCGTGTTCCGCTGCTTTGCTTACAAGACGCTCCTGTGCAAGCAGGAATGCGGCGCCCCGGAGGCTTCACTAAGGCCTTGTTCGGTTGCACCGGATCAGGCCCGGAAGAGCCCCAATCCGGCCGGAACAATGTGGCCCAGAATGTATCTCCCTCCCTCAAAAAATGTTTGTTCGGTTATGGGTCACGGGGAATTAAGTTGGGCCTGTTTCGAAAATTCCGCATCGTTGCGAGGCCCGGAATCAAACTCCACCTGACGAGGTCCGGATTTTTCTCTCCGTCGTGACTCGCTCCCTCCCGAACCCTATCGTCTCTCCTCTCCCTCCCGAACACAAGGCGGCGGCTCTCTTCTCCCTCCCGTGGCGGCGCGGGCCAGGGCGGCGAGACGCACACGGCTCAGGTCAAGGCGGCGGTGGCGGGGCGTGGGTCAAGGCGGCGGGAGGGCGCGGGTTGGCTGCTCGATGCAACGACGGCGCGACGGCTCCACACGACGGCGCGGCGGCTGGACACGGCAACGTTGACGGCAACCTCTTCCCTGCTTCCCTCCGGTGCTGCTTTCTCGCCTGTAAGCTATCGCCCCTTCTTCCCCTATCCCTTCCTTTCGATCTTTGTGGTAGCTGTCGCTAGATCCGTGTAGGTTTCTTTTCTTCACGATTCTTTGCTTAGTGCCTGTAATGATCCGGTGTAGAGTTCTTTTCTTCATGATATGTGAGCTAAACTCGGAGCCATTCTCTGCTAGGCCGGGTTGGTTGCTTGGTTGTTGCCATTTGGTGGCAACGTTTTTCTTTTCAGAGACCGGACCAACCCGGTCGTCGTCGTCGTGGACTCGTGCTTCTTTTTTTTCTTTCTTTCTTTGTTTGACAACTGCTTCTTTATTTTTTGGATGAGAGGAACGCTCTTCGCCTTCTCTGCTTGAGTGTAGTACTAAAAAGTAAGAACAGTATCACCAAACTATTTTTTGCTGGTGCACCAAAGGAGGTTGATCTTTTTAGTATGTGGCGACTGAGAACATTTGATTGATTGATTTTTCTTCTTCTTCTTCTTTTTGAGGATCATGGCGTTCGGTGAAGTGGTAGTGTACTAGGATGTATTTTATTGCTTGATGGAAACGGAAAAGAGGATAGTGCATAGGTTGGTCACTAGGTACGAAATTACAAGTGCCAATAATTCGATAGAATAGGTGGAGGGAAAGCGACATGGTTCTTAATGGATATATTTTCAGAGATGGCGTATATGGCTTTCTTGCCAACATAAACATGCCTTTTACGAGTTAATCGATCAAATGGTTTTGCCTCAAGGCTCAGTCCCTTCAGAAATCACTTGACCCTGAATACCTACAGTGGTTTTTTTGGGCATAAACCTTGCCCTGTTTTTCCCCCATAAGATACCTTTGGTTCTAGGGCTAGTTGTAGTATTGATAGTAGATTACTTTGTGTTAGTAACAGACTGCTTATTAGTACTAATTCACTGCTACTTAATTTTGCTCCATGCCGTGTTAGGGACTGTCATTGACATTACAATTCCATTAGGATTTTTTTCCCTAATGGAATTGTAATCCACTGCAATCCACTGCAATACAAATGTCTGTTCTTCTTATGGTGGTACCAGGACCTTTTCTCTCCCTGTTATTTAATCTAAATATTATCAATGAGGAAAATTGAACAGTAATCTGTGAGCTATTTGTTCTCCTTTTACTGCTTTCCAATCTTAAATTATTTGTTAGTAATTACCAGTGAAATCAGTGGCAGTGGCAGAAGCTCATGCTTCAATTTTTTTTCCAGAAACTAACTTTTGAACTTGCTTAAATGGTACTTTATGAATTATATGTACTATTCATATAATCTGTAATCTACTTGTATCTATAATCTGTTGGTAATGAGACTTGTATCTATCTGTTGTGTGGGGTGCTAGTTCTATTTGAGAATGATGTTTTGACACTGCTTTGACACACTGCAGCTATTTATCTACTTATTCTTTCTTGGCTTCATCATCTTGTAGATTATCCAGCACCTATTCGAGTTGGTGAGGACGAGCCCCCTCCATCGTGGGATCCAGTACCAAGTCCAATATTATTCATAGTTGTTCATTGCATGATCCTGTTATTATTATTTATGAATAATATATTTCTTACTTGATTCCTTTGCTGCACATATTACTTTGCTTGGATTTGCTTGACAAATCCATCTTGGCCTAGTAATTTCACGCTTCCTGCTAGCTTAATCATCTTATGAAGAAGAATCAGTTGGCTTATTTGATGCTTTGACTAATTGTTAGCATGGAGTAGTTGTTCAAATGATGTGCAAGCTGCTCTAAAATGTTGTCTATAATTTCCCTTTCACACATTGGCTTAATTTCTTGTGGTCCCTTTTGATGCATAATTTCCCCTTCATTTCCAGCTGGGATCTTTTTATTTGTCAGTTTTTGAAAGCATGGAATTGATGATTAATTGACTCTGGCTCAGACTAATTACTAGTGCTAGAAATTTTATGAATCAATGATTAATTGACTCTGGTTCTGACTGTTGTTATTCATAGCTGTTCATTGCATGATCCTGTTATTATTATTTATGAATAATATATTTTCTTACTTGATTCCTTTGCTGCACATATTACTTATCAGTACTATATTTCCTTTGTTCAACTCTAGTCTTGCAATGAATCTATCATTGCGAGACCGTATTAGAAAGAGGAACGAGGAAGACGACGATGACATAATCATATTCCTTTTTCCTGCCCTATACCTTATGGATTCAAGTAGTGGGGTAGAAAAGAAGAAACGTCATACGTCAGAAGAAACAGGAGATGTCAAGGTTCGTCGACTGCTTGAGGGACACGTCAAGAATTGTCAAGTCGAGTTTAGGATGGAACCTTATATCTTCAAGAAGATAGCAACATACCTTAGAAGAACAAGGCTCGTCGTAGATACAAGAATCAGAGTTGAGGAGAAGTTGGCCTTTTTCCTATACATGTTAAGTCATAACGCCTCATATGAGTAGCTTCAAGTGCAATTTGGACACAATAATGACACCTTCCACACTCACTTGAACCACTTCTTCAAAGTTGTTATCCCGAAACTTGCTAGTCGTTTCCTCCAAGCTCCCAATCCTAATATAGTCCACCCAACAATCTTAAACAATCGTAGATTTTTTCCATTCTTTCAAAATTGCCTCGGTGCGATTGATGGAACACACATACCGATTTCCATATCTTCCGAGAAGGCTGCTCCTTTCAGAAACCGGAAGGGCACACTAAGCATCAATGTGATGGTGGCGTGTGATTTTGATTTGAACGTCACTTTCGTTTCAAGTGGATGGGAGGGATCAGCAATAGATTCTAGAGTCCTAAGGTCTGCTATGGGGAAAGGCTTCAAAGTACCCGAAGGAAAATTCTATTTGGTGGATGGAGGTTATGCAAATACTTCATCTTTTCTTGCACCGTATCGAGGAGTTCGTTACCATCTTAAAGAATTTGGAGCTGGACGTCGAAGGCCTCAGAATCCAAGAGAATTGTTCAACAACCGACATGCAGTACTTAGAAATCATGTGGAAAGGGTTTTGGGGGTGGTTAAGAAACGCTTTCCAATCCTCAAAGTTGAAACATTCCACACGTTGGAAAACCAAGTTCGGATCCCTATAGCTGCTGCCATATTCCATAATCTGATCCGTCTCTTAAAGGGCGATGAAGAATGGTTGGATAATCAGCCGGATAACATACCTCCAGTAAATTTTGTTGCTCTCCCCAATGGAGATGCTACTGTACAAGGCAATGCACCGCTGAAATTAAAATTTTCCTTTGGTATTTAATAAGAGGTGTCACACTCACAAAGGATAATTTGGCGAAAAGGAATTGGAAAGGATCGCTTGAATGTTGCTTGTGTAGCTCACTGGAAACTATTCAACACCTTTTTTCGATTGTCATTATGCAAGATTTGTTTGGAATGCCTTATTTATCTCTTTCGGAATTCCACCCCCATCTAGTATCTCAAACTTGTTTCACTCTTGGATATTTGGTTTCCGGGACAATGTGAAGAGACAAGTTCTTGTGGGAGTTTCCGCTCTTTTGTGGACTCTTTGGCTAAATAGGAATGATGTGGTTTTTAATAAAACCAAACCAAATACTCTCTTGCAGGTCATTTTCAGATTGACGCATTGGACTCGCACTTGGTCGTTGCTGCTTAAAGAGGAGGAGGACCAAGCTGCTCTCAAGCATGGCTGTAGACTGCTTGAGACGATTGTTATGGAGGTGTTTGCTCGGTTCGGATGGAGGTTTTCTAATAGACTTGAGGTTTAATCTGTTGGCTGTTAATTATCTCGCTGAATCGTTGCTGAGTGTTGCGGTGTGGTTGCTGTCTCCCTGCGTGGAGGAATGACTTGAGGTTTAATCTGTTGGTTGTTAATTATCTCGCTGAATCGTTGCTGAGTGTTGCGGTGTGGTTGCTGTCTCCCTGCGTGGAGGAATGAGCCATACCGGTCTTAAGTTCCTAAGTGACACTTCGCTCCTCTCCTGTGTGAGCTGTCAGGGTAGTGAGTTGTTGGTGTTTGCTGTCAGTTAGTTGAGCCTAAGAGCTCTTGGTTGCTTGTAAAACTTCGCTGTGTACACCCAAAAGGTGTAGAGGCGGGAACGAGGTTCCATTATCTAAAAAAAATGCTTTAAGGGATGCCATTGCTGAGGAGATGTGGGCTCGGTACCAACATGAAGGATATTAATCAATATATAAGTGTACATTAGTAGATCAATAAATGTATAGTGGTAGCTCAATAAATGTAAAGTAGATGAATAAATGTATGTATGTTGTAATAATTTACAGCAATGGTTGGAAAAGGCTCTCCTAAGCTTCCTTTGGTGGGAACCCCCAAGATGCAGAAGTTCTTGGCCCCCACAAGTGCTGCAAAGAAGAAGAAAGCCTCCCCTAAATGCAATGGGCCAAAGAAGGCTGTAGGTACTAATGCTTTCTTGGAATTATTAACTTATTCATGGTCTGAAGTTCTTTTCCTTTATGCTTTCTTGGAATATTAACTTATTCATTCTCCGAATATTTTGTTTGTGCAGGAAAGAAAAGGGCTGATTGGAACCTAGCTCTTGAAAAACCCCTTGTTGAAATACTTCACAAGTACAAAGACACCGGCTACCATGGTGATAATGGTTGGACCTCGGACGGCTGGAATGTTATGGTGAAGGAGTTTCTTGAGAAGAACAAGCATATATCCTACTCGAAGTTGCAAATTCAGGACAAAGAAGGGCAACTCAAGAGAGATTATAAGATGCTAAAAGAGGCTAGGAAACAAAGCGGTGGTTCTTGGAATCATGAGAGGAACATGATTGAGGGATCTGAGGCTTTTTGGGACAACCTGGTCATCGTAAGTATATCCTTAGAATAAAAAAAGGAATATGTATATATACTTAGCCTAACACTTTTCTTATATGTGTAGACATGGCCAAAAATCACAAAGTTCAAAGGCAGCAAGGCAAGTTTTCCTCTCTTCGATACCTTGGGTGAGCTATACGATGGTATGTTGTCATAATCACTATTCTGTTATAATAGTTAAGCTCTCATATTACTTATATGATGGTAATAATAGTTAACCTTTTGCTAATAGTTAAGCTTGTTATTATGTAGGTCAATTGGCTGAAGGGACATACAACATTATTTCTTTGGAGTCACCGGGACAAGAGGAACTACTCCAGCAAATTGACGACGTCAAAACTGGATTGTAAGATGAGGCACAAGAGTTGGACAACACCATGATTCATGACATACTAGATGAAGATGAAGATGAAGCACCTAATGGAAGGAGGGCTGATACTTGTTCACGAGATTCTGAAAGGTCTGTTGCTGCTGTTGATAGAAGTGGACAACAGAGAATGGTTACAGCAAAAAAGGTAGAAAAGGAAGAGAAGAGGCCAAGGAAGGGTGAATGACTAGAGGCCATGATGGAGCAGTACATAGAAATAAAGAAAAAGCAAACAGAAGCTGAAGTTGAGCATTTGGCCAAGGAGAAAGAGGTTCAACAAGGTTCCGACTTCTCTATCAGAAGGTGCATTACCGTTCTGGCAAGCATGGAAGTCAGCAAGGAAGAAAAGGCAAAATCCACCAATGTGTTCATCAAGAGTAAGGAGAACAGGGAGGCCTTCCTAAGTTCATGGGAGTTGGACCCAGAGATTGCCTTGATTTGGCTTAGAAGTCAGCTAGCTTAGCAGGTAATTCAGAACATTAGATTATTTAAAAAATATGTTGATTATAATATCTGGTACATAGATGGCCTGAAGCTCTGACTTCTTTAGTTTTTGTTTTTCTGAATGTTTGATACTTTACCTTCAGTTGTATTTAAGAAAATATGCATCTTGTTGTATATGGCGAAGATATATAGAAATACTGTATTCTGAAACAATGTGCTTTCAGTGTTATAGATTTGTAGTATCTTGTACATGAACAAACATAATTACATAGGGTAACAAAAAATCATTTCTGTAGGAAATTCTGACTGAGTTCTATAAATACCTATTGCGCTTCAGAGTTCAGACACCAAAATCAAGTTCTATACTTGTATAAAAAAATTTAGAAAGAGTATTCTGAAATAATAGGGTCATGAGGTCATATCTTGTGTACATCTCAAGGTTCGTTGAGTGCTTTCAGATTTTATAGCTAGATTGCATCTCCCCAGAGGATACTACAGTATACTTTCCTGCTATCTTTTTCATGGACAAACATCAGCATGTAGGGTAAAATATATTATTTTTCCCTCAAAATTATAATTGAGTTCTATATCTATGAACTCTGACTATTTCGATTCAGACATGAATAGCATAGAAAAATATTTAAGAACCACAATCTATTCTTTTACCTGGGAATCCATGTTGCAACTAACTGCAACGCCAGCTTATTGCTTGCGTGCATCTTTGGTTTCTACCTTCAAAACTGAAACAACCGTTTGTTTCTACCTTCATCTTTTTTCCCGCATTATAAAGGGATGAGGGATAACATTAGTGGAACTGTGGAAGGATGCATGCTTACCTGAAAATTGATTATAGTATTGCTTGCACGAAACATAACAAAGATTAATGAAAAGGATGCGCAGTTCAGTACAATTGTCTGTTCTTCTTATGGTGGTACCAGGATTTACTTGTTCCTTTAATCATGTACTCTACTTGAGCAAAGGAGTGACGATGGGATTTGTTTAATCATGTAGCAATGTAGATTAATTCAGTTGGTCCTATTTTTGTTGCAGTCTATGGTCTACTGTTAGATGCTTTGTGCACCGTTTGTCAAGTAACATTAGATTCCTAGTCAAAGGAGTTTGGAGCTACAGTTATTATCTTCCTTTTCTTACCTTCAAATTTAACATACGATTTTGCATGCTCTGGACAGTCAAATATGACTAGTGTAGGCTCTGTATTATTTAGTTTCACCTGGTTTATGTTGTCAAGAAAGCTTGATTCATTAGCTAGGGAATGCCATTCTGCATTGTTACAAGTCACAATTCTATATGCTCAGCACAATATTCTGTACCAGTTTCTGCAAGTTTCTTATATTTGAACATTTGATTCTTTCAGGACCCAAGGAATTTATTGATGTGTTCTACAGTCTTCAAAACTGGAGGGTGAGATGGCTGTAACCTAAGTTTCCTCAAGTGTCTTTATGTTATTTTGTTCATTTTAAATAAGGAGATCGAATCAGCTATGCCACTGAAGTAACGCTTGACATTCATATTGTGCAGTTGATACTTGAGAGGTTTGACCGTGATCGGATTGGTAAGATTGATGCATCAGATGGTGTATGGAGTGAGAGGACAACCTTGATGTTTTGCTTCCTTAAATTTCTGTCAAACTCTGTAAATTATGTACTTGAGCTGGTGATTGCACTATATTGGGTTTGCACTTTTGTCAAGAGAGTCTAATTTATGTAAACTATTGCTAGTTTCTGCTTCCAATTTGGTGATTGTATTCTGGCTGGAACAATTCTATTCATGCCGAACACATCTTTTTGTTGACAAGAAAACCAACCGGAATTAAAACGAGCGATTAGCATAATCCCCTGGGTGGAGTGAATCAGCCAGATTCACTCTATCCGGCCCCTAAATCATTCTGGGTCCAGATTTATTCCCCAGCAACCGAACAAGGCCTAAGCTGGCAGTGTTATCGTTCCAGGATAGAAGTTGTAAGAAGCTTGCAAGGGCGGTGTCCTTACCATGTCAGTGGGACAATTCCCCAAGTTCCCTCTATTTTGAGGGAACAGTATAGATCCTTGCCAACATGTCGACAATGCTAACGTTCCATGTCTAGCACGACGAGACGGTCGTGCCCATCGCGACGCCGCCCGGCGGGCGCGTCTGGTCGACAATGATGGAGGTCTGGGACCGCCCGTGCATCACCACCTGGGACGGCAAGGCAACCATGCTCCGAGCGCTCTGGGCGGATCACCGTTGGGAGCGCCAGTGCAGGCTTGCCAAGGCGACCGACCTGCGAACCAACACTTGCTGGGAGAACACCTTGCACGGCACGTGGAACTGCCAGGGCGTTCTCTTCATGCTGTTTACCAGGTCCGGTGCATGCTTGTACGACCTCTGACAAAAGGAGGCAGACGACCACTTGTATAGGCCGGCGCGGTGAGCTCCTGGAGAATTTTTCGCCCCTCAGCCTGAGCAAACTAAACATCTCAAACTACAGTGGGCACGCTAATGTGGGGTTAGCAGCCGACGCTCGTGTCTCTATCCAACATTTTCGGCGACAGCACGCCCCCAGTCGGTGGGTGCTCCTTGACACATTTCCGGTCTGGTAGATACCGGCACCCTAGACATGCCGCAGCCGAGCAGCACCTACACTTGGAGGCGTATGTGCAGATCATGCAGGATCTTCTTGGCCATATGCAAAGAAGAGTTGATTGCCCAGTTCGACAATGCACAGAATGTAAAAAATACTACTCCCTCCGTTTTTGTTTTGATGATGGACAACACACTTCGATTCATCCCCAACTTAATTTTTTTGTCCGAGCGTCAACATTTCACGAACAAATGAGTAATTATTATGATCCAAACGTGACCCATTGCAATGGATGGAAGTTTACAACAGTCGCTTATTAGTAACTTGATTCTTGTGTTAAACCTCTCTACCGCATATGCACACTTCCCCTTGGGATGCCGGTTTGAATATGATGTACTAAGGGCATCTTCAACCCACTGAGACAGCTGCTGTCTGTAAGTTTTGGAAATTTGTAACACAGACAACTAAATAGACGTATAACCCATAGACAGAAGCTGTCTATTGAACTGTTTAATGTTTTATATGCAATGCATGATCAATTATGAATAGCATTTTTATATAACATTGTGTTGCTTGTTCATAGTGTATACCACTAGTAAATAATGCAATCCATATGTTCTTTTACATACATAATTGATCAATATAAAAAAAGACATCGAACCTTATCGATTCATGTGCTCTCCCTATCACTCATCTGAGTCATCTCTGATTCCCTCCCATCTCTCTCGCTAAGCATGCCGCGAGGAGCACCTGCCGCTGCCCGATGAGATGGTTCGCGAGGTGTGTTGCCGCGGTCGGATGAGCAGCTGTAGCGTGGGCGGCGGCGCGGCCACGGAAACCAAGCAAGCATGATTTGAGGAGCACATCGACGACGAGGTTGCAGTAGCCCTCGAATATGAGAAGCACGTCGAGCGTGTCCTGCCGCCGGCTCCGCCTCGCCTGGCGCGCGGAGCAGCGCGGTCGTGGCCGCGGCGAGGAGCCGGGCGCCGTAGAGATCCGAAGAAGAGGTGGATGGCGCTCCTGCATCCGTTCGCGACTGCCGTCGCCGTCGCCGACTCCACCTCGCCCAGTGCACCGCAGTCGCCTCGCTCGGCCCGCCGCTGCCGCCGCCACTTGGAGGTGTAGGAGGATGATCGTCGGGTCGCAACCGCGAGAGTTCGAGAGCGCCATGACGCCACTCCTTTGCGCGCGGAACTGAGGACTTCGCGCCATGGTCATTTGTTGCAGCGGATCCAGTGTCACTCGTCGATGACCCGTACAACGGGCTTTGGCCTGCCGATTTGGTCTGGGGCAACGAGCCCATGCCGTCGCCTCGCGAGGAGACGGCAGTGCCGTCTCTTGCTCATAGCAGGGTGTTTTGTGCAAAATATACCTCAGACGACGGCAGTGCCGTCTCTTGCTCATAGCAGGGTGTTTTGTGCAAAATATACCTCACATAGACGGCTCATTAACTGGCTTTGTAGATGCCCTAACAAAAGCTATACAGAAGCATTCATTGAAGTGTCATTACTGATTACATATTGGAGCACAGATAATTTCGCCTGCTTTTATACAAACCCTAAAAGCCTGCATTTTTTTGAAAAAGATACATATTATGTACAGCCTGAACTGTTTTAAATAGAGAATATCAGTAAAATGACAGAAATAATTCAAGTAACCGTGCTTGTTTGGCGAAAACGAAAATGCAGATTATTCAACTTTAATCAATGTAGTCAGATGTGAGCTAGTTAAGCTGCATTGGTCAGTTGAATCGGCTGACTGCTAGAATTGGTTCTACAGGTCAAAACTAATTGGTAATGGGACCTTCCTACTAGTAGTTTATCATCAATGGTTTATGAGAATACCTGCACCGAATTGGTTCTACATGTCAAAACTAATTGATAATGGGACCTTTTTCTTGGGCAGAATCAGTTTATCATCAATGGTTCAAGAATACATGCATCGAATTTTCAGAGAAAGCTACGACACATATATTAATCCCTGGTTGTTGGAAGGGATAACAAGGTTAAGTTAGTCCACAGATGGTGTGCCTTGTAAACAGAGTAAAAATTAATTAAAGTTGTCATGTGATGATAGCCTCATGCTACTCTGGTTTGAGCATGAGAAGAGTAGTAAACCATAGATTGGTCCACAAGTGCCTTCTGACATAGACAATGTTTTCCTAAACCTTAAACGGTAGACGGGCAATGAGTCTTCATTTAGCGTTTACCTTGTCTACAGGGCATTTAGATGGAGTTTAAAGGCCTAAACGGTTTGGCACTGTAGCATAATTTTCATGTATGAATGACAACATTTAGTAGTGAAGTGAGATTTTTGCACACACCTTTTATGAAGTGAATGTGAATTTGTCTTTGGCATGAAAAAATGAATCAGTTTCTGGCATGAAAAATGAATTCAAGAAAATTCTCTGAAATGAAATGCTTCTGATTTGAACCTGTTGGCTTGGAGAAAGACCAAATTGGCTGATACAATGATAAGCATACCATGGTGGATGAGAGGACTGCATTACAACTTACAACAACCACGTATTTAAGTAGCTTTGGGTCAAAGTCTAAGTTGTCCCACTAAGAGGATAAAACTGGACGAACAATGGATTCAAAGTCACTTTACTCAGTGAAGTCAGCATGTGACAAAATTCAATGGCTCATTCACAAACATAAATTGGTTGCTTATGTTGAAGGCCAAGGAAGAAGAAAAAAGGGTGGCTTCCATACTTAATTGCTGCTAAAGGAGAAATGCTCGGTTCTGACAGCAGCGAGCGAGAGGATGTGAGGTGAACCAGATTACGCATATCTCAAGATAAAACAGCAATGCACAAGATGGTAAGTCAGTCTTTCCAAATGAAGATTTGTACTTTGGAGTAAGGTAGAACTGGGCCACCAGGGAGAACAAATAGAAGACTAGTTGGTGAGCCTGCCTCAATCCTAATGGGAAAGGCTGATAGCAAGAATGATGTAACAACTCTACAGTGAAAGCATTCAACTAGAACATATGAAAAGAAACAAAGTGAAGGAAATTTCAAAACAAGCAATGAAACGAGGATCAAATTTGATCTGATCCAGTAAATTTCTACACAAGCAATCAAGTGAACATCATATCCTCTCTGATCCAGCAATAGATTTAGTAGTTTTAGCATGTTGCAGTTGGGATAAAGATGTTTAGTTGCCTTAAAAACTAATGTTATAAAGGACCCAAGAGCACCATACCTAGTAGTTCCTTTTTTCATTTGTTCTGTTTCTCCTTTTTGGTAAACATTTTAAAATGAATGGAACTCGATAAATTTTTCTATCCACTTGAAATAATGCCATGTGCCCAAACTTGGAGGGTGCTACTGGCATAGTTCCCACTCTATGGCGAACTTGAGGTTGGTATTAAACCCATCATCTTTCCCCATATTCTTAATGTACATATCATGTGTTGTGAATTATCGTAAACAATCTTTGTGTTACAAATTAGATGGCACGATGGTCGAGTTAAGCTAAATCAATTCAAGTTTTCAGCATTGTCCGATAACTAATACTAAATTAAAATTGTTTCAGAAAATAAGTCAAGATAGATATGAGAAATCATAATCCACTTAAAACTTAAGCGTGTTACAATTACCATTGAAATTCTGATGACACTGGACCCCAAAGATGCAAATCACTTATTTTCACTTGAATATGAAAATTATGAATACATTATAAAATTAGATAAAAAGTCTAGGAGGTGGGGGTAAAAAACAAAAACATAGCACATAAAGGTACTTTGATATCCCTTATTACCAGTTTTCATCCTTTGGACTGTAGCAAGTTGTTCTTCCTTAGGCAACAACTTCAAGGTGTGTACAATGTGATATAGAGATTGTCCCCAACACATGATATTGTCATTCCGATTAATTGATTTGCATTCTGCATGTGCTTCAAACTGATTAGCTGACATAGTCTATGAAAAGATAAAGTTCTTAGAGATTTTAATGATTTAGTCTTTATTTTAAAACTAGCAAACTTAAAATAACCAAATCCACATAAATCTTAACAAATCATATAACAAAAAATACAGATCATATCATTCAAGTCTTATTTAAAGTGAAAAATTCATACCGTTTTGTGCCAGAGGCAACTGTAGAATGCATCTTCAATTCTTCCATCTAGCATTTTCTGCATATATTTCAAAACAATATTTATATTTTGCAATCAATATTCTATTTTCAAAACATTGTAGAATACAATTAGAATACCTTGCCCCTTGTTTTCTATTGGTAGACTATCTTTCCCCCTCAAACAATCGAGTTGCCAAAAGGCCTATCACAAGAACCAGGGAAAGAGGGAGGCGGAGAATGATTAGTGGACACTAAACGACAAAGATTATATTCAAAGGATGTCTCGGGCGTGGCCATAGACCTCGTCAGCGCGGTAGAGCCGTATTGGAGCCGCATCGAGGCAGGGAAGGTTATAGAGTCTAACCTAAACACCAAATAAACGATAACACCATCGGCGCTGCACCATCAAGGAGTTTGGCGTGATCAAAAGAGGCCAGATCCTCGAAATTTAGTTTGAGGGAGGTCATTTTCGAAATTTTAGAGAGAAAAGGGCTAAAATAGAAAAAAACATTTGTGGATTCTGGGCATTTCTTATTTTCTTTTCCTGTGTAATAATATACTTCCGATGCATACAATTAATTCATTAGCTAATGCTTTGAAAACACTCTTATCTTTACAAATTTTCACAGTATAAAATGGTGGGAACGTCTAATCACATGTACGTGACGAGAACATATCAATGTTACAAGCTCTCACGGTGTTAGTGTGTTACCATTTTAATTTGCTTGTCTACAACATTGATAAAAATATGGTTAGACAGCTCGGGTTATCTGCTATCATCATGCAAAAGTTGAGATGTAATGAAACTTGTGTAAAATACAACAGAGAGAGAGCAACATGTGAATAGGACGAGTTGTAACCGTTCATTTTGAACCTGTAACTCACTACTGTTTGAAGGTTAATTTCTCATTTCTCTCTGCATAAGTATTAATTTCAACTCAACTTTTGCATGATGGTTGATATTTGTATAGTCTATCTGTCCATATTTGTTCTGAATTTTAGATGGATCTGTGAAGGTTTTATTGTAATTGGTAATACGGTAACACCGTAACCTGAGGTAATACATGAGATGTTCTCTATAAAACACATAAGAAGTTTCTGTTTTGGGAAGGTTTTTACAGTGAAACTTTCTATTTTAGGAAAATTTTACCTAAAGGTTTTAACAAACTTGAAAATGAACTTTGGAGCAAAAGTTTTTTTACAACAAACTTTAATCACAAATTTTGTTGCGAAATTTTCTCTGAAAACTTTGGAACAAAACTTTGGATATGAAATTTACGATGAAACATTGAGTAGAAAAGGTGTAATGAGATGTAATGAAATTTTGAATAGAAAAGTTGTTATAATGAAACTTTGAATAAAAACGTTGATTTGTGATGATGAAACCTGTTCGCCCGAGTGTGGACTGTAGCAGATATTTTTTTATTATAAAAATATCACTTTTAACATTTTTATGTTTCTTATATTTTAGGATGTTCTAATAAAAATACTCGTCCTTTCATTGATGTCGAGGAGGACCAACGCTTGGCAGTACATTATCTCTTTCAACCAGTGGACTCCAGCTCCAACTCTGACGTGCTAGAGTGAAGAAAGGCAGCCTGTACATAAATATAGAAACATTTTGGGCACGATTTGTTCAACAATTTTTATAGTATAAATTTAGATATTCCCAAACATTTTTGCAAAGTCCCAACAATATCACTACTACAATTCTATCACCCGCTGTTACTTAATACATTTAGCTAAATATACTAAGAATTCTTGTAGTCTTGTAAGCAAATTGTTATGAAAGATGTTGTTACTCTAGTAGTGATTGGAGCTCAAATCTATGGCAAAATTCCTCACACATTAGTAAATTAAATACCATTGGAACAGTTTTGAATACAAAATAAAACAATCACATTCATACCAATAAAGTGATCGAAATAATTCAAGTAGTCGCACTTGTTTGGTAAGAACTAGGCTTAACCTAGTTGGTAAAACTGCTCTCTGCGGCCAGAACCACCTGCGTTTGAGTGCCCCTCCACGCAGGCGTGTCTGCCCTCCTCCCTCTTAGAATTGATGGTGCTCTTGTCTTTGGCTTCCGTGCTAATATTTATTTGGTACTTGTTTGGGAAAAGAAAAAATGCAGATTATTTGAAGAAAAAAACTTATCTTCAGTAATTCAGCAATTTAACAGAATGAATTTGAAGCCATTCTACTGCTTGGCATTGGTCAGTTGAGCAATTTTTGTAGCTTTGAGATGACGGCGGTGATCAAGGAATGAGCATCCTACTTGTTGCCATTTCCCCTCGCTGCATGCAGCTTGTCAATTGCCAAATTGAACATGACCAGAACTCTGCTCCCTTGCACGCAACACATACTCGAATCACGTGCGCTCCTCCGTCTACAACAGCGACATGATCCCACTCATCAGATTTTCTAGCGCACACAACTGTCACTTCACCTACAAAAATCGTAGGAGTAGCTAAGTTGAGCATGCGACCAAATACACATACTTTGCCGGTCAGCTCACCAGCGCTTGCCAGTATCTCTCTTTCAAGCAGTGGACTCCCGCGCCAACTCTGGCGTGCTAAAGTAAAGAAGAAAGGCAGCCTCCACCTAAATCTAGAAACGATTCGGGCTCGATTTGAGCTCTCGCTCTTGCCGAATCCCGAATAAACAAGCAACCAGCGAGGGCACCTGAATTCCATCCCCTGCTCACCTACACGAGCTGCTCGTCTCAGCTTTCCTCCGGCCTTAGCTCACCTACTTACCAAGTGTTAAATAAATCACGTAACGTCGCAGCGGTCAGTACAATCAGTTGGTACTCTAATATTTTTCTTCCGGCCAGGAGTAGTGATCGCACGACGTGTGTGCGCGATCCGCGGAAACGGTCGTGATCTTGTTTCGTGTGGTTCTGTGCAGATGCATCAGTGGATTAAATCTGGAAAAAAAAGACAAGCTCTGTTCTATTACTGGCCGTGAACAAGGAACATGAGTCAGGTTGTTGAGGATTCATTTACCGAAAACGCAAATGTGTTCTACCGTCAACGACCGATCCATAAACACAGGCACGAATACGTGTCTGCGCTCTGCACGGTCCTACTAGTGGATATTTTGACTAGTGCGACCGAGAAGCTGCTAGACCGTGTTAAGCGGATCGTCTCATACAGTTGTCCTAACGAGTCCTCGCCGTGCTGGTCCATAGTTATTCACTCTGCAGTGGAGAATTTCGTGAAGGGCCTTCCTCCACTTGGTACCCAAGGCAAAGGCAGGACGAGTACATACAGATTGGATACAGCCACGTGAGAACGTCGCAGGCTGCAAATGCTTGACCTTGAGGAGACGACACGTATACAGCACTGACGGAACGTGTTAATGTTACCATACTACCATGGCTGTAGTGCATCCATCTCTCTGTTCGTGTGTTTGTAAGTGTGTTTGCTGGAGGGACGAAAAGGGACGTGTCATTCAGGATATTTCTCTTTCTCTTTGCTGTGTTTGGTTCAGCATCAAGTAGGGATAGTTAACATCTTTGCTGATGATGTTAATTAGTGATATTGATATGTTGAATGAATAACTAGTATACTAAATAATTAGTATTTATAAGTGTAAAGTATTAGCCAGTGAGTAGTTTATTAACTAATTTAGGTATGATTAATGTTAATTATAAATTATATAACTGATTAGTGACGATAATGATTAGATAATATTAATATGTGTGTTGCAATTTACTTAGGGTTCAACATATAATGATTCTTGTTCCCCTAGTCCTCATCCTTTTAAAATAAATAAATAAATAGAATGACTCTATCAATCGAAGCAAACATCATAATAGATGAGCTCATCGAGAATATCATGGTTGACTCTATCTCGTCACGCTCAACCAAACACACCCGTAGTAACTCACAATCGTTCAAAGGATTTGAACATACTGTATTTTCAGGTTCAGAGAATGTTCAATAAATTGAACTACTATATTTTCAGGTTCGGAGAATGTTCAATAAATCTGAACGTACTCGTATTTTCAGGTTCGAGAGAATGTTGAATAAATCTGAACATACTGTATTTTCAAGTTCAGAGAATGTTGAATAAATCTGAACAATACTGTATTTTCAGGTTCAGAGAATGTTGAATAAATCTAAATATACTATATTTTTAGGTTCAGAGAATGTCTAGTAAATTAATGGAGGAGGATGAATTTAGGACAGAGGGAACAGCAGTTTCTGTGGCCGAGGGCGTCTTCGGAGTGTAACCTGCACCGGCTCGTTTGCAGTGAAACAAACAAGCAGGTTGTTGTTGGTGTTTCCGATCCGATCTCCTGGAGCTGGAAAGGCCGACGCGCGCACGCGTGAATCGCCCTCAGAAATTCAGAGATTCAGGACATGTGGTCTGCTGAGAAACGTTTTGGCAATGTTTATGTTGACGGAGGAAGGAGTCCTGTCCGATGGGGAACGAAGCTACGGAGATGCTATTTTGCGCTGCGCCTTGTGACTGCCGACGGAAAAGGCGTCCAACGGCGACGGAAACAATGGCCGCGAAGCTTTTGTGTGCTTTCGCTGTCGCGTCGTTGTTTACCACGTACGTACGGAGCAGTACACGGGCCTGGCTCCAAAATCCATTCGAAAAACACTTTTAAAGAAGGCAGTAGCAGCTGGCAAGTGAGGAAATCGGAGTAATTTTTGACTAGGAGGAGGAAATAATTAAGCGAGCGAGACATGGCGCGTGGTCGGTCACGGAGCGTGCGCGTGCTAGGAATGGAATGGCCCTCCGACAGGTGCAGGCGCTGAGCTTAGTTGGGGTGCCTGGTCCGGTCCGGCGCACCCAGTTGGCCGTGTCAGTTCAACCACCACCAACCCCTGCGCTTTAATGCCACCACCATCAATTCAGTCGTCCCATCTTCTTTCTACTGCTTCTTGTTCACCACCACCACCAGCAGCGCAGCAGCAGCACCGGAGGGAGGCGCTTCTTTGCCAGCGCTAATAGGGAGGATGGGCGCGGCGGCGCGGTCGGCATTGGCGCGTGCCGGCCGTGCGGCGAACGAGGCCGTGAGCTTGGTGGTGTTCATGGTGCTGGACGTGCTGGAGGTCCTGCTGTGCGTGGTGTACAAGGTGGCCGACTACCTCCTGGAGGGCGCGTGGCGGCCCTGCTACTGCTCGCGCTCCTCCTCCTCCGCGTCGGCGGCCTCCGGCAAGATCGTGGTGTCGGAGCGCGGCGGGTCCAAGGTGGTGAGCATGCTGTCGGCCACGCGGCTCCACCTGGAGGACATCTCCGACACGCTGTACACGCGGCCGTCCGTGGTGGCCACCACGTCGGCGGCCCCGCGGCAGCAGCAGCAGGGCGGCGTGGGCCGGGTCACCGTGCACTCGGCCATCGTGCAGATGCTCCGCGGCAAGGTGGGCATCGACGACGGCAGCAAGCACCGGCCGTACCCGTCCCCGCGCTGGTCCGACTGCCACTGCGCCAACTGCAACCCCGCCGACACCGACCGCCTCTTCGTCCACGTCGAGGCGCCGCCAGGTACCATTCTTCTCATCCTCCATTCCATAGGAGTCACACTACACTGATAAGTGATGAGTGATGAGTGATGAGTGATGACTGATGAATAAGCAACAGACGGGTCGGCCACGGAGGAGGACGTGCTGTTCATCCACGGGTTCATCTCGTCGTCCGGCTTCTGGACGGAGACGGTGCTGCCGAACGTGAGCCGCGAGGCCCGCGCCCGCCGCCGGCTCTTCGCCGTCGACCTGCTCGGGTTCGGGCGCAGCCCCAAGCCGGCCGACTCGCTCTACACGCTGCGCGAGCACGTGGAGATGATCGAGCGCTCCGTCATCCAGCGCCACGCCGTCAAGTCCTTCCACATCGTCGCGCACTCGCTCGGCTCCATCCTCGCGCTCGCGCTCGCCGTCAAGTACCCCGCCGCCGTCAAGTCGATCACCCTCGTCGCGCCGGTAAGTAATAGGAGTTGCTGCTCCATCAGTTTTCCAAATTAAAACAACTCTTTGCCAGTAGTATTGTGAACCCAAAAAAAAACTTGTACTATTTGCAGCCCTACTTCCCGGTGCCGCGCGGCGAGGTCGGGACGCAGTACGTGCTCCGCACCGTGGCGCCGCGCCGGGTGTGGCCGACCATCGCGTTCGGCGCGTCCGTCGCGTGCTGGTACGAGCACCTCAGCCGCACCGTCAGCATCGTGCTCTGCAAGCACCACCGCCTCTGGGAGCTCGCCTTCCGCGTCTTCACGCTGTACAGGTCAGTGAGCCAAACCTACCTTTTTTTCCTTTTTGATATGCAGTGAACCAAACCTACTTGACCATTGTTCAAACCGAAAAAACAAAAGATCCACTTTGACCTCGTAATACTGTGCGACACGTCACTGACACTGGCACGTCTGCAAAGACCGGTGCACAGCAGAGAACAGATCAACAAACAAAAAAATATTAGGCCCCGTTCGTTTCCACCCTCTAAAATTTATATACTGTCATATCAAAGAGAATTTTACTATTTAGTAGTATTTTTATTAATTTAATAACAAAACCTATGTCGCGACCCCCTCTAATTTGCGAGACGAATCTAATGATCCTAATTAATCTATGTTTAGCTACAGTGATGCTACAGTAAACATCTTCTAATAACACCATAATTACCCTCGTTGGATTCGTCTCGTGAATTAGATAGGGAGGTCTGCAATTAGTTTTGAGATTAGACTTTATTTAGTACTCTAAAATGATAAAATTCTCTTTGATTTGACCCTCTAAAAATTATATAGCTGGAAACGAACGGGCCCTTAGTATCAGTGCATCTGTGTGGTGAATTAGGTCAGCGACCGGCCCAGCGACGTTTCCTTTTTCTTTGACCCTCTGCTCAACAACGCTTCTTGCGCAGTTGCACCATCCTTCCCCTGTATTTGGCCCGTTTTCCGTTAGCGCGTGGTTGGTACGCGTCATAACCAACCAATGGAGATTTAGCAAAAGAGGAGCTCGCATCAATCGCAGCACTCCGCGAAGTACTGGCCGCCTTGTTGATGCTGCGCAATTTATGAGTGCCGGGAGGGGGGCCCAACTGCGTCTCTGCGTTTCCCTTTTGATAACTCCTGCATCTCTGCGTTGGTGATCAATGGCAGTCCCAGTAGTTAATACTCAGGCGTAGGAATAGGTTTGACCCGGGTCAGCCATGCTGCAGCGGCATGCCACCACGACAGCTGCCGGTCCACTACTGTACACTCTGCTGACTTTACTACTGATGAATTTTCTAATCTCCTGCCAGAAAACAGTGATCTCGCTCTCTCCCGACGGCAATCCATGCCAACGCGGTCTTGATTTAATTTTAGAAATTAATATCTAATGGTTATTACTGAAGCTAATACCATCAAAATAATATATTTATAATAAAAATATTTATTATTATTAATAATAAGCTAGTTAATTTTAATAGGCATTATCTAATTCATCATCATTATTAAGTTAGTCAATTTTAGTGTAATTAAATAAAATTATATAAATAAAACATCCATTAGTTTTTGTGCAATTACTAAACTATCCTACAACAAATGGCTATTAGTTGATAAAAAATAATTGTCATTTTCGACCAGAAACTCCTCTTTGCTTAACTCTGGGAAGATGTGAAGTGCTGATTTTTCTTCTTCTTTTCCAAAATTGTTTTATTTCTCTAGGAAGAGTGGTAAGATTCTAGTTAAGGTAAAGCTACTTGCATTCATATGCCAGAGGGGTAAATGTATACTAGTAGTCTAATACTACCAAAATAGAAGTGAGCTGGTAAGATCACTGAAAAGGAACATTACATGTTCTTCACGGAAGGGTACATCTCGGTATTAATGTAGGTATACTTCATGAGTGAACTCTTTCATTCATTTATGTACTACTTTAGAAAGCATCACATCGAAAGGACATGCCATTTAGTGTTTCAATATTCTAGTACCCTGGAAGTTCCATCTATATTGTCATAGAGATGCAGATAAACAAAATCGTCTTAATTAAGCAGATCGGTTTGAGATTTGATGATTTGTGACTAACTATTTTCATCATGCTCCAACGGACAGGGTAAGAACCTACCTCATGGACGGCTTCTTCTGCCACACTCACATCGCCTCATGGCACACCCTCCACAACATCATCTGCGGCAGCGCCGGGAAGATCGACAAGTGCCTCGAGACCGTCCGGGACGAGCTCACCTGCGACGTCACCGTCTACCACGGCAGGGACGACGAGCTCCTGCCGGTGCAGTGCAGCTACGCGGTCAAGTCAAAGATCCCGCGCGCCCAGGTGAAGGTCATCGACGGCAAGGACCATGTCACCATTGTCGTCGGACGGCAGAAGGACATGGCCCGGGAGCTGGAGGAGATCTGGGACAGGAAACGGTCGAGTAATAATACTACATAGTAGCGTAAATCACAGCGTGCGTGTGCCAAGAGTGCACCCCAGATTCAGATTAACAGAACGGTGGGTCTTCAGAGATGGAGGAACATGGCTGCAATGAGCAACGCATTTCTGAAGGTTGAGGTGACAGGATGTGTAAGGGCAGAAGGGCTCGAGAGAAATGTGAATGTTACCTAATTACATTTACCTTTTTTTGTTTTTTATTATTCTCAAGTTTTCATATTGAAGGCTGAGAAAATTCTTGCCTGGTCCTGTGTATAATTATGATAAATGATGAGTCGTTTCGGTTGTAATCCGTGACTGGAATGAGCTGATCAGTTTGTGGAGCTGGTACCTCTCTTCCTCTGGTCCATTCGTCCATTTATTTCCCATGCATTCCTGAGGCAGACGCAAGATGTATTTGTTACATGTTTGATGCCTCCCCATGCTGCCCACCCCCAGAACTGCCCAATGAAAGAATCTAATCAATGTGAAAGCAGATCCAAAGAAGAGCCACAGAGAGCTTGACCATTCACTTTTATTCCCATGCTGTGATTTGGTCGAGCTCAAATCTGGTCTACAGACGATAAATTCCACATCAAGCTGCAGGAATTCAAAGCACCATGCCTTGCTGTACCCTGTGCAACAGTGCAAGCGTACATTACCATTTCTCAGCAATGGCGCCCCCATAAATGATGGTGCGTATGAAGGGACCCGACATGCTCACGGCATAGCAAATCAAGCCCGCCGCACTGTCCACCTTATTGCCATCAACCTGTTCACTCGACTTTCCCTATCTTTATCTGACGACAATAAGGAGCTGCTACAGAAGGGCGACGATAAAGAGGCATATATCCCCAACTCGAGCAACGACTTGTTGTACACTCCCCCAATTTTTACGATCTATAGAGACCCGTGAAGATAAGTCTCATGGGTCGAAGATAAGGTTCATAGGGTTCCGAATTGAATGTAACTTAAAGTATATGGCAAGTAAAAGATTAGGAAACTAATTCGAGTAGATATCGAGATCATGCCTGACTCTTTGAGATGTTTCTCTATCTATAAATATGTACATTACGATTTCTAGCAATACATACGTCTTTGTAATACATTGACCAACTGGACATATGATTTTTATCCTTCGGAAGGCCTAAATCCACATGCCCTAGAAGATCCATCAGGATATTATTTTTTCTCTAATGAGCCTCCAATACTTTACACAACTCCAGAACATCAATGAAATATGAGCAGAACAAAATGATCCATCAGGATAACTCCCACCCGCAGGGAACACAACTGCTATGTGCTCGCCCTACTTGCCTGCCGATGCTTCGTATTGGCCATCCAACGCATGACACCGTTGCATGGTGATTCGGTGAGTTTCCTCAACGTTGAACGACCTAACAGACATAATTGTGACTAATCCCGTACAATAACCCTTAATTGTTATGCTAATTGTCGCAACAAACTGTTATATTAATTATTGTTCAAGTTCTCACATTGTAATAAATAAAATAGATTGATTTTCTAGATTTTTTAGTTCCCACACTAATATCTTATATGGAGATTATTTAGGGTCTCGTAAAGGGATTGTTTTCTTAATATTTCTATTGCATATCAGATCCTATTAGTTGTGCCTATGATTGTGTCATTAGGTAAGAGAAGATATTATAAGTTGAACTTAATGAATAATTATTTAAGATCCCAAATGTCACAAGAACGGTTGAATGATTTTGGATGATATTGATCGCCTTTGTTACCGACTTTGCAAAAGGAAATATTATTAAATAAATTAATGTAATATGTAAAATATTTTACATCAATATTAATTTTTTTAATATACTAGACTTATCTAGTAATAATAGTCTTTAGTAAATTGTATTTTTTACATTAAAGTTCTATGTGTAAGTACAAAATATTATATGGAGGGACCTAACTTTTAGGCTCGTCCTGGGTCTCTAGAACCCTACGGATGCCCCTACAAACATGACTTGTGTCATTGTATAATGAATTGCACTATGAGGCATATAATTTATAGTCATAGTGACACAATGATTCTAGCAAAGAATTAATCCATTTTGTCCAAAGCTTAGAAGGACATTTTTGGACCAATGAAGTGACCACATTTTCAATTAGCCAAGTGACCTGCCAAAAATCCATTAATTCAATATATTTTTCTTAAGACGTCATAAATGATAGTACTATCCATTAATTAATCAAATGCCACATCATGACATGCACACATACATATGACTTTGTACCCACAGTGTAGAAATAAATATGCAAATGAAAACAATGAATTAAAATTTAATTACAAATACCATAGAGAATGTACACACTGAAGCATCTAAAAAAGAATTTATTTTCAATAAAGATGATATAACAAAGTTTTTTCTGTGATTTGTAAGAATTTGACAAATGTATGAGGTTTCGGGTGTCTTTTACCTTTAAGAGAAGGGAAAGTATAGGTGGTACAAGGGTTTTCAAATTTGAATGGTTTGATTGTCCCTTTTCATAAATTCCGAGTTCTTCCTCACAAAATACAATAATGTTATGGACAGACAACCTAAATCAATATCCGGAAAAATGATACATCTCTAATTGATTCTAGATTCTTGAAATCGGAAGGAGTGTGCATAAAATTAGTTATGTATAGTTTTGAATCCTGTAAAATAAAGTAAAGGTATAATGAACAGAAAGTATAATGAACAGAAAGAAGATAAACATATTAAATCTTAGGTACAAGTACCATGGTCAGGATCCTACAAAAATGAATGCTTCGGAAAGAATAACTAGTAATGAACAATGCCTATAAGAGTGGACACTAATTTATATTTTCACATTAATCAACATATTAACGCTCCCCCTTGATCGGTTGATCTCAATGTACTCCTTCAGTATATTCTTCATATATTAAGTCCTCCAAAAAACATGTGGAAAAAATGTAAGATACTTTCTTATATAGTATATTATGCAAAACTCCTCAAAATCCCATGGGAAAATAAGAAAAAAGAGAAATGCTCTAGTGAAGCTCTTCTCAAAATTAGCACATATCTTAAAGCAACCACCCTAATTAACAAGCAAATCTTATGTTTGTTTATAAGGGGTTCTTTGACCTTGCCCCGATCCAAAGCCGAGCCCAACGCTGAGGCCAAAATTATTGGATTGTTCTCCGATGAAAATGAAAAGAAGCTTGGCGGACATGTAACCATTGTTGTTGGGCGCAAATGTGCCTGTTCGCCCTTCCTATCTTTTCATATCATGTTTTCTCCTTGATTCACGACATGCTAGGCTAGGCTAGGAAATCACGGCTGCGGTGAGTTTGGTGAAGGGATGAACAGTACAGTCACAGTGGCTGCAGCGGATTTAGTGGAGGGATGAACGCTGTGATGGCAGAAAGGACGCCATACAGAAGAGTTGTCACAAAAGAATGCTGGATCAGAATGAAGACAAACACATTTTCTCTAGAAACGCCAAGTTGTTCTTGAGAACAAATGGCGCGCGCGACAGAACTAACAAGCGGTGTCGCAAAAGGATGCGGAGCAACATCGATAATCAGGTACTGCGCCAACATTCCCGTGCTACGGGACCTATGGGACCTGAGGTGAAAGAGAAAATGATGCGTGTGCAGAACAGGCTCCGGGTAGGAAAGCATACCAATCTTGCAGCGGCAGCGCTGTCGGCGTTCTTCCTGATTTTCTGATGGAGGAAGGTGATGGCACAGTTCTCTTCTTCCTCCTTTCTGTTGGTCTTCGCGGCAAAGGAAGTAGATCAACAATGTGTTTGATCCATAGCTTACGGGGAGGGGTTGGACTGAGTTTGGATAGGTGAGGCTCCGGAATTAGACGCTAATTATATAATTTAACTAATAAAAAATGCTTTCAGATTCGTGCTAAATTTAGAAAAAGATCCATCGGAGCACTTCTCAAGTAAAAAATCATCTAATATAAATGCCTCTTGCTATCAAAACCTAGTGGGAAGTGTTAGCATAACGGCTTCAGATACATCACCATCAACATCATGAACTGCACAACCTATTCTTCAGCTGCAAACCTAGTCTTCCGCTGCTCGTGTGCATTGTTCGTGCTCAACTGCTGTCGCATAGATAGGATCCATTCTGTTGTGTAAATGTGTTTGTTACTATAGGCATGGCCATTCCCAGCGCTCATGTACTGCCTAGACAAGGCACTCTTGTATGATAATGTAAACTCACTGGTTCATGCACTTTCAGGTAGTTTTGTAGTAGTGCATTCCTCACTGCCGGTGAGTTATAGGTTGTGTTGGCACAGCATGAAACCTATAGCACTACTGCCTCCCACACACGAACGCCACGAAGAAGATGAACAATGTTTTTTATTAGGGAAACTGGAGGGCCAAGCCCTACAGTGTTTTATTCATTTTATATAAAAGAAAAATACAAAGGTACTATGTACAAAGAGGGAAAAGGAAGAGAGAAAACAAAACAAAGCCAAAAGAAAACTAAGTTATTTGCTCTATCCATTTTTTGCCGGCAACGAACGCTGCGGAGCCGATTGCTCCTGTAATATTGGCTATATAATTCATTGGACTGGACAAGTTACAATGGAGAGGCAATGGACTTCTTATAGCCTGGAACCGTCAGGAGCTAATCTCCATGCCGGCCAATTCGCCATTGATCCACGGAATGCACTTAGTCATGGCGGCTTCCTTCGCACAAATCGGCGCCACACACACAACTCCTTCCAACAACTTCGCGACTCCAACAGACACCACACCTTGTACGCAACAACCATGAGCACAACCTAAACCTGGACTCGATCTAAATGGCGGCGGAACAAACTCACGCACGCACTAGACAGTAGACACACACACGCCAGGAACATACCATGGCGAGTTTTTTTCCAACAGGTTGCTCCCCTCAACTCCAACCAATCAAAACGGGTGCATGTTGGGCTCGTCTTCGTGCTAACCCTTGGCACACGGCACACAACCTGTTTCCCATAGTGTTGATTCATGGTCGTTTGGCGCCATTCTGAGGAGCCGCGCTGCCTCTGACCAGCTCTTGTGCGCGGCTCCGCTGCGCCATAGCTGGCTGAGAAAGGAAGGAGGAAGAAGGTCACGTCAGAGATGGGATCCAACACATCGTCTAATCGCGCTCGCAGCGTAGTCACACACAAGACGCTCTACACGTACGCGTCCGGCGTCAAACGGGGTGTATACGCCCACACGCGTACTCGACAATTCGACTATTACAAATTTTCTTTTACCTAAATGTAAGCCAGCAGACTCGATACACATGCACGGTGCTTTACGGCAAAACATCATCACACGGTTTCATCAAAATAAACATCATCACTCGGCGTCGGTTAATTACGCGGCTAGCGTGTTCAGCTGTACGCGCGTACGTATGTTGTGTTGTTCATAGATGTCATCCACGATTCGCCGTGGATCGTATCTTTACCTCATTCTTGTGCAGGCACGCAGATGTCGATGGCACGGAGCCCAGCAGCCCCGTGTCCTCCTTCCGAACTTCATCGTCGAGGTCGAGGAGCAGCTGCGCCACTATGTCTGTCGTATCTTCACTCTCCCCGGCATAGGCCGCCTGCCCACTCCATTCCCGTGGCAACAAGCCCCTGCTGGCGTGTTCCCCCTCGTCAGGGCTGAGCTGGGACGCCACGAACCTGTCGAGCTCCTTCCAGTCCGCTCCCACAGCGCAGCCATCGGCCGAGTCTCCGTGACTGTCATGGTTCGGAAGCGGTGGGCTCTCGAGTTGCGGGAGCTCGGCGAGGCGGCTTGAGTACTGCAGGAGAGCGGCGGCGCTGGCGGTGCCATCCAGCTCCGATGACTCATGCTTGAACGGCGCCGCGCCGGCGAGGATGGAGTCTTGGTAGGAGTAGCTCGGGTTCCATGCTCCGGTCATGCTCCGCGGCGGGTTCATAGCCCGCTTCTTGAACGCTCGGCACACTACCCAGCCTTCTTCCTACAAACGTATACAGATGATCGATGATGAACAACTCTTCAATTTCGATCAATTAAGCATGGATGTGTTTTACTGCGCGTGCCAATCTTCGTCGCCTCCAACTGTAGACACTGGATGCCAGAGACATAGATAAAAAAAACTTGCCTGAGGCGTGGCGTTCTCGTCGGTCTCGAGCCTGTACTCGTGCATGATCCAGTCCGTCTTCCGGCCGTTGGGCGCCCTCCCCGTGTAGAACACGAGCGTCTTCCTCATGCCGATCAGGCCACGGCCATGCTTGTCGCGCACCGCCTTGTCCCGCCCCGTCGCCTTCCAGAACCCCGTCAGGGTCGCCCGGTTCGTCCGCGTCCCCGTCGGGTACTTGCGGTCCTTGTAGCTGAAGAAGTACCAGTCGCTCTGCTCCTCGTACCCGATCCTGCAGTGATCTTCACAAGCCAACAGTGCAGAGAGTGAGATTAGATCATACTACACCATACCCATCATCGGTACCAGTGTGAACTTCCAACGAATAATCGTGCAGACCTTGGAGATGCCACGGCTCGATGCGGTAGAGGTCGACGTCGCGGATGACGTCCAGGTCGATCTTCTGCGAGGCCACCTTCTTCCGGAGGTAGTAGCCGACGAGCTCCTCGTCAGTGGGGTGAAATCTGAACCCAGGAGGCACGCAGGACTCCATGATCACCATGCGCTAGCTCGATCGCTTGATCACCCGCAGCACGTACAACACAATTAAACCTGCATCGATTTCAGCAGCACCCTCAATCTAGGCATGATGCACGCACGCCGGCACAAAAGTTGGAGAGTTCAGTTGCAGAAGGAGCCAGTGTGTGCCTGACTACTGGTTGGATGTGCACTGAAGTAAGTATTGTACTACTACTGTGTGTATATGTCTTGGTTTCAGCGCTTTTGTGAAATTTTAACGCAGGCGCCATGCTGGGCTTACTCTTCTTTTCTGGTTTCTAGGGCAGGAGTACGGTGAAGCCTGAACATTATTAGTAGTGCAGAGTACGGTAAAGGCATGGCAGCAGGCCGGGCAAATATGCAGCAATGTTGCAGGCGCTGAATGATAGTGTCGAATGAGATCAGGAGCATATTGGCCCTAGTCAGCAGGGAATGATAATGCCACAGTGGCATGGACCAGGGCATAGTAATATGAATACATGTTGAAATTATTTCACTTTTTTTTTCTAGGAGAGAGCATATTTGTATTAATTATTTCTCTGCTTATTTATCGGAAGTTATTTTGTGTATAGCAATACATCTTATTTATTGTTAAAACTCAAAATGAGCAGTTGCTGAAATTTCTGTGCTGACAAAATCAGTTCTCTGCATGTACTATTCCCCAGTGAAAAAATAAACCAACGATGTTAGCGATGGACCATATGCAACGAGCATGCGCTAGTTTCTTGCTGGGATGCATGGAGTGAGAATAAAAATATTTGAGATTAGTCAAACAGATGGGAGCAAGACATCTTTTAGATGATCAGGCGCGTTGCCTTGAGGGGCTAACCCTATAAAGTTGGCCGCGAGGGCACAACAAATGGTCCCTTTGCACGGTCTCTCTGACCGTCCTGTCTCCTTGTCTAGGAATTCCATGGCAGAGTTGTGGTCGCAGTGGCCCGCGGAATGCATAACTAACTTGGTGTATGAAGCCATGGCAGGCCAATAGGTTACTCCTACTTCATAGCTCATGCTGCATGAATTGTGGTCACAAGAAAAGGCAGTGAAGGGTTAGATCTAGAATACAGGCTTGCCATTGACGGATCCTATAAGCAACACTTCTCCTCTTCTGAGGAGGGAGCTCAGCGAGCAACGATAATGTCTTGTGCCAGGCCATATTGGCGCCATACAACAATCACCATGGCTCCATCATGTTTCCACTTAGATAAGTTGCATGTTTGAGCATAGTATCTAGAGTGATACCGCTATATATAGTGTTCCCTCCCAAATTTGCCTATTAGATCTCAATGCAAAACTAACATTGGTATGTTATTAGAACTTCGATGTGCTGCCAAATATACGAAAGCATTAAATCTTTTTCTAGGACACATGAAAAGGTATGAAACCATATATGATCAAAGATAAACCTGATCCATGTGTTCTAATATGTGCAAGAAAATGTTGAAATTGTTTGATTATTGTATGAAGTATTTATTCCCGGTTGGTTGGCAACACCTTTTCCTTTGTAAACAAATTGATACTAATGATGGTAAAAGTACCCAAAATATAGAACACAGTTACCATGGCTCTGGACTTTTGAAGAACAATTGCTTTAAACTTGTTCATGACTATATTCCTGGATCAAAGTGAGCATTCTTTGACAAGAAAAATGCAGCTTGCAGGAACTTCTCCCAGAAATATTTAATTAAATTGCTGGAAATATTGTATCTGGAGTTTTTTTTTCGTGCAACAGAAAGTTTTTCCAGGAAAAGTATTTCTCACGTTTGTTTAAGTTGGAAGATATTTTGCTGGCTGTTGACAGATCAAAATGAAAATATTTTGTATGTGAATCAGACTATTACGAGATTGAATCACAAATATTGTGCTGATGTAAGTCATCTAAAATGATTGACATGACAATGATCTGACAGGAACACAACGTAAAACAACACTAACCATCCCTCCGGCGCCTATATCCCAGCACAGAGTACACGAGTAAAGAGAAAAATAACGTGTTGAACCCCTGATTTATGAGCAAACAGATGCATGCAAGCCCAAAGAAATCGCAAGAACATCGCTTTAAAGAAAAAAAACATGTATATGCATGTAAGAATAGAAAAAAGAAGATATCTGCTCTCAATTCATTTAGCTGGTACAGCTGTTACCATTGTAACATCGACAACAACTTACCTCAGTAGAAGATCGAGCACTCTCTACACTGGCTATTTGTTTTCAGTCTACAGCTGTTTTATCCGGGACATGAAGGAGAAAGAAGCACTGGGAGAGAGGGAGTGAGTGAGCTTGTGTTGGAAAGGAGTAGAAGAGGAGAAGCAAAGAGGATAGAGGAAAGGTGGATGTGTTTAAAAAGAGTGGTGGCTTCCCTTTCCTTCGCGCGTGGTTGGGGGAATGAAGCCTCCTGGGCCCTAGGGGACCCTTTAGGCCACCTAGCTGATGTCACACGGTCTCACGGTCTCTTTCTTTCCGCTCCCCAGCCTTCACAATCAAGTCACACCATTATTTAACCATATATTTTATACATAAATATTTATGAACAAAATTATATGTATAAAGTGGCGACCAAGTTCTCTTGGTGAAGGAATCTGGCACTCAAGATTGATAGACTCGTTGTAGATCTGATTGTCTCACCTTACCCGCATTTACAATCTCCTTGATGGTGGTTTACAATTGCATTATTGAAAATACTTAATTTGAAAGGCGAGAGGTCATTGTTTTCGCATGTTCTACCCTTGCTATCTGCCTAGCTAGGTGACAAGTGCTGATCAGACATCATGATAGATCGAAACAATGACCGGGTTAAGCAGTAAAACTTGTGCTCTTAAGCACTCATATCATGCCACTGTTTGTGTGCACTCCATTGACTACTTTATTTATATACCACTGTGTGTATCCAACTATAACCACCGGTATAATGAACATGTAAAAGGAGACAAAAGGGACGGAAGAAATAATGTAGCAGTAAGTAGATAGTCTGGCATGATTATGGATGATGAGTAGGGGGATGCAGTAATCAACCCACAAGATCACCACGCTTATCATGGGGTCAAATCCTTAGCTGCCGCATCTAAAAAATCGGGATGAAAGCATGTATTGGTACATCTCTGTCCATTTACTTTTAAATTAAAACTTCGTAGAATTTTTTAGTATCGTAAAATAATCTTCTTGCCTTTTTATTAGAGTCGAAAAATAACCTTCTTGCCTTGTGTTGAGTTATGGCAATGCATACTTGGAATATTCTAGAATATTTGGGAAAGCATAAGAGAGAAGATATTTGTCATGGAAGAGTCTAGAACTATTTCTTCATGGCAAAGTAAAGAATAGTCTAGAAACTAGATATTTATATATGAGAAGAAATATCTAGATATTAGGATAAGGATGAGAATATTCTAAAGCTAGATATTTTAGTTAGAAGAGTGTGGAATGTTGCTACATGGCAACATCCTAGAGACTATGTACAACTATAAATAGGGGTGCCCTCTACCCTCCCAAGGTACCATGCCATGGAGCCATAGAAACCATCGTATGTGAAGGCATGGCAAAGGTTGCCATGATGTGTCTTAGAGTCTAGGAGTGTTATGGTGAGTCCTAGATTGATAGTAGTGGTGTGTAGCCACGAAGAATGTTGTGTCTTGTGCCAAGTGTATGTTATGAATAAAGGCTAAGCTCTTTTGTAGAGAGTTGGTCTCCCAAGTTAGTAGAGTAAGATGAAGGTCTCCTCGATATAGATAGAAGGTTGGGTTTGGGTCCACAGAAGAAGTGGTATCACACCAATTTGGTATCATTTCTATAAAGTCGGTGTCGGCATAGGGACATCGATTTCCCAACAATTGGTATCGAGAGCGAGGGCGGTCCGGGACTGCCAAAAGAGGGACGAGTCTCCTGCAAGTGCGGGGCACTTATGTTGGAGACTCTAGTCGAAGATCACGATCTGGGACTCGTGAAGTGAAGAACACTGGTCCGGGACCAAGTGTAATGCGAGGGCAGTTTGAGACTGCCTGTAGAGGGAGGTGTCTGTTGTAAGTGCAGGGTACTTACCTTTGTCGGTGCAGTCGGTAAGCACGGGGTGCTTACATTGCTCGGTGTGGCACCGAGTGGCACTAGAGGAGAAATCTGTCAAAGAGCACGATGCTGGGATCGTGGAGAACGCTGGTCCGGGACCAAGCGTAGTTGACGCCGGGCGTCGGTCGAGATGGCAGATTTCTAGAGTGCAAGAGAAGTTGTGATAGGCATCGAAACAGATCCTCTAGTGCGGAGCGAAGGAGAATGCGAAGCCTTGCGAAAGCGTGCGTGGAAGGAGGCAAGGCTACGTTGGTGTTGAAGAAGACAATTGAGGAGAGATATGGAGAAACCGAAGGTGACTTGGGAGACATTGACAAAGTGGAGAATGGAGAGATGGCAACCAATGGGAAAACAAGTATGCATTGAGAGGGAGTGTTGAGTTATGGCAATGCATACTTGGAATATTCTAGAATATTTGGGAAAGCATAAGAGAGAAGATATTTGTCATGGAAGAGTCTAGAACTATTTCTTCATGGCAAAGTAAAGAATAGTCTAGAAACTAGATATTTATATATGAGAAGAAATATCTAGATATTAGGATAAGGATGAGAATATTCTAAAGCTAGATATTTTAGTTAGAAGAGTGTGGAATGTTGCTACATGGCAACATCCTAGAGACTATGTACAACTATAAATAGGGGTGCCCTCTACCCTTCGAAGGTACCATGCCATGGAGCCATAGAAGCCATCATATGTGAAGGCATGGCAAAGGTTGCCATGATGTGTCTTAGAGTCTAGGAGTGTTACGGTGAGTCCTAGATTGATAGTAGTGGTGTGTAGCCACGAAGAATGTTGTGTCTTGTGCCTAGTGTATGTTATGAATAAAGGCTAAGCTCTTTTGTAGAGAGTTGGTCTCCCAAGTTAGTAGAGTAAGATGAAGGTCTCCTCGATATAGATAAAAGGTTGGGTTTGGGTCCACAAGAAGTGGTATCACACCGTTGGATATTTCTATGAAGTCTGTCGCATAGGGACATCGATTTCCCAACACCTTGCTTCGTCCCACATCTTAGTGGCCATTGGGTTTAGATGGGACAACACTACTGCATATATGTACTACTCTGTTCCAAAATTGTTATCGGCATTTACTTTTTTATTACGTTTAGTCATTCATCTTATTCAAAAAAGTAAGAAAATATTTATTTTGTTGGAATGTGTTTTATCACTAAAGAGACCTGAAATATACTATATATTTTATATTTGAAAATATATTTTAAATAAGACGAATGGTGAAACATAACGAAAAAAGTTAACAGCGACAACAATTTTGGAACAGATGGAGTAGATCCTAGAGTCGAATAACTTTGAAATCCTGTTATGTTAGAATGTGACGGAGATGTGTAATTGTGTTCACTCAAAGTTTAGGGTCAAAAACCCAACTGTTTGGCACTCCCTACGTCCTTAAACGTAGCCCTTTTTAGTATTCAAACAAGAAAATAGTCAATGTGTTAAAAGACTACCATACACTTTATTTTTATTTTGGTCCACCCATTCATTAACTCTCCCACCAATCCCACAGTTTGTCTTATCTGCAAAACGCACTATATTTAGAAAAAAGAATTCAAACTCGAAAACACCCTACGTTTATAGAAGGAGTATGCATCACAAGTAGGCCATGGTCGTTGTGACCGATGGAGCTAGCAACAAATCTGCGCGAGCCATTGGGCTTTTTCCGGGTAGGTCAAAAGAGGGACCTTTCTATTCCCGTCTCCAGCAGTCCGGCTGCTGCTAATGATCATGTAGACAATTTTCACGCGCACCGATCCAGAAGGGCTAGTACTGCTTTGTGCGGCCGGCCGGACACTGATTACCTGCCCTTAGATCACTTTTCATATCCAAGCGACACAGGTCACTTCAATCGGCGCGCGTGAACAACCGGATGCCATTTCAGCACTTAGCAAAGAATGGTTAAAGAATAGTTTTCTTTAAACGAACACCCTAGACACGTTAATCGGTAGCGCAGACATCTCTAGAATTAATAGAGCTAACTTTAAGGTGTTGCTCGAGGATATGGTGTCTGATCCCAGAGCATCATGGTAACGGACACCAGGGGTCAATTGCTCTACACTCGATTAATAAGTAGGAGAAGAAACTGGGTCCAGAGTGTGATATGATCAACAAGCCTCTTGAAATCCACTGACTCTTGCCAATGCAATAATCAATAGGCTCTCACATATGCATGGTACAAAGCGTGGCTGATTGGAACGCTGGGTAGCCCAGTCGAAGAAGGAGACCATCGATTCCTATGTGTTATGGGGCGGCCAGCTGGTTGATCTCCCAATTTCGTCTCCACCGGCCGGTCCACCATTATATTTCAGCCCGTGTATCATGATTCCTGCACGCCGGTGCGAGCCACTGCGGCACTGCACTGCCCGGGGAAACGCATGGCGGAAATTACCTAATAACCACGCCTCTGGTCGTTGAGACGGTGCGTGTTCATGCATCAACGGTAGTTAGCTAGCCTAGCGGCAACAAGTGAGCGCGCCAGATGAGCCTGCAGATGAACAAAGTGGGGCGGCGGCCATGCCGGCGGGCAAAGGGACGTCGACGTGCGCCTCATCGTCCATGTCGGCATGCATGTCTGCATCCTCCGCGCTCCCTCCCGGCTATTGTCCATCATCGATCGGCAACTCGCCGGCGCGCTTTCCAGAGAGGCAGGCGCGCGGCAGCGCCCGGGAGTCCGGCCGGCGCGCGTAGGCCCCGCGCGGACCACCGGTTTCGCCGCCCGGCCGCCGGTGCACTCGCCGGCCCAACACGTGTAGTTAGCTTGTGCCCGCGGATACATGCTGGTGTACTATGCAACCGTACCGGGGTTACCAAGGCAAGCAAAGCAAGCAAGTTGATCCGTCACTCGGCCCTTTATTCCCTGACAAATGGAAGCCCTTTTCAGTTCTCCCTTTTGTTGGGTGCGGAATGGAAGATCCTTGGCGTAAGCGGCAAAAAGGCTACTGGCCTCTCGTGCCGTTTGTGCCCGCGGCCTCACACACGTACCGCGCGCACAGCGACGGTGTTCCATCACCTTTTCCAGATAAAAAGATGCGTACAGAGTGTAAGATTCTGTGCGTAAGTGATACTACTACTTACTGGAGCTAGTGTGTGCGTGTGACAGGGGCGTAGCCTACTATAGGGTGCTACTGCTAATGCTACGAAATGCGATGCTGCTGCCTGATACGACGACATTCATGGATCGGAACAGGTGTGATGTTCAAGCGTCGGTCCAATTTATTTTTTGCTGTTGTGGCGCGCGCTAATGCGGCACACACACATCACGTTGGCCACTGGAAAGTCACGGCGGGCGCGTGCGCATATACAGAGCAGGATGATGTGTGTATAGCCCGGCCGCTTGCAGCTTGTGCCACACTCTTTTACCATGTGACCGTCGGTGAGCAGCTTTGCTCTCTCGCGCGTGCACGGCGATGGCGTGCCGAATCTCCGACGATCATTTCTCGCCGCGCACGTCGACCGATCTCTCTGTCGGCCGAGACCGCACGGCGTCATCGCTTCATCACCGTGCTCGATCGACCCCATCGATGCGTCCTTGGACTAATGACCAGCCGAATGATCGCGCTCTGTGTTCGCAGCAGTGCAGCCATGAGCGCGATCGACCTGCCGGCACCGCGACGCGTACGTGCGCAATCGCCGTCCAGTGATCGTGGCCTCGTGGAGACGGATCCGTATGATACGCCATCGATGGCATGCCACAAGCCCCAACCGTGGTGTGGCGAAATAATTGTCGATATCTCTCTGCTTCAATTTCTTCACCGCGACTCTTCCTCGACTGAAATTGTTTACCGCCTTTTCACCACTCTACCTGACTAGGGACTGCTAGGTCTCATGATGAGACGGAAATATCATTCGGTCATGTTTTCTTTCTCACTTAGGAAAAAAACCGTGAGTACGCGACGCAGCAATTGGCCTACGCGCTCCGTTCAGCCGCCAGGAGGATTCGGTCAGAACTGCAGGCCTAAGATTCGTCGGGAAAAATAATGAAGCCAATAAAGAAAGTAGATAGATACGGCAGACGGGGCCTGTGAAAACGTAACTTCAGGGAGGCCCAAGGTCAGACCGGCCCGCCGTCGTAAGCCTAGTTCCTTATTTGCTGGATTTCGTACTATCGGGCCTAGGCCTGCAAGCAAGGCTCCGCTTCGGGCCACAGGCTTTAAAACAAGAGTAAAGTCCTGTTTTGCTCTCTTAACTAGAGGGAGTATTCTTAGAGTCATCCACTCAACTATAAAATCGGATATCTGGTCCCTCGAACTATTGACTCCGGTGCAATTTCAGTCCCTTAGCGGTTTTAGATGGTGGTTTTGCTGACGTGACATGACGTGGCATAGATGGACCGCCACGTCAGGTGCCACATCATTTTTTTCTTTTTCTTTTTTTCTCTTCTCTTTTTTCCTCTCTCTTTTCTCTCTTCTTTTTTCTCTTTTCTTTTTTTGCCACAGGATCAGGAGGATAGCAGAGAGAGAAGAGAGAGAAAGAGAGAGAAGATAAAAAAAAGAAAAAGAAAAATATAATGACGTGGCACTCGATGTGGCGGTCCATCTATGCCACGTCATGCCACGTCAGCAAAATCACCGTCTAAAACCGCTAAGGGACTGGAATTGCACCGGGTCAATAGTTCGAGGTCCAGATATCCGGTTTTATAGTTGAGGGTGACCTAGCAATACCCCTATAGTTGAGGGAGCAAAATAGGACTTTACTCTTAAAACAACCCAAAGCAGTCCTAATCCAGATTAGGCGTTGTTGCCGATGCGCTAATGGAGCCTAAAGCCCAAAGTTTGCTTAGATCTCAACGTCGCCGACGAAACCGTACGTAGGCCGTGATCGCTGGGGCCTCCAAATGGTGACGACGCGTTAAGCAGGCAGCCTATCAGTTCGGCCGACACGCGCAAGGGGGCACACGCCATGTGGCTCGCCGAACGTCCAACAGGCACCCTGTCCCGAAGCGGAGCAGGAAGGAGGCCGGCAGGGCGATGGATGGATCGGAGAGTCCCCGTCACGGGGTCACGCCCGTGTCCCCCGCCCCCGCACGCCGCGTCGTCCTCCTCCATGTGAGCCCCCTCTTCATTCCGGCCGTACGCAGGACGTACGCGCCGCACCGCCGAACGGAACGCCACGTGAGCCGGGCACGCGCGGCTGGGTGCCACCAGAAGAGCAGAGCAGATGGCGGGCGGAGTTCCCATCCCAGGCTGGCGGGCGCCGGCCGGCCCGGACGAGATTGCCTTGATCCGTGGCGACGAGTCCGCGCGCGTCGCTGTCGTGAGCAGTGCCCCCACCCCCGGGGGCATCGTTGGCACCACCATTCGCGGGGGCGGGGCAGGCGCGTCCGTCCGCGCGATGGTGTCCCGCCCCGTTGTCCGCGGCGTCCACGACGTGCCGGAACCCGGAAATTTGTCGCCGTTGTTGGGCCGGCGCGTCCCACCACCCAAAAGACAAGCAAAACGTATATCGATCGCCGTCGCGCCTCGAGACTTTTTGGCAACCTCCGATTCGGGACCGAACGCGCGCGCCCTTCACTTTGGGCCTTCTGCTCGCCGTGGATATATCCCGTCCCGTCCCTTAAATCCAGCGCATGGGCTCCACACGGTTTCCCAAAGGCGCCTTTGTTCCGTGCCTTTCCCAAGCACCACAGTACTGTACCCTGTACCTCCCGTCCGAGCAGAATCCTCTCCCGCGGCTTCTTTTTTTTTTCTTATACCCTCTCCCGCGGCTTCTTTCCGGCGCATGTGGCTCGCACGACATATTCTCATTCGCCCCCGGCCCGGAACCGGAACAGGTTCGGACCGGACGCCGCCATGTGAACGGGGCCGGCTCACTCCACTTGCGGCGCTGTACGTAATCCCCGTTCCGGGTGGAGAGGGGCCCCACCCCCGTCCCGCTGGTCACGCGCCAGTTGGGCGACGTCACGTCTCCGGAAAACAACAGTATTCCTCGCGAGGACCGGAACCGGAACGCTTTGCATCTGCCCCCTTTTTCGGCTCGCTGATCGTTCGGCGGTGTGGTGGCGGTGGTGGTCGCCGGCGGCGGCACGTGCCGTGTCCTTCTTCTTAAGAGTTAAGGCTCTTCTCGTTCTCGGCCACCGGCACGCCCAATCAAGCGAGAGGAACAGCGTAAAGGGGGCGCACGTGCCCGTTGGCGCGCGTAATCAACCGGACCAAATCGAGTGCCAGCCTAACTCGCACGAGCGCGAATACGAATACGAATACTTCCGGAACAGGGCAAAGGAGCGTGCTACAGTGGGAGCGCGCCGGCTCACATTACATCACCCGTCGCCGTCCGTGCGCCCCAGCAGGGGTGAGTGGTGGTTGAAAACTTGTCTCCGCAAGTTAATGGTCCAGTTTTTTTTTTTTTTTTTTTTTGGAGCAAAGTTAATGGGCGAGTTGGTGATCGGATCCATCACCACGAGCGCTTCTTCATTCGGAACCGCGAAGCAAACAGTAACGCTATCCTCTGCTGCTACTACAACTGCTCAACAGTTTTCGGTGCTACCGCGGCGTCCCAGTCAACGGCTCTGCCCCACCAACGTGAAGAAGCAAAATAAGCATGCTCGGTCATACAGTCTGCCATCGGTCGTAGCATCTACAGTGTGCCGGTGCACCCGCGGCGTATGGTGATAATTGTTTCTTCCAGAAGGAGAAAAAAAGGGAAAATAATCAGTTGAATGCAACGAGACACCCCAAATGGCATGTCGTCGTGGAGCACGTCCATTAGCGGTTGCCGGGCGAGCGGACCGAAGATGAGCGGCTGCCGGCGCGCGGCGGAATCCCGGAAAGACAAGAGGACCCACGCCACGCTGCCAAAAGGCCTCTTCGGCCTTCCGCAAGCAACGCCCAATTAAATACCACGTCTTGTGACCAAACCGCGTCGACCGATACAACAAGCACCCCACCACCGCCACCCATCAAACCATCCATCATCACGCACGCAGCCTGCCTGCCTCCGTCGATCGCGCGCGCACGGCTGCCACGCCACGATCACCCTCCGCAGGCATGAACGGCGCCACGCATGGCCACGGCCTGGTGCCCCACCACCCCCACCCCCACCACCAAGGCCAACAGGCCTCCGCGCCGTTCGCGGCGCCGGCGCAGCAGCACGGAGCCGGTGGTGGCGCCAAGCAGCGCCCGGGTCTCCCGCCCACGCCGCCCGGTGCCCACGCCGCGCACGCGGACGTGTGCATGGACGACGCGGCGCGCGGCGCGCGCGCAGGGTGGCGCCGCCGTCGGGCTGCCGCCGCGCAAGGCGCACCGCCGGTCCCGCAGCGACGTCCCGTACGGGTACTTCCCGCCGCCGTCGCCCAAGACGGAGACCTCCAGCGGGTGGGCCGTGCCCGGCGGCGGCGACGACCTGTTCAGCGCGTACATGAGCATGGACGCCATGGACGGCGGCGGCGGCGGCGCGGGGCTCAAGTACAGCTCCGACGGGGACAGCAGCGGCGTGCGCACCAACGGCGGCGCCGACAGCAGCGAGAACGAGTCCGAGGACTACGGCGGCGCCGGCGCTGACAGCCAGTTCCTCGTCTGGGGCGACGTGCTCGCCGGCGTCAAGAAGAGGGAGGGCGTCAAGAGGAATGCCGCCGGGGAGCCGGCCGCGCCGAGCTCCAGGCACGCGCGGAGCCTCTCCATGGACAGCCTCATGGGGAAGCTCAGCTTCTCGGGCAATGGGGAGCCCGGCAAGTTCAGCCTCGAGTTTGGCGGCGGCGAGTTCACCCCGGCCGAGATGAAAAGGATCATGGCCGACGAGAAGCTCGCCGAGATGGCTCTCGCCGACCCCAAGCGTGTCAAAAGGTAAACAATTCTGGTTACAATTTGCGGAAAAGAACATCAATTCCTAACATTTGTGAAATTGAGCTGTTCCCTCCTCGTTGCTCTGTCTCGTCCGCATTGCAGGGTGCTCGCCAACAGGCAGTCGGCGGCGCGGTCCAAGGAGCGCCGGATGCGGTACATCGCGGAGCTGGAGCAGAAAGTGCAGATCCTGCAGACGGAGGCCACCACTCTGTCCGCGCAGCTTACTCTTCTACAGGTAAATTCCTGCACTCGTAGCCAATGTTCTCGCTTGCTGTAAAATTCAGAGCTTTGTATTCACAATTTCTCCCTTCTGTCGGCTGCAGCGCGACTCGGCGGGCCTCGCGACGCAGAACAACGAGCTCAAATTCCGGCTGCAGGCCATGGAGCAGCAGGCGCAGCTGCGCGACGGTGAGCAACGAACTCGGCTTTCTCTGATCGTTTTCGCATCTGATTCCAATTGTTTTGTTCCAATCTTTTAAACTCAGTATCCATTTTCATGTTCCTCAACTTACAACATGCCCGTAAGACCATAGCCTTGTCGTCATAACCGCATTGGCGTTGCTGCCTTTGGATGTTGCACCTGGCACCTTGTCACCTTCATGTAGTGCTATATGCTTACCCATTCTCATTATAATTTACAACGGCTTGTTTTTTTATGGATCATTATGCTTGATACTAGTTGCTAGCATGTAGGCGACGCATTAGGAAACAATCGCAAGTCTGAATAATCAAATCGGAGCGGCGACTATTTCAGACATCGGTCACGTCGCCTAGTTTTTTGGATTCAATCGTACCAACCAAATAATGAAGTGATTATTAAAAGCAAACGGGTTCCGCGTTGCTTAGTTCATGTCACGAACTCACGATGCTGATGGGCACTACCCGTGCCACAAGAGGCCGGCCGTCTTTAGATAATGCAATTTGCTTCAATGATAATCAGGAGTGCCCAATACAACGCTTCCACGTACCTGATTTAGTAATTGAAAACTCCACAATTGTGGGAGCATCAACACCAGCTAGAACCGTATCAACAATGCGGTGTAGGTGTCGTTTATTCATGCGCTTAGATTTTTTGTGTGCGAAGATATGGAATCGATCTGTCTCTGAACACCATCTATGTTTCCACATTTACAGCACTCAACGAGGCGCTGACCGCTGAAGTCCAGCGCCTGAAAGTCGGCGACGCAGGCTCGTCCAGCAACCTACCCCAGCAAATGCAGCTCCACTGTCAGAACCAAATGCACAAGCAGCAGCAGGGCGAGCAGATACCGTTCTATCAGCTGGAGCAACGTCAGCAGAATGGCGTCGCGAGGAACCATGAGTCCAAGTGATCGCTCTGGTCTTCAGGACAGAGCAAATCAACATATATACTGGGTCATACAAGCAATCTAGATGATGTCATATTACGTTTCCTAACCCATTTGTTTCAAAATTTAGTCGTCTATAGCTTTTTGCGTTTGTCCGGGCAAGAGAACCCGCCAGTACATCTCTGAATGTTCTTCGTTCTTTTCAGATTTCAGAAAACCATGGTCGTCACTGGTGAATCTGTAATGAATTGAAAATTCTTTTGTAGTATATTGGTATATTCATGTCACTGTTCTGGGAAGATATATAGTTTTCAACACAGACGCATGCTCCGTAGTAACGGTTGACTTTACATGAACATTATTACTACTACTGTGCCTGAGAGAAAAAATGGTCCGTAGAATCTTTTTTTTAGATGGCGGCTCCGTAGAATCCTTGTGAAACACACTGAATCACGGGACTCCCTACATGCGAATTTTTTTATTAATAACCGATTTTGAAAATCATTTAATATTACTAATAAGCTGTTTCAAAAATTTACAATACTAACAGGTTAATCGTCCGCTAAGAGGGTGACTTTAAAAATCACCCATCCAAAAGATTATTTATTTAAAAATCGCCCGTTGAGACGGGCAATTTATATAAATCGCCTCCTAGACGGGTTTATTTATATATATCGGTCTTTAGAAGGCGATTAGTGGTAGAAATTCTTATTGGCAATTATATTGGTAGGGAAAAATTATTTAAATATAAAGATCAATTGTCCATCAGAACATTTAGTTAAGTAAAAATTTTTATTTAAATACAAAGATAGAAAGACACGTGACAGTACATAATGTGTACATAATAGTAGATGCATCCTACATCAGAACATCTAGTTAAGTATCATGGAATAAAATAGTAGATGCAACAAAACATTTTGTTAAGAATCATAGAAAAAATAGATACACTAAAATATTAGTTAAGAATTATGGAACAAATAGTAGATACAACCGTTTTTTTGTTATTAAGAATCATGGAACAATCAAGAATTACTCTTTCATCGGTCTAGTAATAATATTTTTTTGAAAATAGAGATCAAAAGATGAAACAAAATCTATAGAATCTAGAGATCAAATGTTTTGTTGCATCTACTATTTTATTCTATGATACTTAACTAGATGTTTTGATGCAGATACAACTACTGTTATGTACAACATTATGTATTGTCATGTGTCTTTCTATCTTTGTATTTAAATAAAAAACTTTTACTTAACTAAATGTTCTGATGCACAATTAATTTGTGTATTTAAATACATTTTCCTTACTAATATAATTGCCAAATAAAAATTCACCACTAATCGCCTTTCTAAAGAGCGATATATGATATATGTAAATAACCAAGTCAAGAAGGCGATTTATATAAATTACCCGTCCAATAGGCGATTTTTAAATAAATAACCTACTGGATGGGTGATTTTTAAAGTCTCCAACGGGTGATTAAACTGTTAGTTTTGCAAATTTTTGAAACAACCCGTTTGTAGTATTAAATGATTTTAAAAATCGATTATTAATAAAAAAATTCCCCTATATGCACCGCGACCAATGCCAAGTGGTTCCGTGGTGGCATAGGACGGCCCATGGCCCATCAAAAGCAGGCCAAAATTAAGTCCACGTCTCGATGCTGCTAGTCTCGACTCTTCGTGGTCAACCTCACGCAAGTTTCCGAATTCGTCCAGTCCAGCAGATCCCGTGCTAACCTATCGTAGCTCTCGACCCTAGCTTTATGCTCCCCTACTGTATGCGGTGGCTCTCGTCGGTGGATCTGTGTGCACTTCTCCTGTTGTTCCACATGCATTACTCCATTGTTCCACAAATGTAACTCCATTTTCCAGATATACCAACATTGTTGCACATTGCCTAAAATCAAATGTTTCGTCTGCTCAATTCAATTGTTCTAGAACCAAAATTGAATTAATCTAGATATGATAGCTAAATCTCTTGACGACATCGAGGGAGAGGAGGTCAGAGACGAAAGGCATGGTGGAAAGGGCTCAATGTGGCGTGCAGAGGGCAAAAGCTTGATGTGAAATAGAGGGGAAAACAAAAAAGCGAGCGGCAAAGAGAAAAATAGTCGTCGGATGGCGGGTTGGGGTCTGGGAGAACGTCGGTCGAGGTGCGAACGGAATGTTGAGAGACAGGCGGAGAGCATCGGACATCCAAAAATGATTCCCACACGAATGGTAAACCGCGCTACCTCGAAGATGCCCGGCCTGACCCAATCTCATGGAATTGTCAATTGTGTATCCATATCTGGTCCAATAGTTCATGTCACTGTAGGTAGATATATAGTTTTCAACACAGATATATACTCTGTAGTGACTGCCGGCTTTAACATTACTACTTCTGTATCTGAAATAAAAAGTGCTCCGTAGGATCCTTGTGAAACACTGATTCACAGGTGACTGTATCTCTGGGCCGGGAAAGATGCCCGGTATGGCCCAATCTCATGGAATCGTGCAGCCATATCTAGCCCAAAATAATTCCTTTTTTAAAAAAAGTCCTATGTAGCAACTAGCAACAAACCAGATTTAGTTTTGTGCTTGATTTCTTGCGGCTTATTTGCAGTACATTTATTTGTTGTATATGAACAAAAAATAAAAGTGATTCTGCACATATAAAAATAACGCTAGAAGGAGGGCTCGAACCTCCGACCTTATGGTTAACAGCCATACGCTCTAACCAACTGAGCTATTCCAGCTTTTGAATCAATTTTAGTAACGTGATTATATCATCATATAAGAAATCATATTTACGGACCATGAGGCCTCTGTTTTTGGCGGCGGCCTCTGTCTGTCAAGGAGCTTTTGCATTGCGTGGGAGGTCATGAGCGATGCTGTCTCCAACTTCACTGTCCCTGCCTCGCCACGGCGTTCGTTCTGGTCGCGCGCAATGGCTCACGCGGTAGGATGCTAAATGAGTCGCCCAAGGAGGCAAGGAGGGCACCTTGCGGTACGTTAGCCGGGGCGGGGTCCTCCGTACGACGCACCCGTCCCCATGGCATACACGCTTCACGTCAAGTGAACGCGCACGACAACAGTGTAACTGTGAAGGGCCGGGCACCGTCACGTCATCGCGCTTTCCGGCCCCTGTGCTCGGAGAGTTTGAGCCGGACGGCTCACCACATTTAATTTAGAGTGGAGAAGGGTATCCAGTCTAAGGAATATTTCTTATAGATATTAATTCGATAAAAATGATCAGATGAAGTTGTCCATGTTACTAGCGATGATAGTTAGTACAAATATTAATCATTATTAGCATTGTTTAATATTTTGTTATATTACGATTGTCAAGCTTAAGAAGTTGGTTGTGGTCTAAAGATAGCTTAAATATAATAGAATTAAAAAATATTAGTATTTTTATTATTGATTAAGAAATATTATAGTAAAGTTAGGACAGACAAATGTAAAAATATATTAATTAGTGTATGATTAATTATTATTATTTAAAAATAAGATTTATAATTTTGTTAATCACTCTTGTTTGTCCATCTTCATCCATCCAACGAAACATGAAATTGGATCATCCGATCTGAACAATTAGCGAAAGGGTCTTTACTTCACTAGTAAAGTGCACCTCCGAGATACTGGGTTCGACTTCTAGGAGAAACAAATTTCCGAACTAGGTTAAAAAAACTCCCGCATCGAAGCATCCAGACGCCTGGAAGCACGAGAACCCACGGTGGTCCGGTCCACGTTTTCACTTATCACATGGCTGCAGGTCCCATGTAAGTGGGGGGGGAGGGTTCCGAAAGTTTTCTCCTTAAAATCAATGCCCGAGGGTCATCTTACTCCCCTCTCCCCGTAGGTCGACTTTTTTTATCCAACCAATCAACCACTGAGTTGTATCATCCAATCTAAGAAAATATGGATGACCATATCCTATACAACCTTTCCCTCAAGACAAACTAATCTTAACTAGCCAGATAGCCTGATCCAGCTACCAGCCAACGTTCATTGAATCCCCCTCCAGTCTGCTAGAATCATCTTCCTCCTTTCTTCCTCCGTTTGTTCGACCCACCTCCAAGCGGTCTCCGACGCCATCGTCGTCGTCGCCCTCCACAACGACCCCACGTTCGCTAGCGACCTCTGCCTGTGGCCCTTCGCCGCCAGTCCACCCCACCGCTACCATCAAGCCTGACCCTCGTTAAATCCTCCTAGTGAAATGCTCCCACCTTGACCCTTCCCACCCTGCTTTTTCAATTCCCATGTTTACTTTATTTCTATGTTTTTTTCTATTCCTCTATTTTTCATTCCTTCGTTCCAAACAGATCCTTTAATTTGTTTATATCCCAAGTGCACATGGGATGATTTCGGGAGAGAGTGTGACGGGATTAGGTGCCAGACTAAAAGCAGACTAAGTGCGAGGAGCACAAGGAACAGCGGCGGCCGTGATCTGCTCGAATCTCGGCGTGTTCGGTTGTGGACAAAGCGGTCACGACTTTCTCGTCCAGCCTAGACAAAAACCGGCGTCATTCGTCAAAATTCTTCAGATCTGAGTCTCTGACGTTCCGGCTCAGCCAATTGCGCCAGCGCTTTCGTCATGTAAATCATCCAAGTTCGCATGGATTGTTTGTGGAAACACTGCTTCGCTGGATATTTTATTTTCTTTTGAGCATGAGAGAAAGAGAGCGTACACCGGAGTACGGCAACGTATTATTCTTACACGCAGCACAAATGCTGTTGTTACAACTTCACGGGTACAACAGAAGCACTCTCGCACGTTTACTGAGCTGACAGTTTATTGAGGAAAGAAACATAACTGACAGTCCCCGGATTGACTGACAGAGCTAACAAGTTCAGCTCGTGGCGTCGCACACAAGTGTCGAATCTCACACGTCGTCGAATCACTCTGGCTTGTACGGGCCCAAATTACGCAGCTTGTCCAAGAACACGAGCATCTTGTCGATGTCGTCCGGCACGACGCCCTTGGCCGCGTCGGCGGCGCGGAACCGGTCCTCCCACGCGGCCAGCAGCGGCATCCTCGCCGGGTCGATCAGGCGGCGCCCGATGATCCTGTTCACCACCCCGAACCAGCCGAGGTACCCGCCGAGCACGACGTCCACGAACCCGATGCCGTCGCCGCCGAAGAACGGCTTGTCCCCGTTGCCGGAACACTCCCTGAGCGCGCCCTCCAGCGTGTCCAGCGCCGCCTCGGCGCGCGCCACGGCTTCCGCCCTCTCCTCCTCGTTCCGGCACTTGAACAGCATCCCGTGCCACGCCGAGGCTACCTTGTCGTCGATGAAGGCCGCCCAGAACCGGGCCGTCGCGCGCGCGTAAGGGTCGGACGGCAGCACGGCGGCGCCGGCGGGCCAGACCTCGTCGATGTACTGCACGATGATCTGGGACTCGTTCACGGGGCGGCCGCCGTGGAGGAGGACGGGCACCGCCTTGTGCACCGGGTTGGACGAGACGAGCAGCGAGCTCTTGTTGCCGAGGTCCTCCTCGACGTACTCGTACGGCAGGCCCTTGAGGTTGAGCGCGACGCGCACCCGGATCACGAACGGGCTGGTCCACACGCCCAGCACCTTCAGGTCGTCGCCGCCTCCTGCCATTGGAACGGAAGCTCTTGCTTTGTTTTTGGGTGCAAACAACTTTTGCTCGCAACCACACAGAAAAGCTCTGGTGAGATGTGCGTGTGCAAGGCGGTGGTGTTTAGATTTGTGCTTCGACCCTGTCTTGCCTGTAAGTGTTCCAGGCGATGGGATTTTATAGTTTTGAGCTGGTCAGTAGTCACTTGTTTGTGTCTGCGCCATGGGAAGCTTCGTCTGAGAGTACAGTGTCTCGAGTGAGAGAGCTGCACCTGGCCGTCTTGATGGGCATGTTCCCGTCCTCTCGTCTTAATTTGGTTCGTGTGATGCAGCAATTCAACTTTGATCGGTCGATGAATGTCGTCAGCATGCTTGTCATTCTATAGCAGCCACACGCTGTTTCCACGAACGTATGTTAGTCTTGTAGAAACAATCGAGGAATTTCAACTAATACTTTCCCGAGAATTAAATGGCCTACCACAACAGACTTTTTATTTGGTGGGAAACATCTATGAAGAAATGAAATTTAATTTTTATATGTACTGAATCCTAAATGAATTATTTGGATTTTCTTTAGGAGAAATGAATTATTTGGATTGTGAAGTGAAAGAAATCATTATCCTACGAAGTGAAAAGTACTAGTGACCACAGTGGTAAGCGCCTTTTACTTTTGAGCAAGATGCTCTTAGCCAGCTTTAAATTTCTTTCCCACAGCAATTTGGGTCTCGTTACTCATTGGTGCACACCAGCAATTTGGTGGGAACATGATTCTTCATTATTCTATTTTTTTCTCTCCTCAATTCCTCATCCACACCGGGCACTGCTTGAACATGTGATGCTGCTGGTCCCCTGTTCCGATACTTGCCCTGTTCCGGCAAAAGCGATGAAACGGATTTTGAGTTTAACAACACGCTCAACCGCGTACTGTCGCGAGAGGCGACATAGATTTTCTGATAATGGAGAAAATGTTCCAACCTTGATATACAAACAACTAACTGGTGCCATAAGGTTAAGTTTGCTCCTATTAAGCTCCTCCTAAATGAGATATTTAGAGGAACTGTACTAAAGGCCATGGGTATCGTTGAGTGCTTCATATGGTATAATGATGGATATTGTTCTTTCAAAGTGAAGTTTCCTAACCATATGTCCTCCCAAAATCTGTTTTGGTTTCCATCATTTAAGTGGAAGGATCCTAACGGAAGAAAATTATTTTTCACTTTCATAAGACCCGATCAGAAGTGGAGAGGCGACATACTTTAATTTTTGAGGGAAGAGAGGCGACATACATAGGCTGTGAAGTGTGAACTTTGTGCTCGCCACCGTAGTAAAGCGCCAGAAGCCCAGAAACTATGTAGGCTTTTTTTATAATAGAAAAACTATGTGGGCTTTGTGTGATAGATGGGCGATGCAGACGGTGGCAGGCGAGGAAGCACATTGTCTCAAAAAAAAAAAAGGCGAGGAGGCACATGAGCAGCACGACGTTGAGCACGATTGCAGCGATGAGGAGAGACATCAATCCAGAAACGTTCGTGACAAGTTTATTGAGTTGCATTAATCCAAATAATCCAATAATTTATTTCTACCCTTTGTCTTCTTTTCTGTAGATGTCTCTGTTCTAGCTAATATATATTTTTGTATAATAATTGCAACAGTGCTTGATGTCTAATTATGCATTAAGGATATTCTAGACTGTAAATAGAATTAAATGTTAAAGTAGTGTTTGATGGATGGTGTTAATTAGATACACCTTTCATTTTAAAATTGTTATTGTAGTTGATTTGTTCAGTTGCACTTTAACCGTTTATCTTAATTTAAATATGTAAAAATATGAGTTATATTTAAATATTGAGAAAATAAATTATAGCAAAATATGTAATACTTTTGAAGATGGTATGTAGAATAAAAAGTAACTGAACATAAAATGGTGTCACATTAAAAAATAAAACAGGATTGCAGTTACACACTACATGTGGGCCTCAAGTATTCGAGCTGTCTCGATCTCAAGCCCTCTTTATTCTTTTTCCACGATTTGACAATAATGAAGGAAACATCCTATATATGGCCCATGTAGAGCTCATCGAAGTAACAAATCCAACAGATCGAACCCGCATCACAGCCACCAAATCAAAGGAATTTCTGCAAGAACTCCAGCACCTCGTCAACATCATCCATCAAGACACCCTTCGCTGGATCAGCCATGGCGAAGCGTTCACCCCACGCGGCAAGGAGCGGTGTCCTCTCTGCATCTAGGACCTTGACGCCGATCATCTTTTCGATCGCTTTGAACCAGGCAAAGTAGCCACCTAGAACAACGTCCACGAATCCAATGCTGTGGCCGCCAAAGAACGGCGCATTCCCATTGAAGGAGGCCTTGAACGCGCTCTCCAGAGTTTCCAAAGCTGCAAGCACATGCGCTGCCGCGTCCTCCTTCTTCTCTGCCTCGGGAGTGAACAAGATCGTCCTCCATGCAGGCCCCAGCTATGAAGTTTTACATGTTTGTCGATCAGCTTCTCCACATGGCAGTGTACTAATACCTTATGAAAGAGGGCATGCCGCACTAACCTTGTCGTCGATGTAGGTAGCCCAAAACCGAGCGATGGCACGTTCGTAGGGGTCGGCTGGGAGGATCGATGGGCCGGAGTTGGCAAAAACCTCATCGATGTACTGCACGATGGCCGACGACTCACAGATGGGCTTACCGTCATGGATGAGCACGGGCACCTTCTTGTGCACCGGGTTGGAGCTGAGAAGGAGGGCACTCTTGTTCATGATGTCCTCCTCAACGTACTCGTACATCAGACCCTTGAGGTTGAGCACAAGGCGCACGCGGATCACGTAAGGGCTCGTCCACAGACCAAGAAGCTTTAGCTCGCTGCCTCCTGCCATTTGCAGAATGATCTTGCTTATGAAGGTAACTGCGACTCAGAGCACACACAAAAAGCTGTGGGGATGTGCGTAGAGCCGTAGGCTTTTCGATTGTTCTTTGATCCTGTTTGCCCCTAAGTGTCTCCGGTGATGGGCCTTTTTATAGCACTTTGATCCAGCTGGTTGTTTTAAAATTTGTGAGTACCTAGTCAGAGCTGCACCTCGGACCAAGCCCTTTGGTGGGCAAATATTCCCGTCTAGCTACCCACTTGTGCATGCGGTGCACTTTGAATATGAAATTAAACGGTTGATTGATGCCGTCAGCATTGTCGTCATTCTATAGCAGCCATTTTTGTCCAAAAAATTAGAAAAGTAGCAGCCATACTAGCCACAGATACTCATTCTTATGGTTACAGGAATGAAAATAAATATGAAATACGTACTACATAAGTATTTTTCTTCAAGTATTATAAATAGTTATTTTTACTATTTTTCATAATATTGATTATGATAGGTATATTAAAAAACATGTACATAGGTATTTTAGTGTAATTTCTAATGGTACTAGTGGGCACTTGAAAAATATGAATATGATTACTTTGGTCTATTTTTTCGAGATAGAAGTGTTGTAAACTTTAAAATCATATAGTGAAAATGGTGGCTTATATTCTTGTCTATGATATGTCATACACATTTGTAATTTGTTTCGTAACTCTAATAACTGATCATAATATTGACATTAAGATGACTTATATTTTTGAAAAAAAATATTATGTTAGTCTCTTGATTATAGATGTTCTCGAAGAATCAAGTGAAAGTTAGGCGTGTTTGCAAAAAAGATAAATTAATAATTAAAATTATGTTCATAAAAGATCTCCACACATCCAAAATATGTATGCCAAGTTTGAGTTATATTACAACTGAGTTAAATTCAGTTGCTTTCATCTTCTAGTAGAACACGCTGACCCAATTTTAGTTCTCCAACTGAAAATAGCTACTCATATTATGATTAAAATTTGTGCTTTTGCACTGGAATTTTGGAGCACAGAGTTAGAGCTGCAACTATGCCACTCGTTCTCGTTCGGTGCACTTTGAAAACAAAAAAAATTGTTAGTCTCTAGATTATAGATGTTCTCGAAGAATCAAGTGAAAGTTAGGCGTGTTTGCAAAAAAAAAAAATTAATAATTAAAATTATGTTCATAAAAGATCTAAAAACACATCCAGCATATGTATGCCAAGTTTGAGTTATATTGTAAACTGAATTAAATTCAGCTGCTTTCATCTTCTAGTAGAACACGCTCACCGAATTTTAGTTCTCCGACTCAAAATAGCTACTCATATTATGATTAAAATTTGTGCTTTTACACTGGAAGTTGGGAGTACAGAGTTAGAGTTGCACCAATGCCACTCGTTCTCGTTCGGTGCACTTTGAATTTAGAACGGTTTTGATTGATGTTGTCAGCATTGTCGTCATGCTATAGCAGCCACGCATATTCTGTCCATAAAATTTGAAACGTAGTACTAGCAGCCATACCAACCACAAATAATCATAGTTTCGTTAAAAGGAACGAAAAGAAATGACACCTGCTATGTTCTTGGTGACCAAGATGCTCTTCACTGGTTTTCTATTTTGCAGCCATGAGTGAGTATTGTGGCCAATTTGGGTTTAATTACTCTAATAATGTTAAGCAAGTAACCATTAATATGCCGGACTAACAATCAAGACAAAGCCACCGTTGAAGACTCGACCTTTGCACACAAGATTCAGAAACTGCGCAACACCTCATCTTTAGCTGCCCCTTAGCTGCAGCTTTCTCTACATCGATTGACCTTGATTTTGATCAATCCTCGTCATTACCTACTTGTGGGATGTTCAGTGCCAGCCATACTTCAGCAAGCTACACTTTGCTATCATGCTATGTTCATTCAATTCACCTCTGCTTCTGGAACTCGTGAAAACATAGACATGATGCTGTGTTTAGAGAGCTGCCCCTCCCATATACATCTTCGCATTGCTTGTAGAACTGATGCCATGTCGTGGTGCTGTCGTCTTCCCATGTAATTGATGAATAGTGTAACCTCCTCTCCCCCCCCCCCCAAATGGCATAAATGCGGCACTCTGGTTGTATTCAAACTTGATGGGCCGGTTGATACCCGTCCCCTTAAATCAATGACAATTCAGGCGGGGATGCTCCCTCCTCCTACCTTTTTTTTAAAAAATTATCAGGTAACGAATTTTTAAGATTGTGTTTATAAAAAATTTGGTGACTAATTTTAGTGCTTAAAGTCTGAATAGATGGACTAATAGGTGAATTAAATTTAGTCAAAGTATCGATAAAATTTATTTCCCGTTAATCAGTTAGGAGAACACAACCAATAAGGACTAACTCCTCTAACAAAATGAGAAAGATCACCTACCCCTTATTTACTTTTAAATATACTCAAGTTAATTAGTCAAGATCTAAACATACTTGGACTAACATTTATTTAGGGGTCAAACATGAATTTATATATATGTTTGAATTAACAATCAATCCAGTCCCAAACATGTGCAAGAATAATTATTAGCTAACTAATTATTAGTAAACTAGTTGTTACTTCAAATTAACAATAAATGCTAGTGAATCCACACAAATAGTTGGATGACTGTATGGAGATTGGATTATAATTATTTGTCTTGATTGTACGGAAAAGTCTGTTTTGCCCTTGAGTGAAATTAGGCGAGATAGGAAATGAAAGAGATAAAGAGTATTATGGTCATGTCTCTATTCCTGTCAGCCTCTATTGGGTATAATTAATCTACAAATTAATTAATAAGTAACTACTTTATTAGTCCTTTTGTTTGAATAAATTTAAAACTAAAATTATTTAGCTAAGAATTAATCAGGTAACACTCAATCTATTGAGCTGCATTCAGAAATCTGAATGAAGAAGAGATAATCTAAATTTGCAAGGGTGAAGACATATTGCAAAGCGACAAGGCTAAGAAATAAGAAGCCCAGGGTTAGACCTAGTACACAATTTACTTAGAGTCTGACTTTGGTGCTTCAACTTTCGCCGTGGTTCATTTTTCATCTCTGAACTACAAAATTGTTCACATTTCATTCTTCAACTATCAAAATCATTCACTATTCATCGTTCAACTACTAAAGATGCTCACATTTCATCCGTTAGCGGCTTTGAACCCGATTTTGCTGTTATGCCATGTGTGACCCATATAGGGATGAAAGAAAAAATAGTAATTATCGGTTATCCAAGGTTCATTTTCAAATTTTATCAACTGCAACACGAGAAAATGATAGCCCAAAGAAATGGAAACAAAAGTAGTAGTAATCCGTGGAAGTGGTAGCAAAACCAATTTTGCACTGTTCCGACTATTTTCGTAAATTCAGTTTTAATATGAAAATTACCACATATAATTTCTGTATTTTCGTACTAAGTACATTTGATTATAGATACAATTATAGATAATCTCTTCAAATGACAAGCAATCATACCGGCCTGAAGCAAATGGTAAATTTTGGTGTATAATTCTTGCCCCTTTCTAATTTGTAGACCTTCTTTGCATCTATACACACAATCATACCATAACTTCTATGGCTACGATCTATAGTATATCTACAGTATACCCTTGGGCCTTGGTGCCCTTCACATCAGAAGATCAAAATGCACAACTGTGTTAACATAAAACGTTTTTTATCATCATACATAATAAATTATTAAAATACACGTTTTATTGTTGCCACACTTTGCAAGTCATGTTTTTTATTATTAATACCGATTATTACCATCTATTTTCATCGCAAGAATTTTGTTTCTCACTTTATTGCAATACCAATGTCGTATTCGTTTCTATTAGTATCGTTATTGATATCACTTTTGAGAAAAAAATAAAATGAAAACAATTCAGTTGCATCCGAGTACCACTTTCATCCGAAGACCAATGTATCAGCCAAGCATGTGGGACCTGTCTTCACCGCCACCGCCTCTGAGTGCACCGTTCACTGCCGCCGCTCATGCGCTTGCATTATGTTGCAGATGGAAAGACCTGCAGGAGAAACAGGGTTCAAAATCGCCCCAGCCCCTCACTCACCGATCCGGCGCCGGCGTGCCCCGATCTACAAGAGGGAGGCCACACCCCGGTGTCAGCATCCGGCGGCGTACGACCCACCACCACCTTCCACTCGCCCTGCCTCACATCACGGCGGTGGGCCCCTATCGACGGCGGCACTCACCATCCACCAGGAGCTGAGGCAGCGCGTGGTCTTTGGGCCATTGTTGTGGTGAAGCTTAGTCGTCCGCATCATGTGCACAACGGTTTGGTTCGCATCCACTGTGATGTCAGCCACTCCGGACGGCCATTTGCATTGCTTTTCGATTTGTGCGATGGAAGCTCTAGGCTAACACCCTATCTAGCGATTTGCTCGGACGGTCGGTGGCGATACTTACAGGTGTCTTTACCTCGCTGGAGGCTTCGATGTGGAGATCTTTGCCACCAATGACTTTTCGGGTGTAAGCCTAGCCCTAACGAGTATGCAATAGTGGTGTCTTCGATGTCATCTCCTCCCTGGAGGCATTGTGCTTAAATCACTGGAGGTCCTTCCGCCTTGTTGAAGGCAATGCTTGCTTCTTTTTCATTTTACTTTGGTCCTTGCTCTCTATCAGCTTGTGTGGTTGAAACAACATGCATCATCCTTGGGTTCTTGCTTCATCACTGTCCGATCTTCTTGGTTGACTTTCCATATTGAACAGTGGTTCTTCCCCTTATGTGGCTTCCTTCCCTCACAGGGCGTTGAAGGGTGCTGCTGCTATTGGCAACTTGAGTAGTTAGTCCCTCATGGCTAGATGAAGTGGATTGCCGACCGAGGTCCGACTGGATAGCTTTGAGTTCGATGAGTTTTGGTGCTCTTGTGTTGTCTTTCTTATCTAAAGCCAGGTTAGCAAGGCTTTGAGGAAGCCCTCGTTCTCTTCTAGCATCTCTCCCCTCTTCGGGGCTTCCTTTCCCTGAAGGGCATCAAACAACGCTAAAAGAGTGGCGACGCACCCTGGTTAGATGAAGACGAGAGCGGCAGTTCAATTGTCCCAATGCAAAATGGGCAAGTAGGTTTCCGATGATCGTACACACCGGATCAGCTCCATTCTCTCGATTGGATTGTTTGGGCTTTAGTTACGGTTGTATTTCCTTACATCAACGATTAGAATTTCTAGGGCTTATGTTATATCTAGATTGTCGATGTATCTTTATTTTTTGTTCTTTAATCGATCGTCTCTAGAAACTTCGTAAATAATATTATTTCATTTAATTGAAATGAGTGAATTCAGGTGGGCAATCCCGACTGTAGTTTCACTAATTTTTTCTTAGTTCAGGGATGGAAAGAGAACCACAACAGTAGTTTTTTTTGAGATTAAAACTTTTTTCTTTATTCCTTTCCTCAGGCACCAGTTATTCTTCGGAACATGAGCTGGCCCGTTAAGAGCCCACTGATATTACAAACCAATGATCACTCGATGTCAGTCCAACAAGGCAACAACACTGAAGCACCTGCCGTGGTGGTCCCACCTAATCAAAGAAAAGTCTGCAAGAAGTCGAGCACCTTGTCGACGTCCTCCGGCAGAACACCCTTCACCGGAACAGCCGCACCGAACCGCTCGCCCCACGCGGCCAGCAGCGGCGTGCGCGCCGCGTCCAGGACCCTGACGCCGACCATCTTCTCGACCACCTTGAACCAACCAAGATAGCTGCCCAGCACGACGTCCACGAACCCGATGCCGTAGCCGCCGAAGAACGGCGCCGTTCCGCCGGAGGAGCAATCCCTGAACGCCCCCTCCAGGGTCTCAAGCGCCGCGACAATCCGCGCCGCCGCGGCCGACTTCTTCTCAGCCTCAGGAGCGAACAGGATCGTGTACCACGCAGATCCCACCTAATACGAAGATACAAAATGTTGATTAACACGGCACCAGTAATACTAATAGCCTACAAGAATAATGCGTGCTGCACAAACCTTGTCATCAACGAAGGCGGCCCAGAAGCGTGCGGTGGCGCGCTCGAAAGCGTCGGCAGGGAGGACTGATGGGCCAGTACCGGCGAAGACCTCGTCGATGTAGTGCACGATGACCTGGGACTCGGCAACGGGCTTGCCGTTGTGGATGAGCACGGGCACCTTCTTGTGCACCGGGTTAGAGGCGAGGAGGAGCTCGCTCTTGTTCTTGAGGTCCTCCTCGACGTACTCGTAGCTGATCCCCTTGAGGTTGAGCACGATCTGTACCCTGTTCACGAATGGGCTGTCCCACACGCCGAGCAGCTTCAGCTCATGATCTCCCATGGCGGCCAGTGCTGCCAAGCTCGATGGATCAGGCTCTAGCTGTGTTTCTAGAGTGTTTTGCAGGGATGTGAAGCTTGTGACTTATAAAAAGTTGCAGACATTCAGGTGGTCCTTGATGGTGGCATGTTAGGTTGGTTACTGCACGTATCTTCTCATGATATATGATAAGATTGAATTTTTTGGGAGCATGGGGATCAAATGAATGGACGTGCGGACTATGTGGTACAGCTTGTCTGCAGCTTTCTGGTAGGAATGAAAGGCATCGGTAGGTGCTTATTAACGTCTATCGGATCAGAGATCTTTTGCGACACATGCCGTTTGTTGCACGTATCTCTGCCGGGGCAAACATCTTGATCCAGGAAGCAAGCACGAGCGTTCGATGGCGAACCCCGAGGATCTGAACTGCAGAGTCACGGGAGGAAACAGAGGAACGACGAACGAAAGATATGATTCCCTGGAAATTAAACATACAATGGCTGGACTGCATCGGCCGATCGCGAGTTCAGTTGAAACCGGCGCCACTTGTGTGTGTACTTATTTAAAAACAGTACCTGGCCACTCATCGGGAGAAGGAAAAAAGGTGACCAACTGCCGGTTGGTATGATAGGATAAAGAAGTCTGTGTTTGGTAGTACGTACGTGGAGCCAGTGAATTAAAATGAAACATTTCATGAGGGAAATGATCTATTATTAGTTATTTAATAAAAAGTAACCATGCTCATTCTCAAAGTACAGAAACCACCAGTTAATATGAGAAGAAAAAATACCTACATCCATGAGTGCGGTTCCCGGGAGAGACCGGAAACGAGATTTGACTCACAGTTGGGCAATTTAGTGTTGCGTAAATGATACTTTCTTTAACAATGCCAAATGTATTTCATTTTTGCAGATTATTTCTGGAGAGCATATCGATTGTGATACATAATGGTATTGCAACTGGATGAATCAAGGGTGAATTTCATATCGCTCCATTGAACAAGTTGTTTACTAGACATGGATGAAGATTCAATAATATACTTTGTCCTTCTTGATTTATTGTTTCCTCTTTTGATGATGAGTCGGATGACTGAATTATTATTTTAATATAATAAAGTCGAGTTGTGTGCTATGTAGAAACAATGGTTGATTTGGTGAATGGTTATTATGTTTTTTCAGCTTTTTATCATGGATTATAGGCTCGGTGTCACTTTTTGTTCTCCATCTGCTTTCTTACCTTTTGCCTGAACGTGCATACTTACATTTCCTATGATCTATCTACCTATGTTTTTGGGACAAAGAACACTTCAGTATTGAACTAGCCGCGTGAACTCCGTATATTCTGTTTCCAAAACCAAGCTTAACTTTACTCGTAAACATACACGTCAACAGTTTATGCTTCATTATTCCACTGAAAGGGAAGCTAATATTGCAAAGGGTGCAGAGATAGTACGGACCACAATGAATCATCGGAATCAGTATAGTGGCCCATTAAGATCATACAACAAAGATGATTAGGGCATGTACAACCCACAGACGAGGGTGGGTCTCTAATAATCTCGATGTTATCATGCAGACAGTATAAAGATAACTCATACAACCCACGACAGAGAGTGTCTGTCTCTAAGCTATTTAAATACTTTGTACGTAGCTACGATCAACTGTAAATATATTTGTGTATATAATTGTGTGGCAATTGGATAGAATATTATCAAGCCACCTTAGACTGACCACACTCGTACATCCATCGAGGCAGAGCAGAGGATTGACTGTGTGCTTGCTGCTTGCCTTCCGCATGCTCAGGGCACCTCGCCGCCGGCGTTTCAAGGCCAGATGAGTAGCAGGTATCACCAAAATGGAACATCCAGGAGGGGAAGAAGGTTATGAAGCCATCAATTTCGCTTCAAACATCATATACGCGGCAAATTTTGGGGATTTACAAGTGACATTGAAAATTAGGGAAAATACAATTCTGAAGTTAATTTCGCGGATGTACAAGTAGACATCAAGTGCTGAAGACAGCCAAAATGGAACTGATTGAAGGCAGAGCAGCTGATAGAAAGATCGATTTACTCGCTGCAGGAACAGAAGAAAGAGAGAAAAAGTCGTTGGACTTGTAAACGATAACAACACGAACTTGTAAATCCAAGACGCAGCTGGGGACGAGCAAGACGCCGCCTGGTTGCCCGACCATGAATGCGCCTCTGCACGCCGCCGCTTGAGCCCTCCGCCTCGGATCTGCAGGGCGACGTGACACCACCAGGACATGGCAGAGAGGCGAAGGGGAGTTGCAGCAGCCAGCCATGGCAGAGAGCGAGGGATATTGAGGGCGTGAAGCAGGAATTGGCGGGGCAAACTCCCGCCCTCGCGTGCACGGCGCGGGAGCGCGCCGGATCCGAATACGGCGTCGCTGGGAGGAGTCGCGGTCTACAACGGTGTTGGGAGTGTCGACTCCGCCTGGGAGCACGGGCCACGCGCGTCGCCTGGCGAGGCGACGCGGAGGCCGTCGTTGCGTTCGCGCGGGGGTCTTTTTGCAATATTTCAGATCAGGAGACGGCGAATCGACGGGCGTTGTACGTGCCCTTATGCTTTCGAAGTTAGGGAACATTTACTTCATGTAGAGTTCTTAGCTTCGACCACTCATTTTTTTCTTCCTTTGTTACACACACTCCGTGTGAATCATTCACTTGGAAGCAGCGGCAGCGGAGGCGGCAGCCTGAAGCTTCTTGCCAAACTGCACCGCCTTGTCAACCTCCGGCACGACCTCCTTCGCCGCCGCGCTTTCTCCAAATCGTTCCGCCCATGCAGACAAGCGAGGTGTCTTGCTGGCGCTAATGATTTCAAGGTTGCACATCCTACGGATGGCCTCGATCCAGACCAGCAAGGATCCGAGTGCAATATCAATGTAACCGATGGAGTCGCCACCGAAGAATGCTCTGCCGTTGGAGCACATGGCAAAGGCCTCCTCGAGAGGCTCAATCGCGGCGAGCGTCTCCTTCACCTTCTGAACTCTCTCCTCCTCCGTCGGCGCCAGTACGATGCCCCTCAAGGGTGGAAAAAACTGCAATCGACAGTCGGACAGTGCAAGACACCAGAATTCAGTACAAGCTAAGCTACAACCGCACAGAGAGGAAAATAATTACTTAATTAGGTACCTTGTCGTCGACGTACGCAGCCCAGAAGCGAGCAATTGCGCGGTCGTACGGGTCGGCGGGGAGGATGCACGGAATGCCGGCACCGGCGAAGAGCTCGTCGAGGTACTGCACGATGATGAGGGACTCGCAGATGGGCTTGCCATTGTGGATGAGCACCGGCACCTTCTTGTGCACCGGGTTGGAGCTGAGGAGCAGCTCGCTTTTGTTGCTGAGGTTCTCCTCGACGTACTCGTAGGCCACACCCTTAATGACCAGCGCCATGTGTACCCGGATCGCGAACGGGCTCACATCGACGCCCAGCAGCTTCAGTTCCTCCTTAGCAGCCATTTTTTCCCCTCTCTCGATAGAGCTCTCTTCACGGAAATCGCGCATACTCGTACATACGTGTTCTTGACTTCCTATCTTGCCCGACTCCGAGCGAGCATAGCCTCACAATCTGGTGAGACTGAGACGTTTTGTACTTGTGCTACTGACTCTAGCGATAGCAAGTGGATGGCTGTGGCTGTCCGCAAAATCCATCAGCAATGCTCCGTCTATTACCTTTTAGAAGAAAACCCTCACCCCGGCCCGTTCCAGTTTTTTTTTCCTTTCAAAAGCCCAAAGTATGTTGGAAGCATTTTGATTTTGTTGCCTGTTCGGTTTGGATTAAGACAGATTGACTCATAAAAGCCGCAAAATACACATCAAGACTAATCACTTCTATTTTTGCAAACACAATGAGACAAGACATGATCACACGGCAAGGAAAAAAAGGCAAACCTTGCTTAAAGAGGACAAGTGATATACCAACCAAGTCATATTCACTTGGCAAGCAGCCAAGAACACCATAAATAAAATCATCTGTTCATTCATTCATGCTCTTTTTTAACGATTCAATCTGAACAATTCATTTCGCGTCGGAGGCTGACCGGAGCTTCTGGAATCTGGACAATCTGCGCAAACTTATCCGTCCTGGTGCTTTTTATTTCTACCGTCAAAAAATTATTTGATGTGTTAGTATCGATCCAGTGAAAATTAAAGGAAAAAAGGAACGCATGTTTCACACGAGGGGTTTCAGATAAGAATAAAAGATAATGTGGCACAATTTCCCACCATGGACTAGGCACGCAGCCATGTGTTTTTGTTACTGTATCAACATAGCTTTGCACATGTTCCACAAAAAATACATAGCTTTGCACATGAAAAATATAACCATTCAAACAAGAAATTGGCAGTATAAAAACAATTTCAGCTATAAATTATACATTATTACTCATAAAATTAATCAAAAAACTCAAAGAACTTTTTCAGTCCCTTTGCTTATAGTAGTACAAAAACAATTCTTGAAAACAATCTATTATTTCTGAAGCACTCATAATTTCTTTGTTTGTCAACACTTCCTCATGAAGTTATCCTAGAGGCACTTGAATATGTTCATTGGGCATTTACACCTTTTTATTATGTAAAGCACCTAAATCCTCATGTGTACAATTCAAGGAGGTATGTTTTAAATTGAGAGTTCTATAAACTACAAAATAATATTGACATGCATGTGAAGACCATATTGGGAGGTGAGTCATATAACAAGTGGTGAAACAATAAATTTAGAGTACTAATGAATCATTTTTTAGTAAGACGAATGGTTAAAGTTGATTTTAAAACGTCAAAAATGACACTTTCAATGGCGCGGAGGGAGTAACAATTAGAACTAGAGACCTGCTAATGTTTTCTATACTTTTTTGTTATAGTATCTGTTAGAAAAGGTTAAATGTTGCATTGCATTTCACATTCGAAAGAAAAAGTTACAGTGTGAATTGTAGAAAAGTATCTCCCAAGTCACATTACTTTCAATGTTTCGTATTGTCAATTCTACATACAAGTATGTAAAATGGAGATATAAGAACACCCTAAATAGTGTGTATGAAATGTGATAGATTTAAAAATATTAGTATTTATTCGTTACAGTTAAAAGTTTAATGTACACTAGTGAAATTTATTATTCGATTAAAGTGCTAAGAACAAACTAAACAATAAGATGTGGTCTAGAATTATATCTTATTGTAAGCATGTTTACAAATTATATAAAGAGTATCTCCACTCCTTAAATTCACGAGTGGGATTGTTACACATCCGATGGTCCATATTGACTGCATCACAACCGCGGCTGCAAGCGATCCCACCTCCCAACCAACCATCGAGACCTTTCGATTTCGATTTGATTGGAAAAAAAAGAAATCCAATTGTTGTCCGTCCGTCGAAGCACCGCCGCAGGCGTCTCCCGTCTCCGCGCGCCGCCGCCGATCACACATCCGCCCATCGTTGGTCGCCTCGCCATCGATAGGTCTTCTCTCCCGCGCACGAGACTCCGATCTGCACTCAATTGAGGGCCAATCTTTACCTTAGCCTGCGTGATTCGGACGTCGCTCGTCGCCGCCGCCGCAGGTGGCCATGGCTTCCGTGGCTTAGCAATCGGACCTGGAGCGCGCCCCTTCGAGCCAAACCGCGTCCGGGGCCGCCCGTATAAATTTGTGAACTCCCTGCCCTCTCCATTCTCCTCTCCATTAATCCTTTTGCCTAGAGAAAACAGAACTGCCATTGACAGTTGTTCACACTAACTCGCCGCCATCCGCCTTTCTCTTCATCCAAGCTAAGGCTGCACTCTTTGACGCCTAAAACGGAGTCGTAGGGCCACCAGGAGTATGTAGAGCCCATACCCGCCACCCCTCCGCGCGGAAAACCGCCTCTCCGAGAAGTGTAGCGCGGTCTATGGTGTCTCCGGGAGCTCTGGAGCCTAGCCATGGCGGCCGCCGCCGTGTGTTGAGTCGCTGGTAGCAACGTGAGGTGTTTTGTTTAGTTGCCTTGCCGTTAACCGTTCGATTTCCAAGCAATGACTTAGATTAGATTGAAACATACCCCTTCGCTGCCCAATTAGATGCTGCCACGTGTCGCAACATAATCCCAATCAGCTTTTCCTATTTAAATAAATTAATTTTTATTTATTACGTCATGATGACGTCGCTTTTGCGTAACAGTTCGTGTTAGTTTCATTTTATTATTGCACGCAGTTTTGCAGAAAACCCCTTACTTTGTTTATCTCATTTTACTTTTCATATGAATTCAAAATTATGTTGAGCCTGAGCTCCGCGAGGTCGTAGAGCACCAGCGAGCTGCCCATGCTGTGCCCGGCGAGCGTGACGCTCACGTAATTGGTGCCCAAAGCAAGAATTCGATGATTCATTGTCTTTGAGTAATTGAATTAGTTTGTTCAGGTTTATTATCTTTGAGAAATCAATTGTCAGTTTCTTGCTGCAATTTGATATTAAACATGCATTTGTTCATATAAGTTCTTATATTAGAGTAGTAATATACCGTAGCGTAAGCACGGGCAATATACTAGTTTATTATAGATTTCCTCATTAATATGTAGCAATTATACGATATATTTAATGCCCAATTTATTTAAATAATAGTAACTATTTAATCTCCTAAACATATATTTCTTATAGAATTGCTTCATTAGTACTAGAACTAGGTTTGATTGATTAATAAATGTAGAATACACTAGTTTAACCATGGATAGCACAATTAAACACACGACACAAGCGCAGCAATGCCGCACAACGTTTCTAGTCTGCATTATTTCCAGAGGCCATTTGCTTACATATGACCGTATTTGTCAACAACCTATGTAACTGAATCAGATGTCTATTGTGAAAATTTCATTCTATAGTAGCGAAGTCTTCGTTCTATGTGCTTGTATTTGACTCACCTCCTTTGTATTATTTTCCCACTTGACAATTAATCACATCACTCATCGTCCCAACATTCTTTTATACTCGTTTGATTTGCCGACTTCGACAGCTCACCTACAAATACTGCCAGATGTTGCATTTACAATGTGGACTTTCATCCTTCTAGTAGACACATTTCTTGAGATCTCATTTGAATAAACGTGTGTCAAGTTTAAGTAGGCCCAGGACTTGAGTCGATATCAGCAGAGTCACTTTGGACCGGAAGAAAAAGGTGAAACTATAGGAAGACATCTGGACTACAACCAAACTTTCAGGGAAAAAAGCGGACTTTATGAGAAAAAGAAAAATGAAACAAATAGTGCCACGTGTCATCTAGGATTGACATTTGACAAGACATCAGATTTCGATTTCTGGTGGATCGGATATGTGACTGTAGCAAGTAACCGTTCCGTTGTGTAGTCACCCAACCCTTTGCCACTGTTGTGAAACACTTTATTAGTGTTTAATGATCAATTAATTAAGTTAATTATGTAATTAAGTAGAATATATTAGAATATATTAGAACCTTTAGGAGGCACCTTTTGGGGAACCGACTCTCTCAGAGGCGCGTCCGTCTACGGACGCGACTCTCCGAACGGACCCCACGAACGGACCCGTCTCCCATATAAATATGTAATGTCTCCATCACATCAATAATACAGAATCATTATTCTCTCCATCACATCTCTCTCAACACGTCATCAGCACTTAGTCTCTCCACTAATCACGCCGCTAATCGGTCACCGTCGACAATCATCGCCGGACTTCAACGAAGTCCGCCGCAGAAGATTTTCGTCGGTTTTTCCTCCATCCGGGATTATTTTACGGGAACAATCCAAATGGAGGAAGAAATTTGCTTAGTGGATTGCTGCACCACTAACACTATACTCAGGGAAATGAAATATTTCCAAACTCTAACTAAGAGTAAAGGCAATGTCACCACCATCGCAGGTCGTGATGCTATAATTGTAGGCTCGGGTCGAGCCGCAATAACTTTGCCAATGGGTACACAAATCATAATTGAGAATGCACTCTTGTATCCCGATTCAACTCGTACATTACTGAGTTACAAAGATATCCGTCGTAATGGTCTACATGTTGAAACACATAATGACAACGAAGATGAATTTCTATTCATCACAAAAGGCGACGGATATAATAAGCAAGTGCTTGAACAAATTCCTTCTCTACCTACAGGATTGTATTACACATACATCAAACCCGTACAACATGTTGCATATAAGATAATTTTTCAAAATCTTGATATCTTCAAGCTTTGGCATGACCGACTTGGTCACCCCGGAATAGGGATGATGCGCAAAATTATCAACAATTCAATTGGTCATCAAATGCAAAACACAAAATTTCCTCAACCTTCAGATTTTGTGTGCACCGCATGTGCCACAGGGAAATTAATTTTAAGACCCTCTTATCTTAAAATAAAGGCTGAACCACTACAATTTCTTGAACGCATTCAAGGTGACATCTGTGGTCCTATACATCCATTGACAGGACCATTTAGGTACTTTATGGTACTTATAGATGCATCTACTAGATGGTCACATGTATGTCTATTATCCACTCGAAATCATGCTTTTGCAAAGCTAATTGCTCAAATCATTAAATTGAGAGCAAATTACCCCGAAAACGGGATAAAATCAATTAGAATGGATAATGCCGCTGAATTTTCTTCAAGAGCATTCAATGACTATTGTATGGCTCTAGGCATAAATGTTGAGCACTCTGTGCCATATGTACATACACAAAATGGACTAGCCGAATCTCTTATTAAGAGAATTAAACTAATTGCAAGACCATTGTTACAAAATTGCAATTTACCAACATCATGTTGGGGACATGCGGTTTTACACGCCGCAGAATTGATTCAAATAAGACCTACTGCATATCATACGACTTCCCGTTGCGGTTAGTACGTGGAAATCAACCAAGTATTTCCCATCTGCGAAAATTCGGTTGCGCTGTATACGTACCGATATCACCACCGCAGCGTACATCAATGGGCCCCCAAAGAAAATTGGGAATATATGTGGGGTATAAATCACCGTCAATCATAAAATACCTCGAGCCCCTTACAGGGGACTTATTTACAGACCCGATACGCTGATTGCATTTTCGATGAGGACAATTTCCCGGCATTAGGGGGAGACAATATGTACCAAAAAGAATGCCAAGAAATAAATTGGAATGCCACCGGTATTCAGTCCTTAGATCCACGTACTATTGAATCTGAACGTGAAGTTCAAAAGATTATCAATTTGCAAAATATTGCAAATAACTCTGCCGGATGCATTTACCGACTATAAAGGTGTTACAAAATCACACAACCCCGCTGTTAATGTACCAGAAAGAGTGGTGATACCAAGTAAAATCACTCAACTCCCAAATCAAAATAAGAGGGGGAGAAGTACAGTTACAAGGGATAAGGTTCCACAGAAACCTCCGCGGAAACAAAGGAAAATCAATTCCAAACCAAGTAAATGCAAATCAACATCATGTTGATAGACATGAATTGGATAATGAAAATCCAAATAATGATGATGTTCAAAAGATACATCACATACCCAGCACAAATGTGCACACAAATATAGTTGTTGGGACATCGGAAGAACCTAACTCAATCGTTATGGGAGAACACGAAGAGTTTGAAAAGGTAAAAGAAATTTCCACTAATTACATTGATTCGGAGAAATACTTAATAGAAAGACTACAATTGTCGACATTCATTTTTCTTCCAAAATTGCAAATGACCTTCAACCGGACCCGTAACCTAAGACCATGGCAGAGTGCATCAAGCGCTCGGACCGGGCCAAATGGAAGGAAGCAATTGAGGCAGAATTGTTCTCGCTTAAGAAAAGAGAGGTATTTACCGCAGTAATGCCTACTCCTCGAAACATATTCCCTGTGGGATCAAAATGGGTTTTCATACGAAAAAGGAATGAAAACAACGAGGTGGTGAGATATAAAGCGAGACTTGTAGCACAAGGGTTCACGCAGAGACCCGGCATCGATTTCGATGAAACATATTCTCCGATTATGAGTGGTATAACATTCCGATACTTAATATCATTGGCAGTACAGTAAAGGTCTATCCATGCATCTTATGGATGTTGTGACTGCATATTTATATGGGTCACTAGATTCGGATATCTATATGAAAGTTCCTGAAGGACTAAAGATTCCGAATCAGAATCAAAATCGCAACATGTATTGTGTAAAACTTAAAAAGTCACTCTATGGCTTAAAACAATCGGGAAGAATGTGGTACAACCGACTAAAGGAATTCCTTCTACAGAAGGGTTATTCTAACAATGATGATTGTCCCTGTGTCTTCATTAAGAAATCAACAACTGGATTTTGTATAATTTCAGTATATGTTGATGATCTCAATATCATAGGCAATCAACAAGATATTAATGAAGCATGCAATCATCTTAAGACGGAATTCGAAATGAAAGACTTGGGTAAAACCAAATTTTGCTTAGGTCTTCAACTTGAACACCTCCCTACAGGGATACTAATACACCAGTCTGCATACATTCGGAAAATATTGGAGAAATTCAATATGGATAAATCTTATCCTTCTAAAACACCTATGGTTGTTCGAGCCCTTGATATGAATAAAGATCCATTCAGACCTAGGGACGAAAATGAGGAATTATTGGGACCTGAAGTTCCATACCTCGGTGCCATAGGAGCGCTAATGTATATTGCAAATAACACAAGGCCTGACATTGCATTTGCTGTAAATTTATTGGCTAGACATAGCGCAGCTCCAACTCAACGTCATTGGACCGGAATTAAAAATATTTTCCGATATCTCCAAGGCACAAAAGATCTTGGTTTATTCTACGGAATGAATCAAGATAAAACCATAATTGGATATACTCGATGCTGGCTATCTATCCGATCCCCACAAGGCCGGATCACGGACGGGATTTGTATTTCTACATGGTGGAACGGCTATATCATGGAAATCATCAAAACAAACCTTAGTAGCCACATCCACAAATCATTCCGAGATAATTGCATTATATGAGGCATCACGTGAATGTGTATGGCTTCGCAGAATGATAAATCACATACAACAATCATGTGGTATTGGTCCCATCACGGAACCAACGATTATCTATGAAGATAATTCAGCTTGTATTGCACAAATGACTACAGAGTTATATAAAGAGTAACATTACAAAGCATATCTCTCCTAAATTATTTTACCCACATGACCTACAGGAAAATGGGGAAATAGATATCTTGCAAACAAAATCATGTGACAATCTTGCAGATTTGTTCACAAAGTCTCTACCAAAAACATTATTCCAGAAATACGTTCATGGAATTGGTATGAGACGACTAAAGGATTTGCAATAACCAGAGGGAGAAAATTCTTATTGTATAACCTAAATCGTAGTATTCAAAATCATGAATATTGCACTCTTTTTCCTAATGAGTTTTCTCCTATCAAGGTTTTTCCTCATGACATAGGTTTTAATGAGGCAATATAAATATTACAAGCTTTCATTTATGTCATATTAAATTTTTCTCCTCATTTATCCTATAAGGTTTTAAAGGGAGGAATTTCTTATGACATATCATTATTTCTCCCTAATTACACTAATAAATCTTATTAGGGAGTTTTAACACTTAAGTTCTCCTTAATTCCTAACAAGGTTTAGGGGAGACTTCGTTACACATTCTCCTCACATTTTTCCCACAGGGTTTTTCGAGGAGCGATCATACTACAAATTACAAGATATAATTGATCAAGGGGGAGTGTTGTGAAACACTTTATTAGTGTTTAATGATTAATTAATTAAGTTAATTATGTAATTAAGTAGAATATATTAGAATATATTAGAACCTTCGAGAGGCACCTTTTGGGAACCGACTCTCCTAGGAGCGCGTCCGTACGGACGCGACTCTCGAACGGACCCCACGAACGGACCCGTCTCCCATATAAATATGTAATGTCTCCATCACATCAATAATACAGAATCATTATTCTCTCCATCACATCTCTCTCAACAGCCACCAAGTGACACGTTTTTATATGTGCAGAAAATGTATTATACAGAAGAAATGGTGGTGTCTTGGTCTTGCTAGGATTGTGGGCGCGTCACCCCTCTTGCATTTGTGGCCATTCTTGCTCGTGCCTCTGATCCGTGCACTGCCAGCAGCTACGGGAGCCCACGGAGAGCCCGCCTCATCTTGTTATACGCCAGTAGCCTCTGCACGTCCGGTATCACCTCCCTGACGCCGTCCATCGCGCCGAACCGCTCCGCCCACGCCGCCAGCAGCGGCGTCGCGGCCTGGTCGATGGTCTCCACGCCGCACATGGCCTCGGACGCGCGCAGCCACCCGAGGAAGCCGCCGAGCACGACGTCCACAAGCCCAACGCCATCCCCGCCGAAGAACAACGGCGCCTTTCCCTTGGAGCGGCAGCAATCCTTGAGCGCCTGCTCCAGCGGCTCCAGCGCCGCGACGACCTGCCGCGCGGCGTCCGCCCTGTCCTCCCTCGTCCTGCCGCTGTACACGGGTATCCAGGCGATGAACAACTGCAGAGCACGCGGGTCAATTTTCAGTTGATTGCCATCATCGTAGCACGTCGCGGCTGTAATGGTCGGGATGGTAAACAGAGAAAAAAATTCTGTACCTTGTCGTCGACGTACGAAGCCCAGAACCGAGCTACGGCGCGGTCGTACGGGTCGGCGGGGAGCAAGCGCGGACCACTGTCCGGGAAGGACTCGTCGATGTACTGCACGATGACCTGGGACTCACAGACGGGCTTGCCGTTGTGGATGAGCACGGGCACCTTCCTGTGCACGGGGTTGGAGCGGACGAGGAGGTCGCTCTTGTCGCCGAAGAGGTCGTCCTCCTCGGCGTAGCGGTAGGCGACGCCCTTGAGGTTGAGCGCGAGGCGCGCCCTGATCACGAACGGGCTCTGCCACACGCCCAGCAGCGTCAGAGCATGTTCCTCTCCTCCCCGTTCCATTGCTGTGTGAAGCTAGTGAGCACTGAGTGCAGTAGTGTCGATGACGAGTCTGCTAGCTAGGGGGTTGATTTGATTTCCGGCACGGCGTGCCCGATCCGATCGGATCCGATCCTATCTGAAGTAGCGGACTTTTGCGACCTGGTTTTGGATACTTGCGAGCTGCGCTCTGCCCCATGCGCGTCACGGGGTGCGCCCCGCCAAGCACTGACGCTGCCTATCGTTCAAAAAATTACATCGCTTCCTCGCTGGGCTCCCCTACCGGATTAAAAGGCCCGAAATGGTAAGTGGATTTCACGCATAGGTGCATCACGTTACAAGACCGTTTGGGTTGCCGCAGCCAGAGAGACATTCGGTGTCTACTATTTTGGTGTCGGAACGACGTATTGGTTTTGAAGGAGAAACAAGCTGATCGAATTTGTTAGTTTTTGACGCTCTGTGGTCGTATTCTACGATGGTTGTTCTCAAAGTCTAGTCCAAAGCGTCAAACAGGAAGCATATATTATTATATTCCTCGTCAGTGGCTGATTGGAAAAGTATAAAAAAGGTTTTTAAGATGCAGGTGAAGGCATTAATATACTACAACATATCAAAACTTAGACATATATATGTGTACCTGAACAGTACGTAACACTCGTACGGTAGATAGACACCCAACTACTAGTATATTATTCGGCGGCGTGGTAGAAAGTAGAAACCTTGACTTATCTCGATCGATCTTATTAAGAACCGTACAGTTTCAGTTGGTTAACGCCGCAACACCTGCCGCGGCCGCAACCCGTCTCATCATGGCGTGCTCGAGCACCCTGCCAAAGTCCGGCAATGCCACCTTCGCCACGTCAAGCGCCGTGAACCGCTCCGCCCAGGCCGCCAGGAGCGGCGCCCTGGAGGCGTCCATGAACTTGACCCCGAACAGCACCTCGGACGCGCGCACCCACACCAGGAGGCCACCCAGCGCGACGTCGACGATACCGACCCTGTCGCCGCCGAAGAAGGGCTTCCCCTGGAGCACTCCCCCAGTGCTTCCTCCATGGTGGCCACCGCTACAAGAATCTGCTTCACCGCCTCGGCCTTCTCGGCGCGCGTCTTGTCGCCTTCGAATATCTGGAACCATGGCGCGACGAACTAGGCACACACAAGCACAGGCAAAGAAATGCTCAGTTTAATCCATCTGCGTGCCATTCAAATAGTACAATATTACAGGAAAGTTGAAGAAGTAACCTTGTGCTCTATGAAGGCGACCCAGAACCTGGCCATGGCGCGTTCGTAAGGGTCAGATGGGAGGAGCGATGGTCCGACGCCGGCAAAGGCCTCGTCAATGTACTCCACGATGACCATCGACTCGCAGATGGGCTTGCCTTTGTGAAAAAGCACGGGGACCTTCTTATGCACGGGATTGCTCTCGAGGAGGAGCTCGCTCTTGTTCATGAGGTCCTCCTCGATGTACTCGTAGCTCAAGCCTTTGAGCTGGAGCGCAAGCTTCACTCGCGACCCGAACGGACTGAACCAAGTGTTCAGAAGCTTCAGCTCATCGCTTCCACCTGCCATTTCCCACAGCCTGTTTCTACCAGTGTACACGAAGAAGGAAGACTTAATTCTGTTTCGTTTGGATTGTGCTGCATGTGTTTCTAGGACAGAGCGAGAGACAGGCGGTATATATACAGCTTGAGCATTGGTCAATCGATGGTTCAAGAGAGATGCTATCTATGTGCGCAAACGTACTTTGACCGATGGGAACTTTCAGAACCACATATTGGACTCACCGGTCGTTATTCACTCATTTGACCGAATCAATAAAGTAAACCAATTGATATGAGGAACAGTAAAATTGTCAGATGTTTGAATCAAAATCCAGCGACCACACTCATAGAGATTGCAAGGCGATGACCTTGTTTCTCTCTACTAGTACTACCCCTCGATTTTAGAATCAAGGAACTGTATGTTGGTCCCTTGCAAGACCCGGGCTTGGACCAACACTATTTTATTTAGAGGACGTTTTGAGTTCAACATATTTGTTCAGAACTCAAGATCATTAGTGGGATCCAACAATGTTTGGTTTGTTTTACTCTATCTAAATATGACCAAATTTTATATAACCTCATGAACTATTGTTTGGTTTCTTTTGGAGGAGTTTTATGGTACACACTACCACTAGTACTAGTACTAAGCACTACTAGTAGTACTTAGCGCAAGTACTACTAGTAAATTAGTACTACTCAGTACATGTAGTAGTACTTAGTGCAAGTACTACTAGTAAAGTACTTAGTACAAGTAGTAGTACTTAGTACAAGTAGTACTACTAGTAAATTAGTACTACTCAGTACATGTAGTAGTACTTAGTGCAAGTACTACTAGTAAAGTACTTAGTACAAGTAGTACTCAGTACAAGTAGTAGTACTTAGTGTAAGTAGTAGTACTTAGTACAAGTAGTACTTAGTACAAATAGTACTTAGTACAAGTAGTAGTACTTAGTGTAAGTAGTAGTGTGTACTGTAAAACTACTCTTGTTTCACTACTCTTATTCACTAAATTAGTTCATTTTACATCTTTCATCATTATTTTGATCCCAATGTGCTAGTTTGGTTTGGGATTAAAATCTGATTCTTCTTTCAACCTCACGTATGTATCATCTGACATGGCAAAAAAGCATCAACAGAACACCACCATCTCTAATCTGATCATCATGGCATGTGTATTCATGTTCTTATCTCCCCTTGCTTCCGTTTTAGTACATCCCTCGAGACGCTTGGCTGCCAGGAGCGCGTGTTCAACGCTTGTTGCACCCTGACCGCTGCAATTTCACCATCTCAACCTCACCACCATTGACCACCAATAATTTCCACCATTAAACCAATAATTGTTGATGAGGATGCTCATTTGTAGTCAAATAATTACTATTATCATAGCACAAGTAATATGCTGATATCAAAACTGCGTGGTGTTTCCTATTGCTACTTGTTAATAGAAAAGTGCAAAATATTATGTCACTGGCTATTATGTTTAGGCTACATGTTGTATTTTTATTGATCATGTTTCATTTACCAACATGACATGTTTTTGCAAGCGCCTAAGTATTTGTATGGCACATATGATCACAACACCATACAACACTTTAGTTTTCTGTTAAGCCTATGAAACCGTATTATGAAACTGGGGACCGAGAGAGGCTCTTTCATTTCGCATATCAAAACTAAAATTCTGATGTGGCATCATTTGTAAGTGTGAGATAAAAGGGAGCATTTAGACTGACCTTTAGGATATGATTTAGCATACCTACGAGTCATTAATTACGGGAAAAGTTTCCCTATTTTACCATATTAAATATCTTCTTGCTGGCCTACCCCATTCAAAAGTTCACATGTATTTGAATTGTTACTGTCGTGCAACTCAGGGTAAGAGGTTGCAGGATCCATTCCTCACAATCACATCTCCTTTTTGTGCTGCGTGCAGACCATTTTTTCATTGTCTTTTTTTACACGTGTCGCGGTTGATTTACTCGCGCACCCGTGTTTCTCTACTCCTTAATAAGTTCGACAGAAACGTTCATATCTTACGCCCCAAACCAATGGGGATCAAGTCTGTTACGTGGAGCGTGTGTTTTACGGATCGGACTAAACCGACTTTTCCTTTTTATATATACGAACAAACTTGGTGTTGCTTGGCTCTTCACGCCAAGGGTCTGATGCCATCGCGATCGCGTCCCATCCTACCACGATCCAGAGGATCAGCAATCAAACGGCAAACGTTGAATGCACCAGGGAGAGACGACCGAGACGCCACACGCCGATCGTGGAACACGGAGTCGCCGAGTCGTCGAAACACAAAAAGCTCTGCCGCTTTGCTTGCGTTTTTCCTTCACTGTCGCCGTCTTGACATGAGAGCCTGCCCTTCCTCTAGACGGAGGATGCTGCTACCTACCACTACCTGACGCGAGCTCCTCTACTTGCCGCTGCAATTTTGTTCTTCTGATTTTTGATTTCGTGATCAGTTACTCGGTGAGTAATTTCATTAATCATCTATTTAACATGTCAAATGTTCAATTCTAAATGTGGGCTTATCTATTGATAAGTTCACTGTGGGCCTTTATGCAGGAGATTTAATTATTTTTGAGCATTCGAACCCTATTTTTGAGCGGTAGTTTAATTATTTTTATATGTAGTTTTAGATTTTAGTTCGCATGGATTTGAATCCGCAAAGACCTATGGTAAAATCTAATTTATCTTGCATCAGTTTACAAATCAAAATGATGTAAAATACGTTTTAAATATGCTCCTTTAAAAACCCGTATCACACAGGCACCTTGCTAGTTCTATCATATTTATGCGCTGGCGTGTGCATGGCGGCTGCAACATCATTTCATCTACCCATCCATGGTGGCGATGAGGTTCTCCAGGATAACACCGTCCATCACAACCTCAGCGCAAGGCAAGAGCTCCATGTTTGCAAGCAGCGAGTGTGTCAGGCGAGCAATGCATGCGGTCAACGAGGAGGAGGCAGCAAGCACTGGCATATCGGGAGCTATGCAGCCAGCACACAGGCCAATTCGATTTCGAGCGAGCGGTACTTGTGCGCATCTGGAGCAAACACGCATCGGTAGCCAGCGGGAGTTCTTACTAGGACTCCAGTTGTGACCAACGCATAAGGATGCTAGAACAACTTAGTCTTGCAAGACCACTGCTATGTGAGATCAACAGAAATTGCAAGAGTTTTTTTACCCTATCAAACATTGAGGTAATCCTCAGCACCAGACAATAAGAGGATTTCTCGGCATGACACTTTAAAGAAGACATGAATCTTCCATGTGAGATTGGTGGTGTGCAAAAATTCTTGTGATTAACAAGCCCAATTCTCCGGGTATGATTAGAACACAATAGTTGGTGTGCTCTACCGATTTTATACTCCGATATTTTGAGCAAATATTTTTACAAGGGGCACGACAAAGATGATTTAGTCGTGGCTTCTGGCGTTACCATCCAGCTGGTTCCTAACAGGCTTGGCCTCCAGTGCCAACGGGCACACGAAGATGCAATAGCAACGAGGAGGGAATCCACGACACGCACCACCAGTATAGTAGTCCTCTTTCTCTTTTTCGCAAACTTCTACACATTGGACTGGATCCAAACACCATCCCTTGTAGTTGGCACTCTGTTTTGAGCACTTGGTATCATCAGAAGAAACTATCTCTGCATGAATACACGAGCATATACACAAACACAACATCTAAGATAAAGGTATATATTGAGACTTCTTATAAAGACATTTCTTGAGTGCATCACATACCACCACCAGCTATAACCAATAGGACGATGAAAATGGCTGCAAAGAGATTCCTCCACGAAGGATCCATTGGCTTTAGTTTTCTGTTTCTATGGGTTGGTGAAGTAGACTGAATGGTGGATGAGCGAAACTGTACCCCTCAAGGTGCAATATATATCATATATGAAACAACATAAATGATGGGGGATACTCCAAAATCTTGCAATAATTGTAGCAGAAAATAATTGTTACCAACTACTAGCTAATAAGTACTAGCTTTTCCAGCAATTTAATTTTACCTAATTATCCATAGGGCAAATTCCTTATTTGCCATCAAGAATTATACCATTCCCTTATTCTCCATCGAAAATTTACTCTTCCCTTATCTGCCACTGAATCTAATTTTACTTCCCTTATATGCCATGATGGTTATTTACTAACAAAGTGGCTGTTAATTCATACCGAAAAAGGCAGAACTGCCCCTGGATGATTAAAGTAAAATTTGACCATATCCCTTTTATGCTATTATTAGACTTAAGTGCACATATACGTGAGTATACACACACTAGTTTTTTAGTTATCGCATGCGGCCTTGATACGATTTCACAAAGCCCCTGCTGCTCCTCTCTCTCCCAGCAGCCACGAGCTGCAGCTGCTTTGCCCAGGACACCGCGTGCCAGGGCGCATCCTAGGCTATGGCCCCCGCTTGCTGCTCGAGGCCATCACGTTGTGCCTGCTGCTCCAGGCCGTCCCGCGTCGGGCCGCGTTCGAGGCCGTGGCGCCCGACCTGCTGCTCCAGGCCGCCGCGTGCCGGGGCGCATTCGACGCCGACATGCTCGATCTGCTGCTCCAGGATGTCGCGCACCGCGGCGCATCTCTGGTCGTTGCGCCTCTCAAGCTGCTCCATCAAGCCGACATCCGCACCATCGATTGTATTGCAGAGGGGTGTGTGGAAGGAGATTGAACTAGGGTTCTGAACTGGGGATCGATTGAGGTCGGGCCAGGTCCAGGCGCCTCTTCGGTTGACTCAATATATGCGGGTTTTCAGATTTCAGTCGGTTCTAGCTGTCAGTGTAACAAGGGCAAAAGGGTTAACAAAGTCCACGTAATTGACATTTTAAACAATAAAACTGCTACTATCTCTTAACAAATGGCCATCATGGCACATAAGGAAAGTAAAATTAGATTCAGTGGCAGATAAGGGAAGAGTAAATATTCGATGGCGAATAAGGGAACGGTATAATTCTTGATGACAAATAAGGAACTTTCCCTTATCCATAAGCCTTTTATTGTACTCCACATACTACCTCCATGCAAGTACAACAGTGTTGTCTGATAGGTTCTCTCATGCACAACACATAATATTGAGACGAATAATTTATCAGCCTATCTCTATCATGGGTGGTCTTTTTAGTTAACTTGTATCGATTCTATAAAACCATATATTTTGTCGATAAAAATGAATATTTGGAAGTTGCATGCAATAATCTTACAATGGTTTCAAAGTCGTCTAATAATTTCAAAAATAGCCTATGAGATGTTTGTTTCACTGAGCAACTCTCTCTTCCAGTTGCTTCCTTTCCTCCCAGGTCATAAAAAACATGCCACTTGAGATGAAAGCAAAAATGATAACTACCAGTTAACTAATGCTTGTTTTCGAGTTTTGCAGACCACGACACATGGAAATGATATTTTAAAGAAACGGACATGATGGTAGTTCACTGAAGTAACATTGGAAACAATTTTGACCCCTCATGATTATTGTTGAGCTTTTATGTTATACCATAGAAATTACCACAAATTTCTCATTGCGACTACCGAGAGATTACAGTGAATTAGCTCTTCTCTGAAAGACAAGTAATCAGATAAGCCTAAAAGATACCTAAAAATTTCTTCCCTCCCTTGTAGATGTTCTCGATTTATCTATATCGTCTTCCACTAGGTGAGTTCACATGAATAATTTTTCTATTCATATATATGATTCATTTCAAGAGGAATAGAGAGACAACAACACACTACTACAAGATTAAAAAAAAGATGAATCACTGTGAATTTACAATTGAATATGTTAATAGCTAGAGTGGAAATTCTATTTGGAGTGACCAGCCTGATTTCGCCAGTGTTAGAGGATATATAATATCTATAAGGATAAAAAAATAATCGCATGCAAGAAGATGTTAACTTAGTGAAGGTAAAGTACGATGTTAACTTAGTGAAGATAAAGGACGATGTTGCATTGACCAGCCTGATTTCGCTAGTGTTAGAGGATAATATGTATAAATATAAAAAATAATCACATGAAAGACGATGTTAACTTGGTGAACACTATGTAAGAAAACGAATTTAGAGACTTCCCAAGTCACATTGGAGACTAATTTTTACAGTCTCCAAATTCACGTGTCTAATGATATGTCATTGGAGACTAAATCTTGAGTCTACAATGACCCCATCATTGGAGACTCGTTTTGACAATGACCTCTCAAATAGCTTTTGAAGTAAGAGATGATTTTCCCTTTTTTTCTTTGCAAAAAATATAAAAAAACAAAGTAATATCGTGAGTTCATTTTTTGGTTTTTTCTCTTCTTGTTAGTGGCATCACATTTGAGACTCAGTTTGAGAAGTAGAGTCTCCAATATGTAACATATTAGAGACTCTTCTATACGAGAAGAATCTCCAATGTTACACACTTCTTATTGCACTCATTTCGTCAAAAGAGTCTCCAATATGTGTCCTCTCAGAACAGTACCTACAGGACTAAAGATATTGGAAACTCTTTCGATAAATCAGAGTCTCCAATGTTTAATTGCAGACTCTTTTCAGACTAGAGCCTCAAATAAAGGTGTCTTCTATGAAAGTTTCTTACATAGTGGAAGATAGAGGACCTAACGGCCTCGTTGATGTACTGCAGGATAATGTGCAACTCACAGATGGGTTTACCGTTGTGGATCAGGACAGGCACCGCTTTGTGCACCGGATTAGACCTGAGGAGGATAGATCACTCTTGTACCTTAGGTCCTCGATGTAATTGTAGCTCAGGTCCTTTAGGCAGAGCGCAAGTTTCACTCTTGTGCCGAATGGGCTAGCCCATTGTCGGACCAGCTTCAGCTGGCTATTTCCTCCAGCCATGTCCTACTATGGATGTGTGCCCTTTGTGCCTCCCCTGGCGGAATGTCAAATTATACCAATGCATGGGATATGTGCCATGCTGCATGCATCCGTCAGATTCGCTTTCTCCGAATTTGTGGGTGTGGATCCCATGCGGTAGAATTGAGCTTCGGGTTGCAATACGAAGCCTTTTTCTCTCAAATACAAGTTGAGTTGGAGTTATACTGTATGTGTGTGGGTCTCGCATGGAAAGAGAGGCACCGTGTATTAAGCGTTGTGCTGGTCGCTCGCCTCCCATCCCCTTCTTCACTGAAACATGTGCCATGGTTGACCTTCTTGCACCACCGCCGAAGTTAGCTACAACGCCTCCTCCGCAAGCTCCGCTACCTCCTTAACGAGCTCCTCTGCCTTCACTAGATCGATTTTCCTGATGAGCGCCTCCACCACCATTACTCAATACCCATGCTACGCCGGCGCCATTATCCACCGAGGACCGCGGCCATTAACCAATCCCCATGCTCCGCTGCCCCTCATGGATGGTGATTGTCTATTCGAGACCTATGCTCACTCTCCTCCCAGTGCCGGTAGATTCCTTTCTTCACCGTTACTACCACTCCTGTTGGGTTTTGTTCGGATGTTATCGTTGATTGAACATCTTAGTTGGCAGATTCCTTTCTTCACCTTACTACCACTCCTACAATATTATCGTTGATTGAACATCTTAGTTAATATATTGTGCTTGATTTTTTTTTGCGTATGTGTGGAACTAACTGAGGGCTGGCCTGTGGTGTTGCCATATACAAGAACACATGATGCGTTTTTATATGTGCACTTTTTACTTGAACTATTGCACAAATTAGTATTTCAAAATTTCCCTCTTTTCTTTTTTGTATATGGGTGTATATTATTTGTTATTAAGGAGGCATATGGTGCTGATGTTCCACTAGTTGGACTCATGTGTGAATAAGACTATGCTATTTTCAGTATGTAACAAGACCTATAGTGAAAGATAGTCGTGTTGTTACAGGATACTTGTTCATTTTTGTCAATATGTGGCTTTTCATACATGTAAGAAAACTACAATATTATTAAAGCTATATATTTTGCATATGTTCAAGCACCAACACAATATTTATAATTTATTTTTTGTAACTGAATTTTCAGTTGTGATTTAACTACCAACAATGTATTGGTACTTGAGATCTTCAGTGTCTTGTCCTTTTTTCCATAAAAGTGCACCAATATAACAAATATGCATTTGCTGTAGAAAAAATGCATTATGAATGTAATATTGTAGTGTGTCTAACTTTGACTTTACCATCTTTTATAGTACAGAATATATGCAAATGATAAGTTGTGGATCAACTTACACTTACATTTATACATATATGCTAAACCATTCAATACTTTAATTTCAAACAAATATTATTATTTTTCAAAAATCTCAATTTGCCATCATATTGGAATGATTGTATTTAATTATAGATGGGATGCTAACATTTACAGTAAAATTTCAGTTAATTTAAAGTGTCACTTTGGGAAGTCTGGACTTGATTGGATATGGAACATTAGGAATGATGGAGTACTAGTCTTGTTGTGCATGAGCATGATGAAGCACATGTGGATTAATCAAAAGGATGCACATTCCACCAAAAGATACTAATTTAGGTAAGGATCTTTTATGGTCAACTGTATACTTGAACTTTTCATCCTTGTAAAGTTTTGGTCTTTCTTGGATGAAAAAATTTCATTCAATACTGGCATGGTTTTAGTGTTTCCTACAAGATTCACTACTAGTTGAAATACCTCAAAATATTATCTGGAAGAGGAAGAAGGGGCGAGGAAGAAGCTCAATAATTGAATCCACCCATCCGAAAGAGGGCGAAGGGCAGATAACATCACGTGACTTCTACTTTCTCCTTTTGCTAGGACTGGAGGTGTACCTAGAAGCAACTTGCAGCACATCCCCATTCCTTTTTTGGTAAGCACCACCCTGGTTAAACATCACAGGTCGCACACCATGGTTAAGTCCTGTCTCCATGTCAGAAAACTGCATCATTTTTCAATGCCTTTTTTTTCATTGGGGCTCATATTTTGGATTTGGTACATAATATTAGACCATGTAATTTTCCCTAAACCCAGTTCATCCTAAATTAGTGCTCAACTATTCTTTCCCATATTTTATTTAAATAATGCAAACGTCCCCTCCGTTGATTGCTCTGATTAATCAATTTTACATTAACTTCACCTCAGTTACCTTCCCTATATGTTAGAATGTTGAAAATTGTTTCCACTAGCAACAATTACAAGTACCAATTTGTCTTATATAGTGTGTTTGGAACTTTGGATTGCAAGCAATACTTGACCCGTACAACATGTAATGCATCAGAATAACTAGTGACATGTTTTATTTGAAGTCATTGTTTTATACAGCTAGTAATGCTTGAATAGTGGCATAACAATAATGTTATTTGTTTACTAATACAACGGTTTGGGGAAAGTCCAAGACAAATGAGATGCTTCCTGTTTTTATACAGGTATCTACTCGTTTAGCTTATTGTTTGACTTTAGTCAAGTTTCTTTTGATAAGTAAGTTTACTCAAGTTGTATTTTATTTTTGTAAAATATAAAATAATGTCAAAGATGAATTTGTACTCAGAGGTCAATAATTAAGATTACCCATAAAAAGTATTGGAGTAAAATGGGTAAGCCCCTGGTACCGAGCCCCTTTCTTTTATGTAACCCATAACACGGCATACGTGTAGCTTACACGTAGCGCACGCCACATATGAGACTGGGATTAGTGGGCGCGGTTTTATTTGGATTTTATTATTTTAAAATGAATTTTCTCTCAAAAGAAAACTCCGTTTTTGAATCCATTTTCACCATTGTGTTCTTTAGAATTAATTCAATAAAATAACATCCCACATGAATATATTTCATAATTGTTTTTGAAATTCAAATTTAAATTTTGAGTTTGAATTGTTCTAGTATTAAGAATTTGTCGTTCCAATAGTTAAAATTGATTGTTCGAGTAGCTAAAACTGATTGTTCCAGTAGTAGAAGATAATTGTTCCAATAATTTTTTAAGTATTTTGAACTTTTAAAATTTTGAATTATTTTTACTGTAAAAATGAATTATTCTCTTAGTAAAAATCAACGACACCATTAATGGATATTGATTGTTCCATTAGCTAAGTTCAGTTGTTTTGATATTTACTTAAATTTTATTTTTGAAATGATTTATTTTTTGAATGATTTATGCAATGAAAATCAATATAGCACATATTATTAATAAATTTAATTTAAAAATAATAAACATAAATGAATGCATATTACATTTTTTATCCCTAGAACTAATGGCCCGTGCTAAGGGTGCGTTTGGTTTCTGGATGAGGTGGGACTAGCCGGACCCATCCTAGGGACGGGACGATCCCATTTCAGATTTGTATAGAGGGATGAGACGGACCCTGTTTTCTATTTGATTGGAGGGATAAATGGGATGGAACCATCCTATTCCATGTTTGATTGGAGGGATAGAGATGAGAACAGATATGGTTACCTTATCATGAACGTGGTGCACTTACCTCCTCCAGTGTTCACATAGTCTATACAACAACCGATTCACATAATTGTGACCATATATGTTATAAATAATAATTAACTTAAGCATTCACATAGTAGCAACATATTAGTCTTGGACACAATTCTTCCAAATGTCACATAATTAATTTAATCATTCTAGTTTTAAACATCACCCTTAAACCAGACGACAAGTTTTTGTGGTATCATCAAAACCCGGAAGTTCTTGCACCTCCAGAATCAAGTCACCTAGAAGTTCTCCTGCTTGCTTTTCAATATAACAGTCACTAACCTGTCATTACCACGATTGAAAGCTGCAATCAGCCCCTCTGCTTCTTCAATATCAGCAGTCCTTGCTCTCTTGTTGGCTCTAGTGGCTGATGAAGAAGCACCAGTCTCATCAGGAGTGTTAGGAAAAGGAGTGTCCAGTGAAGGGGGCCTAATTAGCTCATCTTGTAGCTCACCGATAGCATGAAGTACTTTGTTGAAATACTGGCTAACTATTTCTCTGCATCTATCCAAATTAGTGCCAACTAACCTATTTTTAAGGTTGTGCCCTACTGTATTTAAAAACATGGCCACCTGCTCCTCAACACATAAATGAATTGTATCTTGGAGCGAGCTCTAGTCCTATCTCTTTCATCCATTGGCCCATAGCAAACAGCTGGTCTGCTTTCACCTCCCTTTCTTTTTGTAGACAGAATAATCATGGCCATCATCGACATATGCATATGTGCTACAGCAGCACAAATCAAAACCTTGGTCCTCTGATCCATCTACAATAAAACAACCATTGATGGAAGTGATAAATTTGTCATAGCTGTTCGGATCTAAAATATATTTATCCTAGTTCGAGAAAAGAAAAAAAGAGCATGTTTTCTGGTCTCCCTGCGGTGGACGGTTGCTTGTTCCCTGTTCTCCTTGCGTGGTCGAGAGGTTGGCGTCAAGCCTGATGCGAAGGATGGGGAGCATGATGGGGATGGGGAGCACTGCTTCACGAGGAGGAAGAGAGCCGAGGAAGGCATCACGAACTGCTCGTGGTCGCCACCGGCCTCCGCTGCTCTCAGTCACCTCAGAATAAGGTGAGGATATTTTGCCATTTCACCAGAGCCATGCCACAAGATGCGGTGAAATATTCGACGTGGTGACCGCAAGCCACACGCACACGTCATGTGACACAGAGCGGAATTGGGATGGACTTGTCCGACCGATTTCGGCTGGCTCGAGCGGTCCCAGATATTGAGCGAATATTCGTTTCATCCCATCCCAGCTTGACTTTGAATCGAACACTATGAAAAGTGGGATGATCCGTCCCGTCCGTCAAACCATACACAACCTAAGTGTAAGCTACATATAGCGCGACGTGTATAGGGGCTCCCTTCCACGTATGCATGGAAAGCCAAGGATAATATCTTTCAATTGGCACCGGTTTGACGAATAAATGACACTGAAGTCAATGGGAATCGTTGAAACAAGCGAGCGTCCAGAATCTGTCGAGGTGTTGCGACACAGATTTTCGGCCATGTATCTTGTTGAGCGCACCAAGGGGCACGTCCAGGGGATTATGCATGATCCTAAGGTCCTCATAAACAGCCTCAACCGAACTGCTAGGATTGGAGTTTTGCTTAGATTAATTCTTGTCTTTAACAATGTCGCCGTTCATCAGTTTGTGATACATCAACTTGAGTACTTTATCATTAAGCTGCAATTTTCAGAAACCGGATCGACGTGTCTCAAGTCTCCACCAAATTGTTGTTTTCCTTGAAACTTTCGGAAGATCGGGAACCCTCCTTCACATCAATTTAACTCCATGTACAGCCCACCATCCACCGCCAAACTCAAATTTTTTAGCAACTTCAGTGGATTTCTTGAAATTTACTAAGAGAGATATGCACGGTCACACTTTTCTTGATGGATTCTTGAGAATCTTTAGAACAGCTTCCACTTCTGTTTAAAGTAGTTTTTTTGGTTAATTTTTTTATCTGTTGGGATATATTTGGAGATGATTTCACATACCTTGACGTACCTAATTTAGTTTGGTCATTTAATTATATTCCAAGTTAAGATATTACTAGCCCATCAACCCGTGCGCCTGCACGGGCTAAAAGAATCAGACTTCATGGAAACAAAGTGTTACAACAGTTTTTCTTTCTATATTTAATTTGTAGTTACACATATTGTACCACAATATAACATACTGAATGGAAAATTACTGTACCTTTTTTGTGTACTCTATATATATTGCATTTATCCATTACCTAGGATATTCATTATTGAGTAAAAGAATTTAAACTAACATGTTTCCTATTATTAGTTGTATTTGGTATAATATATTACACAACAAATGAATCTTATACAACTTAGTTTGAGCTTGATTCTAGCAGGCTTGTTTTCACTATTATAGACTTATCAATAATAGTTTAGTTTCACAATATTCTACAGAGCAACATGCATATGGTAATCTGCATAGCTGACATCGAATTCCCCTTAAGGACAACTCCGTGTTATTATTTACACTCATTATCTTGATGGATGAATAGAATGTGGGGTTATTGTTGCTAGAATTGTTCTTACCTGAGCAACTATGTAGTTTGCACAACCCATGAACCGTTTACTACTTCTTTGCCTGAATTTACAGTCAGGGACAGGTCAACAGCAACTTTGATCGGTCATTACAGACATATACTCTAATTGCTTTGGCATGAGAGGTTGATTAGCCGCTGATTTTCACGCTTGGGTGTACAGTTGAGACAGTGGTTGGTCTGAACATGATGTCGTCAATGAGCAGCAATCTGCAAAGCCTTAGATAATTAGTAAAGCATCGGTGTACTGTTTTCTTACTTGTGGAAGGAGGCAACATATATTAAACACTACGGTGCTAAAAATCTCCATCAGGCTGCATCAGGTTGTTTGGTTCAAGGTATTAGCATTCAAATAATCTGAAAACACATATAAAAATTGACAGATTGAGCGTTTCAAACACCAGGACAATGGTTATGCACACGATCTAGGACCCTCACCTCCAGGTTTTGTTTGAAAAACATTTAGAATGCACTTCATATTCTGATTGAGACCTCATATGCTCGAGTACCCTCTCGGCTTTAGGAGTTTTCTGATCCAAAATAATGACCATTATTTTCCCTCAACTAATGGCCATTAGTTGGAGGGTAGTCTAGTAATTTCGCTAAAAACTAATATTTTTTATTCATACAAATTTGTGCTAAAAATACACAAAAAAATTGACTATAATAATGATGATGATAAAGATGTATAATAAATATTTTAATAGTAAATTCACATAAAAATGACTAACCTATTAATTATGATGATTTTTTGTATTATAAATATATCATTTTGACAATATTACCCTTACTAATGGTCATTAGCTATTAATTTCTGAAATTAAATCTACACCATTGGATCCAACTAATGGCCATTAGTTGTGTAAAAATAATGGTCATTATTTTGGACCGAGAAAACTCCTCCTCGGCTTCTGCCTTGAGGTGCCGCTATCAACTACTGCTTCTACCCGTCTCTCCACCACAGTAAGGTACAACTGCCCTGCTATTATGTCGAAGGAGAGGGTGGTGATGTGGTTCACTACTTGCTACATCCCTAACAAATTGAGCTAGTGATTAAACAATAAAAAATTCCTCAACATAAGCAACGTGCTAGGGCTTACCTGCAAAAGTTGATATATAGAAGTCTAGATGAATCAGCATAAGGGAGCCAGAAGAAAACACATGAGAGACGGGAGGAAGATCCAACATGATAGATTGACTGTTTTCCATCACACTTTGGCTGAAGGAAAAGTTGAAATCCGGATCTAGATCAATCTGCGAGGGAGCAACCGCAAACACATGCGAAGGGGTGGAAGATAAAAGAGAAAGGATCGAAGTTATAAAAAAAAGATAACAGATCGATATTTTCCGTGGTATGACCAGGACGATCTATACTGTAGAGGTTTTACGTAAGGTGTTGTGGACAAAAAACGATAAAACCTGGATTATAACATGAAGATTTTCAACGTGCTTTGGCCACAACGAAAGTTGAACTCCAGGCTTATATGACACACTGCACGGAAGTAATCACAAATACGTGATAGGGGAAGGAAGATTGATAATAATAGATTGATGATTGTTCCGTGTGGTATGGCCAGGATAGTCTACATACATATGGAAACTTTTACATATGGAGATGTGGGAAGGATTTTTCACAACTATGGAATATTGCGTTAGGAGAAGTGGGATAGATTACCAAGCATACTACGGTTATAGATTGTTCAACATCTAAACTAATGGCTGGATGTTTTGCTTTTATGTGAGAATTTCTAGATTTTTTTCGATTAATGTGGAGGCCTCAAAATGAGCCTCCAATTAGTATATATAATATAAGATGACATATCCAATCGGATGGTTTGTATGGTATTCTCGTCCTACTCCAGGAATTAGACCACAAGGGCCATGTTCAACGATACAATGATAAAATATAAAGAATGATACAGAATGGCCCGCCCACAGATGACGGCTCCGCAATTCCCGGAGGCGATTGGTGAGGCGATCTCGAGCGAAACCACGATCCCTTTCTAGCCTCGCCTCCCCGGCGAGATCTAGACGCATCGTCGTGGGTCATCCCGATCCCGGCGTCCACGCCCCGTTGCCGACGTTCCAGTCGACGACGGCCACCCGCAAATCGTCGGTTAGCCGTTCCGGCGCCGCCGACCACCAAACCCTAATTCCCACATTGGGTCCAGCGCCGCTTAGGATCTTGTGTATTTGGGATCGTGATTGTGCGCAGCCGTGTAATCCGACTGCTGGCACCTTATTTGCCCCTTCGATCTTGTCAGACGATGGCGACGACCGGAGGTGGCATTGCAAGGGGAGGGGTCTCTTCTGCCCGCACGGGTGATGGCCCTAGTCCTAACGTTGCCGACCTCCTCCAAAAGTTGAACTTGACAGCGGAGGAGGAGGTGGTTGCAGATTTTAGCGATGATGAAGACGGTGGCGGCGAGGCCGTCTTGGAATGGGCGTTGGTGGGGAAAGTTCTCTCGCCGGCACCGGTGAAAACAAACACCATCTTGGCGGCTATGAGGCCAGCTTGGGGCAACCCTTATGGTCTGAAGATTCGCTCAGTTGGGGAGAAGGGAGCCAACTTGTTCATTGCTGAATTTGGCTGTCAAGTGGATCGTGACAGAGCTCTTGCAGGATCCCCCTGGATTGTTGGAAAATATTCTGTGTTGATGCAGCCATACGATGAGAAGAAGTGTGCTGCAGAAATAATTTTTGATCGAATGGAAATTTGGGTGAGAATTCTCAACCTGCCATTGGGTTGGATGAATAAGACTAGAGGAACTCGAGCCATGGAATTAGTGGGAGAGATGATCAGGATGGATGTGGATAAAGATGACAAGGCAAGTGGAGCCTTCTTACGTGCTCGTGTTTCAATTGAGATTAATAAGCCTATCAGGAGAGGTGTGCTGTTACGTATGAGTAGGACTGAAGAGCCTCGGTGGTTCGACCTGCAGTACGAGAAGCTCCCTTTCTTTTGTTTTGCATGTGGAATGCTAGGCCACTCAGAACTGGAATGTCCGACGCTAGTGCCGAAGAACTCTGAGGGGAAATTACCGTACCAGACCAAAATTCCTCTTCGTGCACCGGATGATAGGAGGAAGAAAATCCAAAGTTTTGCTGACGCAGCAGCAGAGTCATTTGGGAGTGGGTCTTCCTCAAACTCTCGTCAGTCTCGCGAGCCAGCAAACAAGTCACATGAGCGAGGTATGAAGTCTGATGGTCAAAGGGGCCGGGCGTCAACGGAGACTAGAGCTGAGGCGGCAACAGAAGCGGAAGATGAGGTTACATCGCCGTTAAAGCAACAGCAACCTCCCGATGCAAGAGGAAAGGGGGCAGTGAGTGGCGACACAATCCGCCAGCTCTTTCAGGCGAGGCCAGTGACGAGAATGCTGGCGAAGAAGAGGAAAACTAAGGGGTCGGGATCGAATTCCAACACGAATCCGGACCTTAATTTTCCACCTACTGACTCACGCACTTGTGCCGGCTGGTATTGTTAATGATCGGATTAGCCAGCTTGATGGTGTCGGGGACACCAATGGAAACATTGTTGCTGAGCTAAGCAAGAAGCAGAAGGTTTCAGGTTCTTCAAATATTGCGAGATCGGCGGCGGCTGCGAGTGACAGCCCCCGCCGGGCACAATGAATCTCTTAAGTGTGAACTGCCGGGGCTGCGGGCAGTCCGGGGCAGTTCAGGAGCTTCGCCATTTGGTGGAGTTACATAAGCCCGCGATGGTCTTCTTATCGGAGACAAGGCTGGACAAAGATCGTGCTGTTGACCTTAAGCACCGCCTAGGCTTCCCTAATGCGCTAGCGGTTGGTGCTGAGGGTCTTAGTGGTGGGGTTGCTCTTTTCTGGAGGAGGGATGTCACTGTGAGGCTCCAGAATATGTCAAAGTCTCACATTGATGTTGTGGTGTCTTGCGATGCTGTGAAGGTTAAGGAATGGAGATTTACTGGCTTCTATGGTGAGCCCAGACGAGAGCTCAGGAAGAACAGTTGGTATCTTCTTCGTTTCTTACGTGCGCAGCTTGCTTTGCCATGGCTGTGTGCTGGGGACTTCAATGAAGTGCTTGAGACGTTTGAGCAAATTGGTGGTAATGAACGGGAGCAATGGCAGATGGAGGGTTTCAAGGCGGTGGTTGCTGATTGTGGGTTTACCGACATGGGATATATGGGACTGCCATATACGTGGGATAATCGCCAAGAGGGCGAACGAAATATTAAGGTGCGACTGGACCGTGCGTTTGGGGATGGAGCTTTCATGCACTCACTTGGCGATACTATGGTAAAGCACATCAAGATGGCTAAATCTGATCACTGCGGCCTGCTGATTGAGGTGCCAAGCGGTGTGGTGGGTAGAAGAAGAGGGAAGCCCTTTCGATATGAGAATATGTGGCAACGTCATGAGGAGTATAATGCCTTTGTCCAGCAAGCATGGGACCCAGGTATCGGCCCTTGTGATCTTTGCAATATTTCATCCACGCTAGCATCTCTGCAACATTCTATGAAGGCGTGGGATAGGGAGATTTTCGGTTCAGTGAAGAAGAAATTAAAGAAACTAAGAGATGAGCTGGAGCAGGAAAGAAGTAGCACACTCTACCGTGGGCCTACTGAACGGGAGAGGGGGTTGACGAAGCAACTCGCTGAGCTACTAGCAAGGGAAGAGGCCATGGAGAAGCAACGCTCGAGAATTCAGTGGTTGCGGGAGGGTGACAGGAATACTGAATTTTTCCAAGCTAAGGCTCGAGCTCGTGCACACACAAATAAAATGAGTGCTATCAAAAGGGCGGATGGTTCTTTGGCAACATCACAACAGGAGATGGAGGCCATGGCGATGGATTTTTATTCAAACCTGTTCATGGCTCAAGAAAATTTACAACCAGATGTGATATGCCAATATGTACCGCGCAAGGTTACGACCTAGATGAACGAGATGTTGGATCAACCCTTCTCAGATGCAGAGGTTGAGAAGGCCCTTTTCCTAATGGGTCCGAAGAAAGCTCCGGGAGTGGACGGATTCACTGCTGGATTTTTTCAGAAGCATTGGCCGCTCGTCAAGGAAAGTGTTATAGCTGCAGTGCTTGGATTTCTGAATGGGGGCGTCATGCGGGAGGTGATTAACAGAACTTTGCTGGTCTTAATTCCGAAGGTTGCGAACCCCCAAGAGCTCACACAGTATAGGCCTATTTCTCTTTGTAATGTTTTGTACAAACTCTGCTCCAAAGTACTAGCCAATCGTTTACGGTTTATTTTGGAGGAGGTGGTGTCAGAGGAACAGAGTGCCTTTGTTCCAGGTAGGCTCATTACAGATAATGTGCTCATTGCATATGAGTGCATCCATTACCTGAGAAATAAGAAGGGGAAAGCCGGCGCTTGCGCGGTAAAACTCGACATGGCAAAGGCATATGACCGAGTAGAATGGGAGTATCTGCATGCAGTGATGCAAGCCTTAGGTTTCTCGGAGAATTGGTGCAGCCTAATCATGAAATGTGTTACCTCGGTGTCTTTCTCGTTCTGGGTAAATGGAGCGTTTTCAGAAACTTTTTTCCCTACTCGAGGTATAAGACAGGGCGATCCAATCTCTCCATATTTATTTCTTCTTTGTGCGGAAGGGCTGACTTGCATGTTGAAAAATAGCGGCCCACAATATATCTCTCGAGGGGTTAGAGTCAGTCTGCATGCCCCTTGGATCTCACACTTGCTGTTTGCAGACGATTGCTTGATCTTTACGCAGGCCACACGACAAGGTGCAGACAGAATTGCTCGGATCCTGTAGGAGTATAATCGTGGCTTAGGGCAGCTTGTGAACAAGCAAAAATCTGCTGTGTTTTTCAGTGACAATTGTGATGATGAGGTGAAGCAAGAAGTACTTCAGGGGCTACAAATCCCAACTGAAGCATTGGGTGAGCGATACTTGGGCCTGCCAACAGCAGTAGGGAAAGTGGCGGATGGTGCTTTCAGTTATGTAGCAAATAGAGTGCGTGGTTTTGTATGTGGGTGGGGTGAGAGTACTCTCAGCTGTGCGGCAAGAGATGTACTTATCAAAGCCAACGCGCAGGCAGTGCCAACTTATCCTATGAGTTGTTTTAAGCTTCCGACGGTAGTGTGCAAGAAGATGACAACATATATTTCAAACTACTGGTGGGGCAGTTCAGTTGATAGCCACAAAATCCACTGGCAGAGATGGACGAATTTGACACGTTCAAAGGGTGAAGGCGGCATGGGGTTTAGAGACCTTCCTCTTTTTAACCAGGCCATGTTGGGGAAGCAAGGTTGGCGTTTGATGACTAGACCGGATGCTCTCTGTACCAGAGTCATTAAAGGTAAATACTTCCCACATGGAAATTTCCTATCGGCGACAAGAAAAAAGAAAAGTTCAGAAACTTGGAGAGCTATGCTCCATGGTAGAGAGGTTCTCAGGAAGGGGATTATCAAGAGAGTTGGGCCAGGTCACTCCGTGAATATTTGGGAGGATAATTGGATACAAGGCATTCCTTCTCTGAAGCCTCGTGTTCGACTTGATGAAGCAAATGCAACGATGGTCAGTGATCTCTTTATGCCAAATAGTCGGAGCTGGAATGAACAGCTCATCAGGGACTCCTTCATACGTATGGATGCGGACGAAATCCTAAAAGTGAGACCTGGTGTAAACCTGCAGGAGGATATTTTCGCTTGGGCTCTGGAAAAGCATGGGACATACTCTGTGAGATCAGCCTATAGGCTACTAAAATCACAACAGTCCCAAACGGAGCAAGCGAGGGAGAATGCAGAGAATTCGTCAGATAATGCTCGTTGGTAGAAGGTCCTATGGAAGATGGAAATCCCGCCGAAAGTTAGGATCTTCTGGTGGCGGATCCTTAACAATTTTCTGCCATCAAAAGCGGAATTAAAAAGAAGACATGTCGCGAAGGAGGGCCATTGTGAGGCATGTGGTAATCCATGTGAATCTCTGTACCACATTGCTTTTGAGTGTACCTTTGCACATAGATTCTGGGAGGAGGTGAAAATAATGACTGGCAAAAAGATTCCAAGGCTGCATCCGGTGTCATGGACCAAAGATCTCTTGGCAGGGCAGGTATGTGATCTTAGGGACGCAGCCCTGTTTATATGTGGTGTATGGTCACTCTGGTCAGGCAGGAATGCGAGGAACCATGGCAAAGTTGTCTGGAATACAGGGGCTGCTGTCAGACATATCGCGAAAATGGTTGAAGACTTGATGTGTATCAAGGCGGACAATACTGTTCCTCGCTCGAAAATACCAGTCAGATGGAAACCACCAGACGCCTTGTGTGTCAAAGTGAATACCGATGGAGCCTTTGATGCGAATACAAGTACAGGTGCTAGTGGAGCTGTCGTGCGAGATAGTCATGGCAGGGTGCTGTGTGCGGAGGCTCGATGGTATGACAACCTGCATGATGTCCTTACCATTGAGGCTATTGCAGCAAGAGATGGCCTTATCCTGGCATCAACGAAGGGTTGTGATAAAGTGGTGCTGGAGCTTGATAACCTGACACTGGTAGAATTCCTCAACTCTTCTACGATGAATAGGTCTGCAGTTGCTGGCTTATGGCATGAGATACAAGAGCTGGGCAGGTCCTTTATTTTGTTTTCAGTTATTTTTGTTAGAAGGGAGGCTAATTGTGTAGCTCATTGCTGTGCAAGCAAGCCTACCCGTGATCATCGTGTTCTTTCTTGGTCTGATCATCTCCCACTGTGGCTTTCGGAGGTGGCAGCCAAGGATTGTAATCCTGTCTCTATTAATGAGTAAAGCTCTTGTGTTGGCCCTCAAAAAAAAAAACGATACAATGACAAAAAGCAACTGTCTGACCAGTAAGGATGTCAATTAAATGTGTTGCAAGTAGACGCATACCACAAACCAGGACTTTTTTATTCAATATAAGACGTGAAACAAGTGAACAAGGATAAGTAGCAACGAGACTGCTACCCTTTATTCTGCCGTAGTTTAGTTATTTAACATCCAAATATTTTATCACTGATAAAGGCATAAAGCCTATCTGGCTTACTTTTTAGCCTCAGCTGCAGCCTCAGCAGAAGCCAGCTGCGTGCGCCATGTCTTGGCGAACTCAACCACCTTGCCGACGTCCGGCTGAACCGCCAGGGCAGCATCCAGCGCTCCGAAGCGTTCAGCCCACGCCAACAGGAGTGGGGTCCTGGTGGTGTCAAAGAGCTCAGCACAGCACAGTTCCTCGGTTCCATGCAGCCACGAAAGGAGGCCGCCGAGCATGACGTCCAGGTACCCGACACTGTCGCCGCCAAAGAAGGGCTTCCCTTTGGAGCACTCTCTCAGGGCCCCTTCTAGCGCCTCCATAGCCGCGAGCAGCAGCTTCGTCCCTTCTGCCTTCTCCTCCTCTGTCTTTGCCTTGAACGCCTGTAGCCACGACTGAACTAGCTGCACAAGCATGCATGAAAGTACACAGTAAACGTCACCGAGCATTTAAATGTTGAAATTTCCATTAACTGATGCATTAATTGTAGATGAGTGTAAGATTAAAGAAAAACCTTTTCATCGATGTAGGCACCCCAGAAGCGCTCAATGGCGCGTTGGTGGGGGTCGGCTGGGAGGAGGGAGGGGCCGAAGCCAGAGAAGGTCTCGTCAATGTATTGCACGATGACCCGCGACTCGCAGATGGGCTTGCCGTCATGGATGAGTACAGGCACCTTCTTGTGGACCGGGTTGGACGTCAACAGGAGATCGCTCTTGTTGTCGAAATCCTCCTCAACGTATTCATAAGTAAGGCCCTTGAGGTGGAGCGCAATTCTCACTCTGCAAACCCACACACTGTACCATTTTCCTAGCAGCTTCAGCTCAGCTCCGGCCATTTCCTTGTACCAAGGTTCTTGTATCTGCAATTCAGTTTGCACTTTACTTCAATTTGCTTGCTAGCCCTGCTCTTGTTAGCTGCAAGCGCGAGGAGCAGTATATAAGGAGGATGGGTGATGATGGTGAATGCTGGTTGAACAAGGCCACAACTCTTTGCGTTCTCTACTTCGCGAGTTTTCAGTCAAAAGCTCCTAACTTGCAATGCAAGTCGCATAACATACCCTACACATTAGAGAACAAAAACGTTTTTCTAAAGAAAAGACGCATGTTTTCATTAGGGGTAGGTGATTGTTTTATCTTGGGCGAGAAGAATGCAACTCTCATCACCTATGAATGGCGTGGTTCCCAATCCAATCGTTGGTGCCTTTGTTTCGCTACTTAATTCTATAAATAATGTTATTTGTTGACTTCTAGTACAGAAGTACAACTCGCTAAGAAACGTAACTACTGATTTTTCCTGCTGTTATCTAGTTATTTATTAGACATGATACATATAACGGTACCATCACTTATATGTATTCATGTCTCATAAAAAAAGGATTTGTTATTTTTTCAGTTGATTGAATGTTTGGATATCCCATTGTACTTTTTCAGTCTAATAAACTTGGATGGTCTACAAAAAGTATTTTTTATAGTCTATACATTAACAAATTTTCCCCTCTATCTACATGTTACATAAGCTAACACAAATAAATAACAATACAAATTCGAGTACAAATCATATTGATGGAAAGTTTCTAAAGTTTTAGTCGATTAAAAAGAAGCAAAGATAATAAATAAAAGGTGGAGTTATGGATTCAATGGCTGTATATTGACATGGAACGGAGGAGCCACTCTAGTAGCCACGGTTGATAGTTTCACGAATAGGGAATGGCCAAAACAAACAAGTGGATAGTGAATATTCATGCCTTTCACACTTGCTGAAATTAAACTTCATTACTCGTGTACATGTACTCATTCTCAAGATTTCAAAGTTCTATTTTTTTTAGATAATGGATTAACATCCGGCCTCTACCAAGGTATACAACCTTCAAATTATTACAACAGTTCAGCTATTGCAGCCGATCATCAATGGGAAATAACACAAAGAAAAGTGCAACAACTAAGCCAATCATCTATTATTATCGTTACAACTAAACCATATGCTGGTTTAGAAATTCCCTTAGATATGCTGCACTATTTAATACTTGATGAAATACTGAAACTTGGTTTAAGCATTAGTTGCATTAGTTTCAAACATGACTGTCATCTATGGTCTGGAGATATACTGTTTTTGAGATCACACTACTTTTGGTACCAGTAAAACTGAAAGTTGGATTAAACGGAATTGCATGTCACATTGGATCATGAGACCATTTCTTCTAAAATACAGGAAGATCCTTCATTTACTCCTTGTGCTATTAGCCCCAATATATTTGACAAGGGAATTAATAAGTTCTGAGTGCATCTTAACTTTCTTTTTGAAAAATAAAATAGGGCGTACAAAAAGGAAAAAGAAAAAGGAAAGAGCGTGAAGAGTGTGTCCCTGTTTTGACAGGATATTGTACAGTTGAGTTAACTACAGAATCTGACTTGCGCTGTTGGTACAAAAATAATCAGCCGTCCTAAACGACATCGATTCTGGAATGGAAGAGTAACTTTATTCTCTGAAAATGGACCTTCACTGTTTTTCTTAACTTTATAACACACAAATAGTATACAAACTAATAAGAAGGCATTTATTTGGTACACCGACTTCTAGGAAACCTGTATCTTGATTATGTGCAAGCGCACGCATATGCATCTACTTGTTTCTTCCCAAGATTTATAATCTGGAATTCTATAGTATTTTCTCCGCATCAGCGATCCATAGGACTAATTTTCTCCAACTCAACCGGGGTCACCTGGTCGTCTGACTCATCTCCATGACGCTCAGTTGTTTATGGACCGAGCCGCATTCTTTGCCATCAGCATCCTACCGTGCTCCACCAAGCTGCCGACATCCTGCAGGATTGCCTTGGCCACTTCAAGTTCGCCAAAACGCTCCATCCACGCTGCCAGGTTCGGCATCTTGGTGGTGTCGACGAGCTCTGCACCAGCGAGAATGCCAGTCGCCTTCACCCACGGGACCAAGCTTCCGACAACGACGTCAACATACCCAATGTTGTCACCACTGAAAAAGTCCTTCCCCTTGGAGCATTCCTTCAGACATCCCTCCAGAGCTTCGGCTGCAGCGAACGTTTCCCTCATTGCTTGAGACCTCTCCTCGTCTGTCTTGGCCCTGAACACCCTATCCCACGGACCTGCGAGCTGCAGTCAAGCAGTATGTAAATTTGAATAGCTAAATTAAAGAGAAGTTTTTCGGTCCATAAAACTTGGCAGTATATTTCTAAAACTACTACCAAGTAGTTTGATCTAACGATTCAGATCTAATTTTGAAAATTCTCAACTACTGGCCAGTATTAGGGGTAAAATCGTCCTAGATAATATATAATAATTTATTTTAATTGAATTAATCATGTTCGTTAGAAGTAAGTACGTTCATTAGAATTAGGGTTAATCTCAGTATCATTTGAGGGCTCGGTCCTCTCGCCGCCACCGGTTCGAGTTCCCCCTCCGAGCGCTGGCGGGCAGTTGGTGGCGCCCGACCCCGGCGGTGTGGAGCAGGCAGCGGCGGCGCAGAATATGAGGCGGGCCGCAACGCGAGACCCCAAGACGAGGAGCAGGCGGCGGCGGGGCAACCTTGGTCGCCGGCACGGGATCCGCGAGCTAGTCGAGGAGCAGACGGCGACAACCCGACATCGTTCGGTGGAGAAGGCGGCGGCGACGTCGGGAAGGAGCAGGAGGCTACGGCGCGGTGTCCTCTTTGTCACTTCCTCCTTCACCAGGCAGCGGCGGCCCAGGCCCTGACGGGTGGAGGAGCAGGCGGCAACGGCGCGGGATCCACGAGTTGGGGAGCAAGCGGTGGCCGGACCTCGGTGGTGCGGAGCATGCGGCGACGGGCTAGGTCCGCGAGTGCAGCCGCGCGGGGTCTGCGAGTGGAGGAGCAGGAAGCGTGGTTCCCTGAGGCGGCGGCGGTGCGGGATTCGCTTCGCCAGGCGACGGACATCACCTCTTCGCTGTAGTGCTCTGTGACGACGTTGGCATCGAGCTCGTTCTTGCAGGGTACTCTCCGGAATGGGCACTGAATCTTTTCTCGATTGTTTGTAATTTGATGTCTGGTCTGATCCGGGATCTTGCCCTGTTCCTGCAGGGTACTCGCCGCCGCCGGGCGGGCAATATACTCCACAGCAGAACCGGAGCAGGGGCTGTACTACCCCAGGGATACTTCAGCGAGGGACTACTGCAGGTTTTGTCAAAGGATGGTAACGCAGACCTTGCGCTTATCTGATCATCTCAAACTGAAAGGATAGGTAATGTTATCTATGCAAATATACATCAATGTACACATATTTCTTAGCAAATTGTCCTATTCCCATGTGCGATAGGGAAATACATGTCTAAAAAAAGAACCCAGAGAGATTACTTATTTAATTTTGGCATGTGTTTCTAAATAAAGTATGTACACATACTTGAATTTTAAAAGTGGTATGTAGACATACTCCTTTTTTATAAGAGGATAAATCAAGTATATGTATATACTCCTTTCTATACGTAGGAAATGCAATAAATAACAAGGTGTATAAATATAAGGTTTGCATACAATTTTTTTCATGGTTATCATTTTTAAAATTCTTACTTTAGGTATGTGTACATACTCAAATTGATAAATGGGTATATACACTTACCCAAGGTGGTTTTTTAAACGTGGGAGTAACTACACCCGGAAGTAGAATATAATTACCCTATATATATGTCATTCATGGTTGAAATATAATTATAATATCAACTTGTAGAATATGTGTCTTATGAGAAACTACCTTGACTGATGTCGTGTTCCTTGGGATTACGGCGTCTTCGTTTGGATACATGTTCACCAGGCTTAGTGTCAAATTTGTACCAAGGGTTATCTTTCTCACAAACGGTCTCGGGTGTTGCACCTGCTATGGTTCTAGTGTACGTCAATGATGTTGACTCCTGCCGTGGCCTTTTATTTGCCTTAGTAACCTGATTTTCAGGGTACAATGTTCCGTTACATGATTAAAAAAATTAATGGTAGGGCATTAATTAAATAATTGATAGGAACCTATGCATACCTCGTAGAAATCCTTGCTGGTTATTGTTTTTTTCAATACTGAGAAGTCTGTTATTTGTTTCTTCCAGTTGTGCAAGAACTTTGTTCTGTTCCTCTTTCATCTTCAAATAGTGCTTCTGTTCAGCATACCTGAGTAAGTTAATTTCTGTCCTTAATCCAAAGTATGATGCGGATACCTGCAAAATAAATAGTGCACAATTAGTTCACGCCACTTAAAGAGTAGTAAAAATGTACATGTACCTAGACTTTTTCATATTTGGGAGGGTACTCCAGAAGCTCCACGGGGAGCTCCACTTCATAGTCATCATCGCTCTGTCCAGAATCAGGATGCAGCCCATAATGGATCTGTTCAGAACCATCTATATTTGTTTCTTTTTTTCTTCAGAACTCTCCAATTCAATCTACATGTATGCGAGTACATTAGGTTACCTGCATATCTGATGCATATTGGATCTAACGGAACCATGCAACTTACAGAATTATTTTTTGGTTGCTACAGGAGTATGGGGTTCAAAACCCTTCTTTTCCTTCGGCGAGGAAGTTGCTCCAACATTGACCTGAACATTCGCTGATTTCACCATCCCATGGCCAAGCGACTTCTTTGATTCCTTCGACTTGTCCGATATGTTGTTCCTCGTCATGATCTTGATGCTACGTTATGAATGAGATAGCCTATTTTTTTCTCTGTAATGGGACACGTGGCTGGTACATATACTAATATATTTTATTCAGATCTGATCTTTTTGTTTGGTACTTAGACTCTTTAACCTTTCACGTTTTGCGTCTGCTGGCCGATGGCAGCGCCTGAGGTTGCGTGTTGAGTCTTATGTACTGTTTACTATTTGTAGCTATATTTCAGAAATAAACAAGCATTTTGTACACAATGCTACGTGGTCATTCGCAAGTTACGTGGCAACTATCATCTACGTTGCCCAGCTAACTTTGCCGGCAACAAGATGTACGTGTTCCAGCCGGAATAAAGAAGCATTAAAAACAAGCACTTTGGACATATACGTTTGAGACGTTATCTTCTCGCACAAGCTTTTTTGAATATGTGATATACCAAATGATTATTACAATACATAAAACTGGACTCATTAGCATACCGTATTTTTGTTCAAACACCACATGTAAAAAAATCATTGCGCCTTCTCAAGCATGAATACCAGCATCCTCCCATCCAAAACACACACACACACACAATGAATAAGGATCGAAACTTCATTTTCATTGCGTCTTCTGAAGCATGCAGCCAGCTGGAACACTACAAGATTTCCCAAACCACTTGGCCCTTCTGTAACCTTCACATGAGCAGCAGAATTTCCTCCATAACACCCGCTTCGTGAGTCTGCACGGCTCAGAGCTTGTTTTCTGACACTGAATCCTTTCGAACGTGCATACGAATTGTAGAAAGTAAAGAACTGCTTATCACTCTTGAATGTCTGATTGACAACTTCATTGTATTCCTGCAAGCTAACATATCCCTTTTCACTGTCCATACCGCCGAACTGCAATTGAAAATACAAAAATAAAAGTCAGAGCCAATGCATATTGTTATATCTGAGAAACAACTCATTGTAAAAAAACATGTCAACATGTTTATACCACTGTACGTATCAACAAATCAGGGTAGTAACTAGACAACAATTTAACAATTTCAACCTGATATTAATTATGAAGCACACAAGTTTCTTGCATATACCCAAAGTCTCACACGAAATATATAAATCATGGCAACAGATAAAGACTATGCAGATGTTCACTACTTGACTTGACCAAAAGTAATTCAGTCCATGCAATTTAACAATATGGGCGCATGGGTGTACCAAATAAACAATCAACGAATACAGACCTTATGAAATTGGATGGAACAAATTCTAGCTTTTCTAGAGTAAATTACCTAATAGTACAACAACCACCGTGGAAGATCAAGTCCCAATGAGTGACGACTCCTCTCGATTCTGTGCCTCCTGCACACGCTAATGCGCAGGCAAATCATTGACACCGCACCCGAACTAGCAATACGAAAGTTGGAAATGAAATTACTGCTCACCATGACGGGCCACGATCGAGGCGATCTATCCTTCACGCTGCCGGCTGGCTTTGGAAACTGCTGCCGGCTTCGATGCCCATGGCAGCTCCAGGACGACGGGAACACAGGACTGATGGTGGCAGCGGCGGCGTGGAAAACGGAGGCCTGGTGCGGACGAGCGGCTTTCGGCAGCGGTGGCGTGAAAAACAGGGTGCATCTGCAGACGATTGGCGCTGGCGGCGACGGCGGCTTGCGGACGAGCGGCTGTGCGTGCGGAGGACCGATGCGCCGTCGTGCGTCCTGGGCTCCTGGATGCTTCTTCCATGGGCCTTTTCCCCTTCCAGCCTTTTGGGCCGTACTAAATACTAGGCTGGCCCAATAAACATTATTCTCTGGTAAATAACGAAAATTCTTAAATAATTATTCTATTACCATCCTACCCTCAAAATACTTGGCAGTATTTTCCTAAAAATACTGGGAAGTTTTGTGGACCGAAAAACTTCTCAAATTAAATGCTCGAACCAGCGACAGATCATGTGAGATTAAAGCACGAACCTTGTCATCAATGTAAGCAATCCAGAAGCGAGCGATGGCGCGGTCGTATGGGTCGGCGGGGAGAAGGGACGGCCCGGTGCCAGCAAACACCTCGTCGATGTACTCCAGGATGATCTGCGACTCACAGATGATCTTACCGTTGTCGATCAGGACGGGCACCGCTTTGTGCACCGGATTGGAGCTGAGGAGGAGCTCGCTCTTGTTCCTTAGGTCCTCCTCGATATAATCGTAGCTCAGGTCCTTGAGGCAGAGCGCAAGTTTAACTCTGGTGACGAATGGGCTCGCCCACTGTCCGACCAGCTTCCGCTTGCTGTTTCCTCCAACCATCTCCTACTAATGATTCATGCGCTTTGTGTCTCACTTTGTGTGTTTGTGATGGTTCTAGGCTTATATATGTGGAGCTTGTCCTGTGTAGGATTTTTTTTTATTGGGGATCGAGGTCAAATTAGGGCACCAAACACTAATGTGTCATACTAGTACATGATTCTTTTACAGAACTGATGATGCTTGTTCAAAGTGTTGAAGTATTGTTTAAACTGATACTTGTCCAACGTGCCTATCTCCAACTTGTAGATAAGATTTTTTTTATTTGCATGCTTTGCTTGGAGGCGAAGCTGATATGCATGACTTATCATCTTGTGGTCTAATCACTAAAGCAAACCCAACACTCGACAAAGAGCACACGGTAAAAAAAGGTGATAGTGAAGCGCTCTTTGACGAGTGTTATTTATCAAGCACCGCAAAGAGTTCTTCCAATGCTACACTGGCACTCAACAAACAGAAGGCCTTGAACGGCGACTTGATGGCCGCGTGGTAACAGTGACTTTACCACTTTGTCGAGTGTCTGTCTCCTGACACTCAGCAAATCTGACACTCACTTTGCTGAGTGTGAGGCACTAGACATTCGGCAAGTCACTTTACCGGCAAACGGTTGACGCTGCCAGTCAAAGGCATCGGTCGGCTCACATGAGTATTGTGTAACCCCCTTTGTGAGTGTTCCACCTTTCCCGAGTGCTCCACCTTTTCCAAGTGTCGTCGGCATGTTTGTCAAGTGTTTTTCTCCGGCACTCGGCAGAGGCTCTAGTTTGTCAAGTATCCGTTGTTTGCGTGATATATTGCACTCGTTAAACGTTCGGGCACTCGGCCATGAGTTGTTTTCCTCATAAAAACGTTGAACACTACAAATTCACAGATTTATGTTAGGCTCCCTTGCATTCTTCTGGCAAACATTTTCATGCAAAGTCTACACCGTTGCATTTTTGTTGTTGTATTTCTTTTTAAAATTCTTTCTACAATGTTTGGTAAAGTATTATTAATTATTTTTGACAATTTTTTAATAGAGTTTTCTCAACAGTTGCTTCATAATATTTTTTTGCAAAGTTTTCTTACAAAACAATTACCGAGACAAGCAATAAATAACAGATTGAACTTCAAAAGTAGTGCCTCGGCTGATTCAAAGTTTGCAAAGTAATTATTATCCTAGCTTAAAAATTAAGATGTATTACTCCATCCATTCCATATTAATTATCATCCTAGCTTATCATTTTTTTTCAAATTACTTGTCGCCACTCTCACTTCCTCTTGCTCCTTTAAAAAATGACATTGACAAGACGGATGAACCAATTCCTTACTATATATTTGAAAATAGAAAAATGCACGCAGTGCCTAAATACAATATTCACAGGGAATTAACTCTAACACGGTACTATACTTTTTCAATCAATTAATGTAATTAATTACAATATTCAGTAAAGATGAGCAAAAAAATGCTGAAACAACTTAATTAAATCATGGTGTTGGGTCCACTATTGCTTCATCGAGTCTTGAGCTCTTACCATCCTACTTTTTATTCTTAAGTCTGTCTGAACAACTTGGCTGATCTGTACACTATCACTATGTTTGTAAGTGCAACATGGATAATCCACATTGTGAAAAAAATAAATTTATGTGTATTTTAATTCTCACTACATATCGAACCAAAAATTTCAAATCTGGCTATGTCGGATAATTATAAGAGATTTGTTTATGTGCGCATATATACTAAGATAACAAAATATATACTAAGATAACAAAGGTACTCATAAACAAATGATGAGTGGTCAGAGTTTGAAAATTGAATCTCACTTCCTACTGCGCTATTATTTAGCCATAACCTAATCCACTACTGTGCATGATAAGAACTGATGATCTATGTTATTCAACAAAAGTTCAAGGTTAAGAAAATCATCAGTTTGAGAAATATTGAAGTGCTATTGTTTCTAAGAAGCTGCAGAGGTCTAGTTGACGATTCATACAACCAACTTGAAATTTAAAATATCATATCATCTATGAATTTACATTCATACATTCAACTGGTACAGGTACCATTGGCATTCTAGTGTTTGCAATCCGCAGGACATCATCAGAAATCCATTCGACAACTTTTCTCTGACTCAATCAGAATCACCTCGTCCACCATGCTGCTCATTTACACTCCGTTCGTTTAATCCTCTTGCCAAGGTTTGGCGGAGATTACAGGAGGGATTAAATCCTACAAGTAAGGTATTGATTAACGATCCCGTTCAAACCGAACGATTAGTTGTTTGAAGCCCCGGCAGCATTCTTTTCGATCACCATCTTGGCTTGTTCAACCAATTTGTTGGAGTCCTGCAGGACCGCCTTAGACACGTCAAGCTCGCCGAACCGCTCCATCCAAGCAGCCAGGAGCGGCATCTTGGCAGCGTCGAAGAGCTCCGCACCAGCGAGAACACTGGTCGCTTTCGCCCACGGGATCAAGCTCCCAACAACAACGTCAACGTATCCAACACTGTCTCCACCGAAGAAGCTCCTCCCCTTGGAGCACTCCTTCAGGCCTCCTTCCAAAGCTTCCGCTGCTGCGAACGTCTGTCTCATCGCCTCATTCCTCTCATCGTCCGTCTTGGCCCTGAACATCCGATCCCACGGGACTCCTAGCTGCATCCTCCGTGCACAAGCGATACAAAAATTAAGTAATTTGGAAATAAATTGTCGCTTAAATGGTTGAATTATTCATCTCAAAGGAATAAGCGACGGAGAGCATGCTGTGAGATTAAGAGGACAATGGACAAACTTGTCATCAATGTAGGCGGCCCAGAAACGAGCAACAGCACGGTCGTATGGGTCGGCGGGGAGAAGGGGTGGGCCAGTACCCACGAAAACCTCGTCGATGTACTGCAGGATGATCTGCGACTCGCAGATGGGTTTCCCGTTGTGGATCAGCACGGGCACTGCCTTGTGCACCGGGTTCGATCTGAGGAGGAGATCGCTCTTGTTCCTGAAGTCCTCCTCGACGTAGTCATATCTCAGGCCCTTGAGACCGAGCGCAAGCTTCACTCTGGTGACGAATGGGCTCGCCCACTGCCCAAGCAACTTGAGCTCACCGCTTCTTCCAGCCATCTCCAACTGAGGATATGCGAGCTTGTTTGTATCTCCCCTCCCGGTGTGCGTGATGGCTCTATGCTTGTACTGTTGGACCTTGAGCTGTCCTGTATGGTGTATATACTGAATTCTTTTTCGATGCTTCAGGTCCAAGCTTCTCCTTTGTAAGGTCAATGGAAGTGAAAAGCATGAATACGTCATCCATGATGCGTGTGCCTATTATGTAGTACTATTTTTGTATTAGACCTTACAAACAGATGCTTATTCAATTGCTCAAGGTAACGACTTTCTGAACTCGGCGCACAGTTAATATGTTCAGTCTTGAATGTTTCAAAACAAACTAGACAGGTGTCGCATGGTTACATCACTGATTTATTTTTTTATATCCTCATTATTTATTAATATGCCTCTCATGGTCTCATGTTTAAATTTAAAAGGCACTATTAAATTTAAATCTAAAGACACATATATTGAATTCTAATATTGTGTCAGTGTCACTAAGAATAGGTAAAGAGCTACCTTGTGTTACCTCATAAACCCATAACTTGTTTTACTCATATACAGTATAATATCCAATACTCACGGTCATTTTTTTTGGACCGAAGTCAGCAGCAGAGGCCCCTACGTATTTTTATATTAAGTTTTGTGTAAAAGATATGTACAGCAAAAAGGCTGCAGGCCTAAAGTGGACCCTAAACTAAAGTGTATCAACTATCAAGTTACAAAATTACATAAGAAACTATGAAACAAAACTTTCACTACAGGTTTAGTTTTAAGAGCCACCTGTTCCAACTCCCTTTTAAAAGATCTCTTTCAATTTTGCAAGGAAAGTGGCTTATTGTCACGGTTCTTAATGTAGATGCAGGGTCGGAAACTTAGAGAGTGTATCGGCTTTGCCTACTTAGCCAGCCACACCGCCATAGTGTTGGTTGCACAACTAATGTTTTGCAGCCGCAGCGGCATTCCGTGCCTGCGCCGCCTTGGCGCGCTCGACCACCTGGTTGACGTCCTGCAGGACAGCTTTGGCCGTGTCGAGCTCGCAGAAACGCTCCATCCACACGGCAAAGAGCGGCGTCCTGGCGGCGTCAATGAGCTTGATCTCCGAGAGTTGCTCTGTTGCCTTCAAGCAGGGAATCGGTGCCCAGGAGAACATCAGACATAGCCGACGCTGTCACCGCCGAAGAAATCGCCCTTTCCACCAGAGCACTCCTTCGGTCCTCCTTCCAACACCTCAAGTGCCGCAAAGGTCTGGCGCATCACCTCGACCCTGTCTTGGTCTGTCTTGATGAGCCAGAACATACGAGTCCACGAAGTCACCAGCTGCAAAGTGGTCCATTTGATATGTCACAGTAAAACAACTTCTTGAAGAAATAGTTAACAACTAAGAAAATCTTCAACTATATGCTGCTAAAACAAGGGGCTGGATAAAAACAATATAAATTTTAGCGGAGCCATCGCCCTCCTCCTCCTCCTCACCCCCATATTATTAGGCTTGGACCAGATCGGCGAGGTTGGGGGCAAGCGGGGGCAGACCCGTGGCCGCGACCGGGCATCTTGGACGATAAAGGTGTCGCCAGCGTCGGCATCACTGCCGGCCTTGGACGACGACCCAGATCACGTGAAAGGGAGAGAGATGCTACGACAGGCCTGGTTAAGCAAGCTCAGTGCGTCGAGCACCTGGAGGAGTTTGTCGGTGGACTTGACCTTGTCATCGTCGACCATGGCAGCACAACAGTGCTCGATCACTCTGGGCTACGGCTGCGTGCTACATCGTAAGGCGGAAGCAAGTCAAGGCCTCTAGGCGTGCATATCGCCGCAACCATCAACATGAACACCGAAGGACTAAAGGAACACCTCAAAAGAGTTCATTGAAGATCTCATATGGAAGAATTGGTTATAACCTAATATATGTCATATAATTTTATTCAGTGTAATATTATGTAATAAAAATAGATATGACTAAGGATATAAAGACACTTTATTCTCTTATAAATTAAAAATTTGTACACGCCCGTAGAAAGTACGGACATTTTGCTAGTACAATATACTCTCCACCTCTGGGTGACCGGAGAAAAACACAATTAAAAATTTTAGTTGCGTAACTGATAATCGAAGGTAACAAAAAATAAGAATATATCTTATTCCCACCAGTGACATTATGAAATCTCCAACTCCAACAACCCGCATCAGATAACAGCATTTTTCTCCATGCCTGGTCGACCCACCACTAATTGTTTGCAGCCGCAGCGGCAACCCGTGCCTGCACTCCCTTGGCATACTCCAGTATCGCGTTGACGTCCTGCAGGACGGCCTTGGCCACTTCGAGCTCGCAGAAGTGCTCCATCCACGTGGCCAGGAGTGGCATCTTCCCGGCGTCGATGAACTTGGAACCTGATAGTTGCTCGTGGGCCTTAATCCATGAGACCAAACCGCCCAGGAGAACGTCGTTGTAGCCGACGCTGTCTCCGCCAAAGAAGGGGCCCTTTCCCCTAGAGCATTCTTTCAGTCCTCCCTCAAGCACCTCCACTGCCGCTAACACCTGCCGCATCGACTCGACCCGTTCCTCGTCTGACTTGACCCGGAACACACGCCCCCATGGTACCACCAGCTGCGATGGAATTCATCTTCATCATATACTAGTGAGCAAACTAATAGCAAATGGGACAGGAAACAAGACTGATTAAATACCTTGTCTTCAATGTAAGCGGCCCAGAAGCGAGCGACGGCGCGCTCGTAGGGGTCAGCGGGGAGGAGCGACGGGCCGACGCCGGCGAAGGCTTCGTCGATGTACTGCACGATGACTGAAGACTCGCAGATGGGTTTGCCATTGTGGATTAGCACCGGCACCGTCTTGTGGACTGGATTGGAGCTGAGGAGGAGCTCGCTCTTGCTGCCGAGATCCTCCTCGACGTTCTCGTAGCTCAGTCCCTTGATGTGGAGCGCGAGCTTTGCTCTGGTGACGAACGGGCTCGCCCACATGCCGAGCAGCTTCAGCTCACCGTTTCCTCCTGCCATTTTCTATTGTGGATGGTTGGTGTGGGTCCCCTACTACGCCTTGCCTTGTTCCTCGACCGCGGCGTCTCAAGGTTCTTGGTCTCCAGTTTGTGCTTTGCTGCGCTATTTATTATCAGGGGCAGCTGAGTAGGATGATCTGGGTCTCTGGGCTGTCGTGGAATGGTCCACAATGGTACCCACACGTCACCCGTGATGCCATGCGTGCTGATGATTTATCCACGATTTGTCAACTAGTTTAATTTTCCTCCGCGCAATATTGAAAGTTCAGATCAAATTAAACACCCTCGGTCAGCATTGCAAACGTTGAGATCTATGCCCCATCCGACTTGGACAAGAAGCATTATCGGAGCCAAATGTGCTCATGTGTGATTGATTGTCTTGGACACTACTAGTATGTCATTGCTCGAGCACTGATCTTCTCTTCCGGTCTGCCCCTGCCCACGGGCCTTCCCTGCAAACCGGCTCTTCCTCTTGCATGCAGCATGCAAATCCTCCCCCACCACCAAGCTTGCCCACCACTCCTTTGCATGCATGCTTGCACTCCTCCCCCATCACCTTCTTTTCAATAAAATTCTAGTCACAAGTTTGATTAAAAAAGTTTGCTTTAAAGTTTGATTAAAAGTTTTGCTTCAAAGTTTGATTACAAATTTGCTTCACAGTTTGATTTAAAGTTCATCCAATTGCTCTGAAGTTTATGTCAAAAGTTTGTTGCAAAGTTTGTGCAAGAGTTTCTAAACAATGTTTGTGCGGAAGTTTTCGATGAAGTCTCTGTCCGAAGGTACTATCAAAATTTCGATCCAACTTTATGTTCACGATTTGGTGGGGTCCTATTCATTCACGAAGCATTGTGTGATGACGATGCAGATATAATTCATAGGTTAGTCCGTTTTGCCTAGATCGATTGCCCAACACACGGAAGTTAAACTATGTTACATTATCTGATCATCATATTCTCTTCACCCTATAAAGTAAAATATTCAATGCAGTCGTATTCTCATATAGAGCACAACATAGTGAACCAAAAATTGAAATTAAAATCAGTATATGTTTTCTCTTGGAAAAGGAAAAAATAGTAAAAGTTTCCTATCGAGTTTGACAAAGACGCATCTTGATTTTTTATATTCATCAGTCTAGCCTGTGCGAATGCTCGGGCAAATTGGCTAGTTGTAATTAATATACAATCCTCCCGATATAAAAAATATATGTTTCAAAAGAAACTAGATAAGTATAAAGTGTCTTGCATATTTCTCCGTATTATTATAAATTCTCATTTATTTTTCATTCAACGGGATGCCAGGATCTGTATAGTTGACCACGATCTGATCCGATCCAACATTTAATAGTTGTCCCCAAGCTTAATGTTGACCATGGTTAAGAAAACAATTTGCAACAGGACCCCTAAACTGGATGCAGCACTAACGAAGGAACTAATTGTTTGCAGCCGCAGCGCCGACTCGTGCCCGCACCACCTTGGCATATTCGACCAGCTCGTTGACGTCCTGAAGGACCTCCTTGGCCACGTCGAGCTCGCAGAAGCGCTCCATCCACGCGGCCAGGAGCGGCGTCTTGGCGGCGTCGATGAGCTTGGTACCCCAGAGTGGCTCGTTCGCCTTCATCCATGAAACCAGACCTCCCAGTAAGACGTCCACGTAGCCGACGTGGTCGCCGCCGAAGAAGGCGCCCTTTCCTCCAGAACACTCTTTCAGTCCACCCTCCAGAATCTCCACTGCCGCTAACGTCTGTCGCGTGATCTCGGCCCGCTCCTCGTCTGTCTTGACCCAGAACATACGCCTCCATGGTGTCACCAGCTGCAAGAGGTTTCACCAAAGTAGTTAGTACACCGATACCAAATAATTCCAATCACCGTGAAACCAAATACGACACAACATGTAATTAGGATTGAGGTTGATGACCTTGTCGTCGATGAAAGTGGCCCAGAAGCGAGCGACGGCGCGCTCGTGGGGGTCGGCGGGGAGCAGGGACGGGCCGACGCCATCAAAGGCGTCATCGATGTACTGCACGATGACCGACGATTCACAGATGGGCCTGCCATTGTGGATTAGAACCGGCACCGTCTTGTACACCGGGTTGGAGCTGAGGAGCAGCTCGCTCTTGTTGTTGAGATCCTCCTCCACTACGTTCGTGTAGCTCAGGCCCTTGATTTGGAGCGCGAGCTTTGCTCTGGTCACGAACGGGCTCGCCCACATGCCAAGTAGCCTCAGCTCACCGTTGGCTCCTGCCATTTTTGTATTGTGGAGGGTACGGTGGAGACCTACGCCTTGCGCTATGCGCTATGCCTGCTCCCCCGCGTCTGAATGTTCTAGTTCTCCAGCTTGTGCATCTCTGTATTCTTTAGTAGGTGAGACAGAGTCACAGGGGAGGATACTGAGTTGTAGTGGTCTAGTCCGTACTGGCACCAACGCGTCATACACACGATGCTTCTGCTGGTAATTTATCCACGATAAGTCAATATAACTTCTCACCCAGATCACATGCCTCTTTAGATCTTGCAAGATCTGGACGCCGAGTGACAATTCAGAATCTTTTATCCAAAAACTAGCGCTAGAGAGAACAAACACAAACACACATTGATCGTCTCCCCGGACGTTGAAAGTTCAAACAAAACGACGTCTGGCCGAGGGCATCGGAAACGTCGAGATCGATGTAACTGGGCCTAGGACGAGGACAATAGAGGAGTCAAACTCAAAGGTGCTTCCGTGATTGTTTTGGCCAGTGATGTCACTGCTCCCGTCACACTATCATCTTATCTATTGTGCTCGTCTGCTGGATTGCTGGTTAACCCAAATTCTAATATGTAACTCCCTATCACGGGAAGAATTCCGGCTCTCTGATGCATTTGAGATTTTGGACCGTAAGATATTTCTTCCTTTGCGATTTTAACCGTCTGATCCATTTTCTTCGCTACATGTGGGTTTCGTCCACGTACGCATCACGCGCCTCGCTGCATGCGTGTTTCCATCGCGTGCGTCGCGGCGCCGTCGATCGGTTGCGTTGTGCCGACGCCCGAGGCAAACTCGGCTGCTACTGTGCTACATCGCCAGAGTCGCGTAGAGTTCACGCACGCCGGCTCCTGTCCTCAGCCAGGGACGAAATGGAGGGCACCGCATTGCTCGGCCAAAAAGCGCAGCTCCTCGCTCACAATCAGACCTCCGCCGAATCGACGGGCCGCCACAGTCCTGCCTGCTCTGTACCATAGAATACAAGAGGATAGTATGTCCTTCGTCCACCCAGGCGCGCCTCATCCAAGCCCCTCACTCCCCGACGAACCTGATCTGTATGACGATTATGTAAAGCATTGTCGACGACGGAGCCGCTGCCCGTACGCCCTGTCATGCACGGCTTCCGGCGGCGGTCTCGCCCCAAGACCAGGTCGTCGCCGACTCCTCTCTGCCCTGCTGCAAGATACGTGGAGCGAATCCGACCACGAACTCAATCGTGCCGTGCAATGGCACCAGCGCGCGAGCGGCGTGCGACAGGAGTGAGCACAGCCTTCAACCTTGCCGAAACTTCCGGTATGAGTGGTGCTCCCTCTGGCCTTGCCGTCCTCCCGCCTCCCTCCATCCGCTGGCTCCAGACAAGGTTGATTGCGAACACAGTGATGGCACCGCAAAATCACCTCCCGTCTTGGTCGACCTCAAGGCAAGTTGATTTTGCCTACAGCCCCCACGGCAAAGGTAATGGACATGGCGAGACCATGTCGCTCCAACACCGCCGGCACCCTCCCCTGCACTCCACCTCATTCGCAAGTCAGAGCGGATGGAATGCGATGATCACTCTGGCACCGGTGGGCCAGTCCGTTGTCTTCGCCAAGGCGTTGACCAGCAATCCCAGCAACGCCAGGCTGATATGTTCCACTTCCATGCCGACAGTCCTGGTTGCATGCTAGGTGTTCAAGCAAATTCCCATGTGAGCCTTCATTTTGCTTTTTGTATTGTATACCTGCAAAATTTACATTGGGTAAGTCTCAACAAAAAAAAAATGGTCAAATCCTGTACGTAACCACCCAATAATCATTATTTGTTTATAATTATTATATGCCCAGGTGCTAACACGTCCATGCCTAAAAACTGCATCGGCAATTCAGGTATGTTTCAATTTCATTTTTCCTTTTCATTTCAATTCTAAGGCGATCCGGTGCATGCACTCTATATAGCAAACAACAGGTACTACAGAGGTAAGGAATCAGGTTGTAATTTTATATATTAGAAATGTTAAAGTGACAAATACGTTACAACTGCTAAAGTATTCTTTTTTCTTTTGTGATGGAAATAGCAAACTCTAATTTGGGCATCAACTATAAAATGTAAAAAAATATTTAAAGAAACTAGAAGACCAACTACACTAGCTATTTCGAACATGTTTCCTTCATGTGTTCCCTTATTTATATTATATGTATACACTCTCACTTTAATAAAATGGAATTGGAATACTTAGTATGCACTAAAGACCCCTTTGCTGATTTCTAGGTTCCACATGAAAATAGTTTATTTGAGTGAATATACTCTTAGAACTAAGAATAGCCCTTCAAGAATCAATTGTTGTGCTTCCATAGCTTAATATGAACATTTTGTTCAGTTCTTATTTTTAATCTAACTTCATAACCTGAAAATGAACAGAATCCACAATGTTGTTTTCCCTATTAGTTCTTGAATGTTTTTATGTACCGTGCAATCTTAATTCTTCATTGGCTGGATGATTTCCAACTCAATCGTGTGCAGAACTGTGCACCTTTGTTGTGATGGTGTTTGAGGTGCTGGCAACGTTCCTTGAAGTTCACAAAATTCAAGCTAATATTCCATTCTCTTGGAACATAATTTCGTATTTCTCAAACTGAACATGACAAAATAAGGTTAGCGTTTTCAAGGTTTTATGGTAGTGGATAGCCATTAAAGCATTTCTTTTACATAAAAAAAGGAATTTTTATTAAACTTGAAGCAACAGAGTGAGCATGTCCTTCTGCTATAATTATGTTGACCATGCATATGGCACAAAATTTTTGTTCATTCTCCTTGACCATAATGTGGAGTCTACTACCATCACTGTTAATCAATAGCTGTATGATTAATATAGTTTATCAATCATACCATATGTTGCATGGTATGATTGAGCTACATTCTCCTTGACCATAATGTGGATCTATTACCATATGCTCATTGATAAATTATATTAACATTGCAGCTCAACCATACCAAGATATTGGTATCAAAAGGAGTTTCAGGTGTTTCGGAATTTTTCCTTTTTGTTAATTTATTTCTCTTTGCTGTTTTGTTGTCTGGGTCCATTCTTTCCATTTGGCATTGACTCCCTACAGTTAGCCTTTATGCACCTAATTTTTCCTCTATGTCATGCCCACTTTCAATATTTTACTTTGTGCAACTTCATACTAATGGTGACAGGCCCATGAAATACTTAGGAAAGGACGAATTGTGCTTCTGTTTAATTTATGTGACAGAGATATTATTGACCCAAGTATGGACTATGATCCTTCCCGATGCAAGAAATATATGTCAGTTTCACGTAACTTGCACCTGTAACAATACGATCTTTTGATCTGCATTTGTTTAATGTTATACAATTCTAATATTTTTCCAGTCACATGTTTCCAAGTATTATAATCTTTAGTCATCAAGTAATTACTTATCCAATAATGGTTTGTCATCTTGCTAATGAAGGAACACAGAAATCAAACACTTGTGTCGAGGCAAAAGAAGTTTGAGTTTTACTATCGATTACTATTGCCTGCTCTTTTTCCAAACTGGACCCACTTTTTAGCTAATCTTAAATTTTATCATGATATTCACTGTTCCTCATTATAGATTATCTGGATTCACCTCGTGGGTTAGGTTTTGTTGCATGTAGGAACATAAGTTGTGATGGTCTGTATTTTTTAAGCTCATTCAGCTGTTTACGTATGGCCAGGTGAGTAGTATTTTATCTTTCTAATTATCATTTGAAATAACAAAGGAGTTGTTCATGTTACCACTTTCATGAACACCGTATATCAAAGTATTATATTATATTATGTACCATGTTACTGCCTTATTTATTGTCTTATGCACTTACATGCTTCCCAGTTTAGTGTTCGGTGCAGATCTTATTATTACCTTCGTGTATCAATAATCCTTATAAAGTCTGGCATGTTGCATGCTACAAATAAACAAAACAGATATTGATGTCATCAGCACGGCAACAAGCATATGCTCTTTGCAATAAACATGCAACAAGAGAAGTATATTGCATTTATATATATGTACAATCATTTTATTTCTATAGGGCAAGATAACCATTTGGATGGATGTATTTCTGTAGGGCAAGATAATCATTTCTACCATGGATGCCCAAGGTCAAATAGATAATCTGAAATAAAATGATGTGCCTTGAAATGTTGAATATGGCGAAGTTAAGGGGTAAAGGGGTGTGTGGTGTGTTGTATTTTACACCTCTTCTTAATGATGTGCAACTCTACTGCATGTTCGAGAAAAATGTTGAATATGGGGTTTTTTTTTTTGCTCATAAAAACATGTATGAGACTCTAATGAGTGTTGTGTTCATCTAGGATGTTTGATTGGATGTTTGGCACGTGCTAACTGAACTATGTGGCCTTTTTAAGAAGTGCTTATTTCATTAGTGCACATGCTTCTCGATAAGAGAGGGCATTCAGTTTCTCGGGATGGTAATTAGGCATTCAGTTTCTCTGGATGGTAATCATATCGTTATACATAAGTTGGTTACAGAGTACTGAAAGGCACATCAGGGGCGGGCGCGGCGAAGCGCTCCCATCCTAGTTGGTTACATAGGGAAAAGAAAGCAAGCTAGTGACAGGGATGACTCGTTTCCCTGTCTGTAAAAATAATAATGACATGGAAGATAAAAAATGGGTTTTCTGAGAACAAAATGTATCCCAGCTGCAAACAAGAATACAATCACTTGTGACTATATACCTGGACATATACTTGTTTAAAAGGATACATTCCGGGACGGAGATTGTACTATGTTATCATTCAAATTATGAATTTCGAATGGAAATTTTATGGTACATCTTATACGTTGCTCAGTAATTATGACTCGAGCCAACTATCCCCGACAAAAATTAAGGGTGTGTTTGGTTATAAGGCAAAAATGTATGGAAGATGGTGACCGCTTTGTTGTTGGATAAGGCATCGAAGTTTGGTTCAAGACGAATCTGACCGCCATGTTTTTTTTTTTTTTTGGTTCATTGGATGAGACATGAGCTATGGATGAGACCACCTCTTCTCAGAATAGGTGAGTTTCCCCAACCGTTCTTCCACCTTCCATATGTATTTTTCTTTCTTTTAAATAATGTTTTATTAGAAATTAGGAAAGTATACTTATTCAGCAAAGAAATGATAAATAATATAAGTTAGTAATTGCAATTGAGATCTTAACAATGGTAAACGAAAGGAAAGAAGAAGATTATAATGGCATTGCAGCAAAGCCCAATATTGTCTTGCTATTGTAGTGAAGCCCACTCTTTGCAGTGGTAGAATACCAAGTCTCGCCATGCTTAGGTGGGGTGAGGGAGGCAATAGCTGATCAAAGGATATGTGAGATGGATACGCAGCGAGAGGAGGTAAGGCCAACAGCCTGGCAGCCAATGGCCGCCCCTATTCGATCGATTTGCACGAATGGGCTCATCGAGCATTTGTAGAGCCTATTACTTTTCTTGGCCGTCAAGTTCAACCTTGATAGCCAACCAAGCATCACTAAAACATGGGCCGCCATCTTCCATCCAAGTTGAACTAGCCAATCCATCACACCCTAAGATCATCTTCCACGTGTTATAACTGTTTATCTGTATTTTGCATAGATCTATAATTTAGATCATCGAGCTGATTTTTAGCTGCTTTTGGCACTAGCTGCAGCCCGTGCCCGCTTAATCTTACCGTACTCGACCAAACTTTCAACTGTCGGCAGGACGGACTTTGCTGCATCCAACGCACTGAAGTGCTCCATCCATGCTATGAGTAGCGGGCTCCTTGTTGAATCAAAGAGCTTTTGGCCATACTGAGCCTCAATATAGTGTGCCACCGGTATCATTCCCCCAAGAATGATGTCCAAGTACCCTATGTTGTCACCACCGAAGAAAGGCTTGCCCTTGGAGTGCTCCCTGAAAGCCGCCTCCAGGGCATCGACCGCCACGAATGTCTGCTTCGCTGCTTCAGCCTTTTCCTCTTCAGACTTGGCCCTGCCCCCTTGAAAACCGATGCGAATAGCTGCGTAGCATACGCATGCAGGTTACAAGATTATATCGCAAGATACCATACGAACTAAGTGGTATAGCTAGTAAATAGTAACGTACCGTGTCGTCAATATATGCAGCCCAGAACAGAGATGTGGCACGTTCGTAGGGGTCTGTGGGAAGGAGAGAAGGGCATGTGGTGCTAAAGAACTCATCGATGTACTGTACGATGAGCTGAGACTCGCAGACGGGTTTGCCGTTGTGGATAAGCACAGGCACCTTCTTGTGAACTGGGTTGGACTTGAGGAGTAATTCACTCTTCCTGTTGTAGAGATCCTCTTCCTCGATGTTCTCGTAGCTCAAGCTTTTGAAGCTGAGCGCTAGCTTCACTCTGATAACAAATGGGCTCGACCATGCGCCTAGCAGCTTCAGGTCATGTCCTCCGCCATCCATCCTAAGCTTTGTGCGTGTAAGGATTTTAGTACTTTTATCTTGTGTTTGTCTACGAAACTGGTGGAAGAAAGAGGTGGGTTTATATATATGCAAGTGTCTGAGGGGTTGTCATTCTCCATGATAATAAATTAGTGAGAAAGTGGCACATTACGATAATGGACATTCATTTATCCTAAAAAATGCTACAAGTTCAAATTTATTTAGGTTTATATGGTTAGATCAAAAGACATCAATGAAAAGTCAACAGTCTAAACCTGCTATTCGATACCTAACCAATTACATATTGACTAGATTAATCTTTTGTGTTTCCTGGTGCCGTCGTGGACTAAGCAGCGTTGAAATTTCGGAACTATCGAATTCACTCAATGCCTTGGAGAGGAAGCCAAAAGTACACAAATATTTTGGGGCCATTGATGAAGAATCCAAAGACCACAAAAAATATTCCATCCGAGGGGATAGAGGTATCTTCAATATTCCATCCGAGGGGATAGAGGTATCTTCAAACTCCAATCACTGAAGAGGCTAGAACTATAAGCACTTCAATGCATTTCCATGTGGAACCCAAAGAAAGCACCAAAAAAATCACGAGAAAATGCATGTCAAATTTTGTTAAAATGTCAACGCTTAACTATTCATGCGGTCAAACAGAGACAAGTCGGGTGCGGAAACGAAGGTCGAATTCGGTCATGTATATATATGGAACATATTAGTCCTTGCCAAGAAACACATAGAGGCATTTCAGAGAACAACTCATGACACGATACATCTGTATAATGTGGATATTTCAAAAAAATTATTTTTTGAATCCCACGGCCGTCTCTACTCTGACTCACTGAGACCGTTTAGATGCTTGATTCTGCTGCGGCAGCTGCTGCTTTGGCCTCCCTCAGGTTGGCGTACTCCACTAGCGTTTTGATGTCTGGCAAGACTGCCTTGGTCGCGTCCAGCTCGCAGAAGCACTTCACCCACGCTGATAGGAGTGGGCACCTGGAGGCGTCGACGAACCTGTTACCATGACGTGCCTCAGCAGCAAGCACCCACGCGACAAGACCACCAAATGTGACATCCAAATACCCCACGCTCTCGCCACCGAAGAAAGGCTTCCCCTTGGAGCACTCCTTGAAGGCCGCCTCCAGGGTCTCGAATGCTTCAAAGGTCTTCTTCAACCCCTCTGCTTTTTCCTCCTCTGTCTTGGCCCTGCTCGCCTCCAACCACAAGGCTAGCAACTATAGCACGCATATCAGTGAATAGAATTAGGACGTTGTTCACATGATGCAATTGAAAAAACTGGATAATTTATGGTTAGTGACATACCTTATCGTCGGTGAAGGAAGCCCAGAAGCGCACCCGAGAGCGTTCGTAGGGGTCGGCAGGGAGGAGAGCAGGGCAGCTGGTGCTAAAGGCCTCATCGATGTACTGGACTATGATCTGCGAATCGCAGACCGGCTTGCCATTATGGATGAGAGTGGGAACCTTTTTGTGTACTGGGTTTGAGCTAAGGAGGTAATCGCTCTTGTTACTGAGGTCCTCCTCGATGTACTCGTAGCTCAAACCCTTGAAGCTGAGTGCGAGTTTCACACGCAGAACGAACGGGCTCGCCCACATGCCCAGAAGCTTCAACTCATCACCTGCTCCGGCCATTGTCAAGCTTGTATTATATCTCGTTTTCAGGTTATGTGTCTTGGTTGTGTTGCTGATATGCGTGCGATGAGAGCAATATATATACCCGTGTTTCCGTAGGTTTGGCACTTTTAGAGCTTATCATCCATGAAGCTTCGATGCACCCGCGGAAGAAATTTTCCCGAACAACCTACTCATGGGGTCAATTAGCAAATAAATGGACTCCAACTGAAGAAATAGCAAATAGAAGATTGCCATGTGATGTTCTAATGTTTTATTGGATATTGCAAATATTTCTGGGCCTTAACTGATGATTCACATGGCAATTTATCCATGAATGAAAATATTTATTCCTTTGATATTCTGTAAGGTTTGAGGTAAGATTTGGGATATTGTTGTTCTTCGACTGGAATCGTCACCTGGCAAGAGTTTTATACTTTTACGATGTAAAATATGTAGACACAGAACGGTCAAAAGGTATGAATACTGTCAAACGCAAGGGTCCCAATAACGTTTGTGAAAGAAAAAGGACATGTTATGCAAAGTTGGCGGGCTCTACAAAGTGTCGTCGTGTTCTTTATTATTCAGCTAGCAGAGACGACAACCGGGACAACTGGTTGTTTAGAGGTACCCATATCTTTTCCCAATTCAAATGTCGGCAACGTCGCCGTCGAGCAAAGTTTAGTTGTTTGATGCTGCAGCTGCCGCCTCGGCCTGCCTCATCTTGGCGTACCCAACCAGCTTGTCGGCATCCGGCAATACCGTCTTCGCTGCGTCGAGTGCGCTGAAGCGTTCCATCCAGGCGTTCAGGAGCGGGCACTTGGCTGCATCGAAGATCGTGAATCCGTAGAGCTTCTCGCCGGCGTGCGCCCACGAGACGAGGCACCCGAGCGTGATGTCCAAGTACCCGACGCTGTCGCCGCCGAAGAAGGGCTTGCCCTTGGAGCAATCCTTGAAGGCTGCCTCCATGTGCTCCACCGCTACAATCGTCTGCTTTAGCCCCTCCGCCTTCTCCTCCTCTGTACTGCCCCTGAAAGACTGCAACCAGGATGCCAAGAGCTGCAAAGAAAGAATTGTCAAAAAAATTTTTAAAAAATGCAAACAGATGCAACTACAGCAGCTACCGTACAAGAAGCCACTAACTGTACCTTGTCGTCGACGTAGGCGCCCCAGAAGCGAGCAATGGCACGTTCATAGGGGTCGGCGGGGAGGAGAGTGGGGCCAGTGCCGGGGAAGGCCTCGTCGATGTACTGCACGATGATCTGCGACTCGCAGACTGGCTTGCCATTGTGAATGAGAACGGGGATCTTCTTGTGCACCGGGTTGGAGGTCAGCAAGAGCTCGCTCTTGTTCTTGAGTTCCTCCTCCACGTTCTCCCAGCTCAGGCCCTTGAAGCGGAGGGCGAGCTGAACTCGCAGAGAGAAAGGGCTCGCCCAGGCACCAAGCAGCTTCAGCTCGTCACTGGCCATTTCTTACCGCGTCTTTGAAGAATTACTTTCAACTTGTGCTTCTCCACCGTGCTCGTCAACGTAGCAGGGGGATACAAATATATAATGCTTGGGTTGAGGCATCGATCTAGCTAGTGCATCATCCGTGATGCTCGGGTTTTTTTGTTTTGTTTTTTTGTTGAGGATTGTGATGCTTGTATTTGATTTGCATCATCCCTGATGCTTGCATATTCTCTTTCTTCAAGATCTGTGATGCCTGCATTGATATGCGTCATCCGTGATGCCTGAATTGATTTCATCGATCATGTGGCATGTGCCAATGTCGCAGGATTAGGCCTGTCTCTGCAACCACTTCAATAAGCTCATCAATTAGTTAGTGCTCACGAGGCCTCCATTCACGCCGTTGCTCCTGTCACGACTTGGACTGAGTGCACAACTTTGACTCTAGAGACAGGTAGACAGCACAAATAGTGACACGTTGAGACAATAGGCTAAAAAGCGACGCGGAAGCGGTCTCTTTTTGACCGGGTGATCCCAGACAGTACCACAGAAATAACAAAAAACAAATACTCTATTTAAAACCTGAAATGTTAATGAGTAACATCATTTTTACGTTATCACTATGTATATTAAAACTTATCAGGAATGACAAATATAACCCAAAAGTTCTTATATTTGAGGATGGAAGTACTACTAATTGGATAAAGGATATCTCTAACATAGAAGTCCCAGCTAGTTTTAAGTTACCGGTGTATCCCATGAAAAACTATATTAAATGCTATTGAGTAGTGGTATGTGAATTATTGATTGGTTGGTTTGGTGTTCTTAAGTATACAGCTGAGCAGTTAAGAAAAATAACAATACCAGAAAACTTTTACTATGTGTTTTGTGCTAAAAAAGACATCATAATAAAAGACACCAAAATAGTGAAAAATTTGCTACTTTTCAACTGAGCTTTAAACATCACAGATAATTTTTTTACTACTATTAAAATGGACATGTTGAATATGTTTTTGCAGAGCAAGTGGACATTTTTATTGAAGTTGGAACATTTAGTTCCTAGGTTACTAAAATCTTATATTATTCATTGTTTGATAGAATGTAAGAATATTATTTTCTTTTATTGAAACTGGAACAAATGATTATTGAAGCAAGGACATTTTTATTATTCATTTAGAATATTTTTTGTGAATGATAAAATTAAGAGAGAATGGAAAGATCGAAAATCATTGAATCAATTTTTAATGACTAGAAATGTAAATGAAATAATTGTGAAATCTCAATCACTTCAGAAGGAGACAAAACCCAAAAGAAGTAATGGAGACCTTCCCATTTTTTATTTAATATATGGTATCCCTGGTCAGAATAACCTCGTTGCCAAGGTAACACAATAAAATTTTAGTTTAAAATGGGAGCTTTATTTTCCACATTTTATTTTGGTAGGAATGTGGCTGCAATCTGTGGGAGAGCTTGGCCGTTCCTTGTTAGACAATACTTTTTGGTGAGCTATTTGACACAATGCAAATTTGACACAATGCAAGTTTGGAATCCATCTCAATGGATCAAACATCGTAATGGAGGTATCTTTATGAGTTCTGGCACATCCACCAGTACAAGATCATGGCTCCAATTTGTGAAGAAAGGCTGGACGGCTGACATTGTTGCAACTCCACCACTCTCACAGTCACAGGCATCAATAAACTGTAGTGCATATTTTACCTCTTCCCTGTTCTTTCTTCTCTATCCTTTTCAATAGTTATGGGTTCCAGACCAATGTTTTGCAGGATCTTTATATGACTTCTCCATTTCATCCAGTTATATGCAAGGTGGTCCTTTTTTTCTTTCGAGGATGATCATTTTTTTCTCACGTGGAACAGACGAATAGGCATGACAATTCATTCTATTATATTTTGTTTGTAGGGTAATAATTACATCCATATTAATAAGTATATGGCTTGGACTTTGAAGAGTAAGAGCATCTCCAATAGCTCTTCTATATGAGTTTCTGTTTCTATATTTGAAGATTTTGATTCAAAAACATCATCTAACAAACCTTTTATCCACCTTTCTATTCTGAATAGCTAAAAAAGGTCCTTCGCAGAGCTATTTGTGGCGTGCATGCCTGATAAGTATACGTCCAAAATTGGTGGGAGCAGCCAGGTTACCCGCATGCATGCAAAGGAGAGAGAAAAAAACTTGCTTATTATGGCATGCAAATTTTATTTCAAACATAAAAAAAATGTGTTAAGTTCCAAACCAAAAGTGTGAACTGAAAATCGATTCCACCATTGTATTTGTAGTGACAAAAGGTTCGAAATTAGAACCCCACTTGGCTATATTTCAACATTTTTTCTACTAGTGTGATATTGCAACAAACGCATAAAGCTTTTTACAATGATAGATAAAAGTTTAACCACTTAGGCATCAGCTATGAAAAAAGAGGAAATCAAGTGATTTATTTTTCAATTTTAAATTCTGAAATTAAAAACTTTTCGAGAATCTGTTCGATTACTCTTGTTTTTTAGAGAGAATTTTATTTTAGAGAATAGCTAAAATGAGGATTTGGCTAACCTTTTTAGCTATGCTCTTGGATATTGTCGGTGTGTGAGCACACCTCCAAACGTGGTCGCGGCGCTGGCGGTGTTCGCCCATCCGTGCGAGGCGTTCGTGGGGGTGCAGCCATGCTTCCCCATCTTCCGAGCACTACTTCAAGGCGACGCCGACGAAGTCCGCCGAGGTGATCGGGTCCGTGCCTGTTGACAGCTCGGAGCGGAAGCGGGTACATCGAGTACGCGCCCAACAACAAGGTGGAGGGCTGGAAGAAGGCCTGGTTCGTGGCCACGTACGAGAAGGACTTCCGTCGTCTCCGCGTCCCGCCGGGCCCGGCTCGAGCACTTCGCCGTCCGGGACACCGTGCCCGGCCTTACCGATGGCATGATGCCCGTGGTTGACCGGATAGCGGCGCTTGCCGTAGCCGGCTTGACCTCGCATGGGGTGGTGCGCGACTTCCTTGCGTGCAACATCGCGCCGCTCCGCCGGAGGTCGCACCCTCGTGGTTGTACCGGGACTTCAACTTCGCCGGCCGCACTCGCACGGGGGCAAGTTCGGACCTGCCCGCCGCCGCGAAGGAGTTCGCCTACTCCACGCCGACCGGGAAGAAGTGGCCCCCTCATTCCAGTACCCGGACGGCGCCGGCCTCTCCGCCTTTTGGAGAATCGGCGCGCCGTCCTCGACGCCATGCCCCGGCTGGGACCGCTCGGGTTCCTTGACACGATTCCAGCCCCCACTCCGGGTATCCGGGTGGCCGAGGTCACGCCTTTCTCAAACCCGGATGCGGCGGCCGCTCCGGGGCGCCCTTGGATCTCCGGGTGCCGGTCCCGATGCTGCGGGGTCGGGTTCGGGTACGCGCGACAAGGGCAAGAGGAAGAAGTCGCCGATGCCGCCCTCCTCCGACTCCTCGGGCCCGCACGCTTCCAGCGGAAACGGGCCCGGCCAGCTTCACCGACACCGGCGGCGGGAGCCGCTTCGCGGGAGAAGGCCCCTGCGGCTGCGCCGGTGCAAGCGACCAGGTGGACACGCGACAGGTGGGTTGCCTCTCTCCTTGTTTTGCCTATGTTGCGAGCTGGGTTTGCCCGATAACGGTAACTGCAAATGAGAAGGTTGCTGCCGCCGCGAGCCGACGCCTACGATTATGTCTCGATTTGCTTTTGATTGTAGGAGCATCCGGATTGAGTTGGACCCGGACGTGGTCCCTCCGAACCCCAAAGTTTCCAGCGCCCTGCGCCGGATCCGGAGGCCACTCTGCTGCCGTTGAGGCCGAAGCGGTCGGAGCGGAGGCCGACGCGGAAGAGGCTGCGGGTGCCCCGAGGAGGAGGCTGCGGGTGCCCCCGAGGAGGAGGCCGCGGGTGCCCCTGCCGGCGAGGACCTTGACCGGCCGCCGACACCTCCGGCAGGTGACGTGTTGGATGCGCCGGCGACGCGGGTGACCGCTCCCCGATCGGCGTCGTCGGGCGTCCGCCACGGACTTCCACTCCCCGGCCGGGTACCGGCGCCGCCACTCCTATAGTGCCGGAGGGGAACGATTCCCCTCCACGTGCCGGGTCGGAGCCGGGAACGGTGGTTGGCGGAGACGCTTCGTCGTCCGCTGCCGCCGGGACGGGTCGTGGGCGCGCTGGACGCGGCCGGAGTGCATCGCCGATGAGTCGATCGGGCGGTTCCGCACGCCATCGAATTGACGATGTTCTTGGGGAGGTTACCCGGTCGCTCTTTGCTATGAAGGCGGCCGTGGAGGAGACGGAAGCGTCTCCGGAGGACCGCGAGGTGGCGGTGGCCCAACGCGAGGCGGAGGTGGCGGACGCCCGGAGGGCCCCGGAGACGGCGGTGAAGCTTGCCAAGCAGCAGCACCGGCCGACGCATGGAGGAAGCCCGGCGTGAGCCGAGCACCGCCGCCGCCGTTGCCGAGGAGGCCGACGATAAACTGCGGGAGGTGGAGGCGAAACTTCACGCCGCCATCGACCGCGAGGAGGAGAGCATCAACCGCCTCCGTGGCGTCTTGGCCCGGGAGAGGGCTGCCGAGCTCCACGGAGCCGAGTTGGACGAGGCTGCCTCCGCCGTGGCTGCTCGTGAGAACGATTTGACGCGGCGCGAGTTGGCTGCGGTGGCTCGGAGGCTGAGCTAAAGAGGCGCGCCGACGACCTTGCTCTCCGCGAGGCTGCCCTGGTCGAAAGGGAGCACCAACCGGGTGCCCGGGAGCAGGTCATCGAAACGGCGGAGGCAAAGCTCCAGCCGCCTTCGCGATTCCGTGGACTCTCGGGAGGCGGAGTTGAAGCACCGCGAGGACGCGGTCGCCACCCGGGAGGAACAGGACCGGCTGCGTGAAGACGAGGCCTCCGTTCATAAGGAGGCCCCGGAGACGGAAGCGGCCCGCATTGCCGAGGCCGAGCAGCGCGTCCGCGGCATTGCCGGGGAGACGGCGCAGCCGCGTGCGCTGCGAGACGCTCGCGGAGGCCCGGGAGGCCTTCGATCGCGAGGTCAAGCGGTGGAGAAGAGCCGGGACGACTATCGCCGGCGCCTTGAGGAGTTGGAGGCCCGGGTGAAGGGGCTCGAGGGCGGCGCCTCGCAGCAGCCGGTGGCGACGGCCTCGGGGCACAGCTCGACGAGGTGCGGCGTCGGCTCGAGGACTCCGAGGTTCGGCGCGTCGAGCCGAGCGAACGAGTGACGGAGCTGGTCCGCTCGGGCCGGATGCAGGCCGATATCGCCGCCGACGTGCACAAGGAAATCTCCACGGCGATGTTCGAGCTGCGCCCGGCTCGGCTGCCCGACCCTATTGAGCACAGCACCGCCGGCTACGTGTTCGCACTGCGGGCGTGGCCGACTCGCTGCGCGACTTGCGGACACGGGTGGACTCGCTCATGGAGGAGGAGGGGCGACCGACCATAGCCGCGGCCCTTGAGGAGGTGCCGACGAACGCCCGGTGCTGGTGCCCGGCTTCCCACTCCTGGACATGGTGAACGGCCGGATTCCCCCGGGCGAACACGCCGTTGCTAAGGCGCAGGCTCGCTCCGTTGCTCGATGCCTTCGCCGAGACCTTCAAGCGGAGTTGAGTGTCCCTTTCTTCCACCTCGCGAGTGGCTTGCTGGTGCCTGTGCCTATCTTAAAACATGTTTTCTCGAACACAAGACTGAAGTTAGTTTTAAATTTCATGCGTGCTATTGTGCTGCTTCGGTCCTCGGGTTTTCTTTTGTTGAGTGCGATTGTTGCCGTGCGCCGCCTAGTCTTAGGCATGCGGTGCGCCGTCGTTACGCGAGTGCGAGACTTCGCCACCCGTGCCTTAACCGAGCGTGAGCGCCTTCCGGCCTCCACCTTAGTCATAGGTTTCTCTTACCCAACAAAGGAATTCATGGACTTGAACAGATTCAACGAGCAAGCCTCGTGGGGAGTAGAAAAAGCAGCGATAAAGCGTTGTTTAATACATTAAGGCGTTAGTACAAGTGCCTTGGCGTCCGTGGCCGTGGCGATGCGACTCCGGGTACTACCCGGGACCATTGGATACAGGATATTCTAAGGATAGAATTTCTTGAGATGCTCAATGTTCCGGGCGCTCGGTTCCGGGCATCCGTCCTCCGACTCCAGTGCGAACCGATCCCGGGCGAGTGACAGCTGTGACGATAAAAGGCCCTTCCCACATGGGGGTTAGCTTGTCCTTGCCCTCACGCGTCCGAGCCCGTCGGAGGACCAGATCTCCCGCTTGCAGCTCCCGTGGGCGTACGCGCCGCCGGTGATAGCGACGCAAGCCCCGGAGGTACCTCGCGTTGCGCAGTAGTACTCGTCGTCTTGCCTCCTCAAGGAGGTCGATGTCGTCGTGCCGCCGGGAGTTTTGGTCAGCTTCGTCAAACGCGGCGACTCGGGGGCCATTAAACAGGGTCTCCGCCGGTAGCACCGCCTCGTACCATACACGAGGAAGAAAGGCGTTTCGCTCGTGGCTCGACTCGCCGTGGTGCGCAGGGACCAAAGCACGGATTGGACCTCTCGTTATCCATTTTGAGCCTTTCTTCTTCAACGGGTCAAAGGATCTTGTCTTCGAGCCCTTGAGGATTTCTCCGTTGGCGCGTTCGACTTGGCCGTTACTTTGTGGGTGGGCCCTTGAGGCGAAACAGACCCGAGTGCCGAGGGTGTCACAATACGCTGTGAATGCGTGGCTTGTGAACTGTGTCCCATTGTCTCGTGATGATTCGCTGCGGCACTCCGAACCTTGCAGTTATGTTCTTCATGAATTTGACTCGCCGAGTTCTGGTCTATCTTCGTCACCGCTTCGGCTTCCACCCACTTCGTGAACTTGTCGATTGCCACGTATAGCCACCTGTGTCCACCCGGAGCGGTCGGAAATGGCCCCACGATGTCCACACCCCAAACCGCGAACGGTCGGGATAATGGAATTATTTGAAGGGCTTGAGCGGGCAGATGCGATTGCTTGGCGTGGAACCGGCATGCCTTGCATTGTTGCACCAGCCTTGTGGCGTCCTTGAGGGCCGTCGGCCGTAGTAGCCTTGCCGAAAGCTTTCCGACCAGCGTGCGGGGAGCATGGTGGCTTCCGCACTCGCCCTCATGGATCTCAACGAGTATGTCGTTGCCTTCTTCCGTTGTCACACACTTCGGCAGAACACCGTTTGCCCCGCGCTCGTACAACTTGCCGTCGATGATGGCATATCGTTTGGCTTGGCGGGCTAGGCGTTCCGCGTCCGTGTCGTCCTCTCGGAAGGATGTCGTCGCGCGGATACCCGATGAGGTCGCTCATCCAGCAGGCGTCCCGCGGCTCGTTGGCAAGCGCTTCTTCGCTATTCTCGCGTGTGCTGCAGATCTCGCGGGTGCGCTTGCGCTTTGTTGTCGCTGTCCGGAGCTCGGCCGGCGTCGGAGGCCGAAGGGGATGTCGGGATCTCCATGAACGTCCCGGGTGGGATTGGAGCTCGAGTGGAGGCCACCCGGGATAGTTCGTCGGCAATGTGGTTGTCGCCCCTAGGTACGTGAAGCACCTCGAGGCCGTTGAATTTCTTCTCCATCCGTCCGACCGCTGCGAGGTACGCGGCCATTTGCGGGTCGTTGCATTGGTACTCCTTGGATACCTGGTTGACGACGAGCTGCGAATCCCCTTGGCCAAGAGGCGCCCGACGCCTAGGTCGGCCGCGATTCGCAACCCCGCCAAGAGTGCTTCGTATTCCGCCATGTTGTTGGTGCATCCGAAGTGCGCTTGGACTACGTAGCGCAGCTCGTCGCCGCTGGTGATAGCAGGAGCATCCCTGCCCTCGCGCCGTTGAGTGTGAGGGAGCCGTCGAAGAACATCGTCCGGTGGTCGCCGGGTGTGTCATGCTGCTGCACCCGGTGCTCAATTCGTCGTGCTCGACCTCGTGGGTGGGTGTCCACTCAAGCAACAAATTCGGCTAGAGCCCGGCTCTTGATGATGTGTGTGCCGAGGAAGGTCAAGTCGAACTCCCCGCCTCCACGGCCCATTTTGCCACTCGTCCGGTTGCTTCCCGTTGCGAAGTATGGTCTCCAGCCGGTGTCGTCGTTACAATCCGGATGGGATGGCCTTGGAAGTAGTGTCGCAATTTCCGGGATGCGATAAGCACCGCATAGAGCATCTTCTCGTACCGCGGGTACCGCGTCTTTGCGTCCCGTAGGACTTCGCCGATGAAGTATACCGGACCGTTGGATGAGCCGCGTGCGGGGTTCCGATTCTCGGTCGAGCGGATCCCGGCCCGCCCTTGTTCGTCGTGGTGGCCGAGGCCGGAGCCCCCGGTGGGGCAGGTACGCCTCGTCCCTTCCTCGTCGGGTTGACCACGGCTTCCGCTTCGGTTGTCCCGTCGACGATGGTCGGAGCCGGAGCCCCGAGCGAAGTGGCGATGTCGTGGTGCCGACGCCGAAAGTAGCCGGGCGGATCCCACTCCACCCATGGCGTGGAGCGTGGTCGGAGCCGGAGCCCCCGGTGGGGTGGGATCGACGCGCCCATAACCGCCTTTCCGTTCGTGGCCTCGGCTTCACCCAAATGCAGCGACGAGGTCGGAGCCGGAGCCCCGGGTGAAGCCGGAGAGCCACAACGCTCGTGGAAGCCGACGCACCGGTAGCGCCGTGTTGATTTCCGGATGACCCACCCGGAGAGGCCGGAGTGGCCGTGTCACAACCCATGCCGTGAGCGGAAGCCGCAGCCCCCGAGTGATCCGGGACTTGTGAGCCGACCGGAGCCGGAGCCCCGGGTCGGTCCGGGCCGCCGCCTCCGCACCGTCGAGGCGTTGACGCTTGTTGGCTCGCCGTGAATCGTGAGGTGCCTGTTCCGTGCGCTCGACCACCGGAGCCGCACTAACCACCCGTGGGTTAGCCGCTATGTATAGGAGCGAGTGACTCACCCGGCTCCGGGACGACTAGAACAGTGCCGAGGATAAGTAGCGCTTGAGATCCTCGCAGGGCTTCATCGGCCTCCCGCGTCCATTCGAATTTGTCCGTCTTCTTCATTAACTTGAACAAGGGAAGAGCACGCTCGCCTGTGCGCGAGATGAATCGGCCAAGGGCCGCCATACTCCCGGCCAGGCGCCGCACGTCCTTGAGTCGCCTCGGGGGCGGATCGGTTCGATGGCCCGGATCTTCTACGGGTTCGCCTCGATCCCGCGGTGTGAGACCAAGAAGCCGAGTAGCTTCCCTGCCGGCACGCCGAAGACGCACTTCTCCGGATTGAGCTTCACCCGGTTACGGCGTAGATTGGAGAAAGTCTCCTCTAGGTCGAACAGAGGGACGGTGCCTTGCGGCTTTTAACGACTAGGTCGTCGACATACGCCTCCACATTCCTCCCGATCTGCGACTCTAGGGTGAGGCGCATGGCTCGTTGGAACGTGGGGCCTGCATTTTTCGGACCAAAAGGCATGCTCACGTAGCAAAAGCTCCCCGCGGGAGTCATAAAAGCTGTCTTCTCCTCGTCCTCCTTAGCCATACAGATTTGATGGTACCCGAAGTACGCATCTAACATACAAAGCAGGTCGCAGCTGCGGTAGAATCTACTACGGAATCTATTCGGGGCAATGGGAACGGGTCCTTCGGGCACGCCTTGTTCAGGTCCGTGTAGTCCACGCACATCCGCATCTTGCCGTTGTTTTTGGGCACAACCACGGGGTTGGCCAACCATGTCGGGTGCGTGACCTCCCTAATGAACCCGGCTTCCAAGAGCCTCTTGACTTCGCCCGATGAAATCTTCACGCTCGGGGCTTGGCGCCTCGCCCGCCGCTTCACGGGTCTCGCAGTGGGATCAACCTTGAGTTGGTGCTCAATCACCTTCCTTGGTATGCCCGGCATGTCCGAAGGATGCCGGGCAAAGACGTCACTGTTCGCTCGGAGGAAGGTGATGAGCGCGAGTTCCTATTTCGGGTCGAGGTCACCACCGATGGTGGTGGTCTTGTCCTCCGAGCCCCCGAGTGAAATCTTCTTGGTGGACACCTCCCCGGTGTCGAAAGCTTCGCCCGCTTGGAGCCGGATGGTGCAGCAGGCTTCTCCGAGGCGCTACGCGCCCTCTTCCCGTCGGTGTTCTCTTCGGCCGCCATTTCGGCCGCCAAGATGTCCTCGAGGCAAGCCATCGCTTTGACGGCGTCCGCCCTCTCCACGATGACACCCTTGGGACCCGGCATCTTTAGCGTGAGGAACGCATGATGCGGGATGGCCATGAACCGGTTCATGCCGGGTCTCCCAATGATGGCATTGTAGGGGAGGTCGATGTCGCCTACATCGAAGAGGAGCTTCTCCGTGCGGAAGTTGCTCCGGTACCGAAGGTAACCGGGAGCTCGATCCTGCCTAAAGGGCGGGAGCTACCCGGGAACACGCCGGAGAAAGGGCGGGAAGGTTGCAGCTCGCCGCGCGCCCCTGCAGAGAATCGAAGACCTTTGGGGTGATGAGGTTGAGGCTTGCACCTCCGTCGATGAGGGTGCGCCCCACTTTCTTGTTGCGGATGGTGGGCGACACGACCAAAGGAATCTTCCCTTGGTGTTGTCGTGGCCCACCATATCGCTTTTGTCGAAGGTGATGGGGACGTCCGCCCACTTCAGCAGGGGAGCCGAGGTTTTGCCCTCGGTGATCGCGAACACTTCCCGGCGGAAGCGCTTGGCCTCGCCTTTGGATGCGAAGCCGGAAGAGCCTCCACCGATGACGGCGATGGAGTCGTCCGCGCTTCGGTACGCCTCGACCTCTTCTTTCTCCCTCTCCTTTTCCTTCTCGGCCGCCCGCCGCTCGTCGCGCCGCTTAATGCTCGCCCGGATGTAGCGGCACCGCGACCGGTCGTGGTCATTGGTGCGGTGGAAATAACACGCAAATGTCCCCGGAGACCTAGCCGGCGACTTGCCGGCACCCGCGGGGCGGCCGTCGCGCCCCTCGGGGACGGGCCCCTAGCCGCGGCTACTTCCTCCGCCCTACGCTTGTGCGCGAGGTTTTTCTTCTCGGTTCTTGGAGAGGGTGCCCTCGGGCTCGGGAGAGGCGACGCCCGGGTTGGCCTTTGCCGGAGGGTCATGCCACGCCTAGGCTTCTTAGCGATGGGCGCACTTGTCGGCCAGCCGGAAGAGGTCGGTGACCGTCTCCGGCCGGTGCACACCCAGCTCACCCCAAGATGTCCTTGTCTCGCACGCCGTGACGTAAGGCGGAGACTACCCGGGAGGGGTCGACGCGCGGAATGGTGTTGCGAACTTGACCGAATCGCTGCATGAATGCCCGCAATGTCTCGCCCGGCTTCCGGACGATGCGGTCCAGGTCGATCCGGCTCCCGGACGCTTCGACGTCCCCCGGAAGTTGGCCATGAACTCTCGGCACAAGCCGCCCACGAGCTGATGGACTTCGGCGCCGGGTTCATGAACCATGACCGGGCCGAGTCCTTGAGGGCCAAGTGGAAGTAGTTGGCCATGATGTCTTCCGAACCGCCAGCGGCCTTGACGGCGGTGGAGTATATCTGCAGGAACTCGTCGGGGAGAGCGGTGCCGTCATACCTCTCGGGGAGGTCCGGGCGGAACTTGCCGGGCCATGTGACCCCGCGCGAGCGCGTCGAGAGGGCTGCGCAGCCCCCGAGGAAGGAGGGGTCGAGCTCCTTTCTCTTGCGCTTGGGGTGGCGCTCGGGGACGACTCCGCGTCCGTACCGTCGTCGTCGTGGGCGGAGGTCCGCTCGCGCCGACGCTCACGCTCGCGCGAGCGCTCAATGCCGACACGTGCATCCTCCCCTCGCGGCGGCGTCCGTTGAGGTCGTTGCGCAGGTCGCGGCGCCCCGCACCTGCGGCGAGTGGATGGAGAGCGAAGCTGCCGGCGGGCGCGTGTCCCTCACCCGGCTGTTGTGGCGGTTGTTGTCGATCGGCGGCGGCGGCGGCGGTTGGCGGGACGGTCCCGCTCGGCGCCCGGCTCGCGCCGTGTCTAGGAGCCGACCCACTCCGGTGAGCCACTCCTTTGCTCGCTCTCCCCCGCCGGTCCCGCCGGCGGGTTGTTGAGCATAGTCTTTACGGCGGTCGGGGGTCATCCCCTTCTCCCTCCCGGAAGAGACGACGTGCGGTGGCGCGTTCGGACGCCGGCGGCGTGACGGCCCGAGCATCGCGGTCGGCGCCCGGCTGGTTCCCCGCTGCGTGCCCGGCCGCCGAGGTGCCGGGACGGTCGCCGTGCCCGAGCGGCCCGCGCGGCGACGGTTGCGGCGTCGACGCCCGTGGACGCTCGACCGGAGACGCCGTCCGCCGTTCGTGGCGTGTCCGCGGATCTCTGCATGATCGTGTAGGAGTTCCGCGGTGCAAAGCGAAATCTACGACGGCTTCCCCTACCGGCGCGCCAAATGTCGGTGTGTGAGCACACCTCCAAATAGGGGCTCGTCAAGGCTCCCTTCGGACAGGATCGGGGAAGGTCGGATTTGCTTTAGCTAGCGCGGAAGATCAAACAAGCGAAGAACACGGAGGATTTATCCGGATTCGGGCCGCAAGTGATGCGTAATACCCTATGTCCTGCTTCTTTGTATTTGTTGTTGTCTCCTTTCCTTACAAGAGAGCACCCCCTCCTTTTATAGAGCAAGGATGGGAGTACTCGTACAAGTACCCGGGGTACCCGAACGCCCTGTGGGGGCCCGGTCCCCCTTTGGGAAAACGCGACCGGATCCCGACAGGATCTCGCTGCAATCTTCGTTGCTGGATTTGGGACTCCGAGCATCTTTTCTCCTATTGGTTCCGGGTGCCCCCAGCCCCGTAGCGGCGTGGCTTCCCGAGACGCGGCGCATGGGGAAGGCGCGCGCACGTCCCGTCGGGCTGCCGGCCGCCACCACAAGCACTCGAGTGCCGCATTAACTCCGGGTAGTTGGGGCGCCGGAGGAAGCTGCCGGAAGCTTCCTCCCCCGACGCTCCCGCTCCTCCAGCTTCGTGGGCTTCATGGGCTTCGTGGGCTCCCTTGCCCCGCAGTCGCCGCCTTCATTCGTGGGTCGAAAGCGGCCCACGCGCGGTTAGGGGACCCCCAATCCCCCTACACCGACGGATATGCTCTAAAAATTTTGTCAGTCGGAAGAGTTCAATATGTATATTGCTAGGACTTTCCACATCAATATGTATACATCTCACCTGTGGGCAGTAGCACCTTATTAAGCTAATCGGGATTTATTTTTCTATCATAGCTAGTTTTCTCAATTGTTTTTCATATCACCACAAGAATGAGGCTCTACAGCGGCAGGTGAGGCAGCCTGCCGCTATGCTTGCGATGCTGAAAATAAGCAGCTGTAGTGGTGGTCCAAAATGATCCGTCGTTATAGCTCTAATAGAAAAATAAAAATAAGTGATGCCCACGAGGGGCCGCGCACCGCCACCTGCTCGTGGTCACCGGAGGAGGGGGAGGGGGGGGGCTCGGATCCGGCCACCTCGTGTTGGTCGTTTCTACGCATCTACTTATATACCGCAAGAGGAAGGTGTGAATTATAGCTTTTTCCCTTAGAGTATTCCAAGGTTTAATCAAATTGACAAGTACTAATGGGAATTAAATACTATTGTTAGTAAAAGGTTCAATTAATCTACTGTTGATTGCAAGAGAAGGAGTTGGGTGCCGGTCGGCGCTATGAAGTGCTGATCGGTGCGTTGGTCACCGTGGTGCTGATCAGCGTATTGGGTTTTACTTGGATTAAGGAAAACCTAAAATGAGCAAGATCACTCGTCTTTCCATGGAGGACCCCGATTTATCCCTGCTGAGATCAATCTAGTAATTAGAAAGCATCTTAACCCTACTTAACTATCTAGACGTGTTGCGCTAGCTTAGCCCTATCACAACCAAACCACACATCTAGCATCATCAAGTAACTATGTTCAATACAAGATCCGAGTAACTAACCTAATCACCGCAATTAAGATAGCATCTAGACACTTAGCCTAGAACTAAGCAATTGGAACTCCAAGTCTACAATCTTGCGATTGTTGAATTGATGTCAATCATGCTCTAATTGGGGTGATAATTGCATATAAAACGTGCACTTAGAAAGCGCCAACATCCCGCCGCCGCTGATGCCCGTCGAAGGAGGGGGCAGCCCTGGATCTGATCTTTAAGCTGGAACAAATTAAATGATTATTGAAGCAAGGACATTTTATTATTCATTTAGAATCTTTTTAGGAATTACAAGATCAAGAGAGAATGGACGAATCTTGATCATTGAATCTATGTTTAATGGCTAGAAATGTAAACGGCAAATTTGTGAAATTTCAATCACTTGAGAAAGAGATAAAACCAAAGAAGTAATGCAGACCTTCCCATTTTTATTAATATGTCATCATCCCTGGTTTTTGTTAATCTCGAGATTAATTTCTCTACTCTGTCAAAGACACACTCATATATATAAGAAGTTATGTTTGTGTGGGTCTGTGTGTAGTACTATGTGTTTCAAGAAAAAAGTTCCCCACAACAAAAAGTGTTTCAAGAAAAAAAACGGCAAATTACATAACACCAAATGTGACCTAATCAATCCTAATACACTCCGATACAAAACAAGGATTATTAAGGCAAGCTGATCACCCTTTTCTTTTCTAAAGCCAGCTGGACACTGATGAAAGCGACATTTCATACTCTATCTATGCCACAAAAAACATTATTTGTCTCGCAGAAACAGCGGTCGGTATAAATTCGAAAAAGGAAAAAAACGGTTGTCTGTCAGATCGCCTTGCCACCGGTTCAATTGCCAGCGGCAGCCGCTTCAGCTGCAGCGTCCGCGGCCTGCCTCTGCTTGGCATAGGGCCTGTTCGTTTCCCCTATCTAATTTTTAGAGGGTCAAATCAAAGTGAATTTTATCATTTTGGGAGTACTTAAATAAAGTCTAATCTCGAAACTAATTGCAGACCCCCTATCTAATTCACGAGACGAATCCAACGAGGATAATTATAATGTTATTAGAAGATGTTACTGTAGCATCACTGTAGCAAAACATAGATTAATTAGGATCATTAGATTCGTCTCGCAAATTAGAGGGGGTCGCGACATAGGTTTTGTTATTAAATTAATAAAATTACTACTAAATAGTAAGATTCTCTTTGATGTGACGAGTATCTAAATTTTAGAGGGTGGAAACGAACGGGGCCATAGTCAACCAGCTTGTCAACGTCTGGCAGGACGGCCTTGACTGCGTCGAGCGCGCCGAAGCGCTCCAACCACGCCGCTAGCAGCGGGCTCCTCGTGGCGTCAAAGAGCCTTACCCCATACAGCTTCTCGGCGGCATGCAACCAAGCGACCAGCGCCCCGAGAGTTACATCCAGGTACCCCACGCTGTCGCCGCCGAAAAAAGGCTTGCCCTTGGAGCACTCCTTCAAACCATTCTCCAAGTTCTCGACAGCCACGAGCGTCTGCTTGAACGCCTCTGCCTTCTCCTCCTCTGTCTTGGATTTGACTGACTGCAACCACGAAGCCAGGAGCTGCAAAGCACGGATGCATTAGTTTCGGACTTCATCGTATCAGATGGATCATAGATGCAGATTAATTAATTAGTGGCAGTAGGCGTGGTGATTGGTGAGGTTGCAGACAACAATTGTACCTTGTCGTCAATGTAGGCAGCCCAGAAGCGAGCAATGGCTCGTTCATAGGGGTCCGAGGGGAGGAAAGAGGGGCCGCTATCGGCGAAGGCCTCGTCGATGTACTGCACGATGATCTGGGACTCACAGATCGGCTTGCCGTTGTGTAAGAGAACGGGTACCTTCTTGTGCACGGGATTGAACTTGAGGAGCAGCTCGCTCTTGCTGCCGAACAGGTCTTCGTCGACGTCCTCGTAGCTCTGGCCCTTGAAGCTCAACGCGAGCTTCACCCGCATGACGAACGGGCTGGCCCACATGCCGAGCAGCTTCAGCTCACTTCCTCCAGCCATTTTCCTAGTGCACTCCGCTAATGTGTGTTGAACTTGTTTTGCTTCAGCTAGCGTTCTTATGCTTATGGTCTTAATTGCTGGAGCAAGAGGAATTGTATATATACAGTGCTTTGGTATCTCACCTCATCCATCGGTGCATCATCCGTGATGCCTCCATGATTTTGTACGGATCCCAGAGGATTATTAGGATTTTCCGCAGCAACTTCATTTGGCGGGCTAGTGACAAATTGAAAGGCGCAGAAAATTTAAACATGATAACATAAACTGACTTAACCACACCACCTGTCCACGTTCTACTGGCTCAAGGATCAGAAAATCCTCCGCTCGTACATGACAACTAGTTTATATTTTATTGGGGGTTGCGATAGAGTAAACAATGTTGGACTTTGGAAGATATGTCCAGCTTCTTGGAGAAGAAGCCTAAGAAGAAGTAAACGGCTCATCTGATTGTCCCCCAAGCCTGCCATCCAGAAGTTGCTTCCCAGTCTTGGCATGGACTGCGTGCGAACCTTTGACTATTAGCGTCCAGACGTTCCAGTGTATTAGGCCAGGCATAAAAAAATGGAGCTAAGCTCGAGCCTAGTCATGAAGCACTGACTTCGCATAGTATATTATGTTCTTTTTCTATTGGGTTAATAATGTATTCTGAATACAGAAATAATTACTTTTAAATGAGTACATCTACTATATTTGAACTTGAATTTTTGACATACTAAAGAATCAAAGTCATAATTTGCCACATTTAATCATCACATATCAGCTAATTAGCTAAGTGTGTCAAATTCTGCTTATAATGTCAAATTTGATAGATTTTAATGACTTTTTTTGCTAACAATGGTGATTAGAGTGTGTCAAATCTGACCCATAGCTATCAAATCCAATGGGGTGTGATGTTGGCCCTATGCGGAAACAAATGCAATTTCATATATGAATAAAAGAAACTCAAAGTATATTTACCTGAGTGTATCCACGTAAAAGGAAAATACTTGAATGAGCACAGGGACATGTGTCCACCCAAGTTTAACTATTAATTATGGTTCAATATAAATATTGAATCTTTGCTTATACTATTGAACATGTCAATTAGTTATAGATATGTCTTATTAATCCATCAAATTATAATTTGAAGTACAAAAATATCAAAGTATATCTAATTTTATTAAATTCTATCAAATGTACGTCAGTTTGACAAAATTTGACATTTATGTACTTCAACTTATGATTTGACACATTAATAAGATATATCTATAACTAATTTGACATGTTTAATAGTATAATCAAATATTTGATATTTATATTGAACCATTATTAATAATTAAACTAGGGAGAGCACAGACCCCTATGCACAAAAGTCACTCTCATCATAAAATGGAAGAGAGTTGATTCCTTCAAGCGCGAGGTAAATAACAAGAAAAAGTACCACATGGCCAGATGGGCAGTCCTAGCTTCCCATAAAGACTAGTGGCCATGATTTCACAGAAACTAGGACCATGAATAATGCATGTCTCCTGAACAAGGATTTTCTCTGTAAATCTATCCTCCACACTCTTATGAAAGCCATTGCATAGCATTCTATAGCTACTTTATATCTATTTATCCTTTTTTTCTCTCTATAATAATGTGTTGTGGTAGAGCTAGGAGGCGTATAGCTCAGAGTGGAAGCTTTTTTTTCTCTTTTGAGCTTAAAAACTACTACCTCTGTCCCTTAATATAGGGCGCTTTTGACTGGGAGACATCAACTTTTACTATTTGTCTTATTCAAAATATTGTAAAAATATAAAAGCAAATAAGTCATAGATCATGTGAACATGGTGATAAAACAAATGATAACAAAAAAAATAATATTTCAAAAAATATTTCGAATAAGACAAATGGTCAAAGTAAAGTAAAAAACAGCCTATATTAAGGGACGGACGGAGTATAAATTTGTAGCTCTAGTAAACACTACATTTTGCTTTCTACATAAATCAGGCCCAAAGTTCGTTTGCTCTCTAAACAACTATAGAAAACTACGTTTTTGGTTCTTGAATTTTTAGTTCCCTTTTAAAAATAAAAAATCCAGCCAGACTTTGTTTGATAACAATCCCGCTTCTTATTACAAAATTTTAAGCCATCTAATTTTGCCATTGACATATTTGCCAGCATAGGCCGGCCACCACACTAATGTTACTTCTGATTTTCCAATTACTCAATATGTTAGAGATAGATCTAGATCCAGAAAGTTATCCTAGAGTAACCGATTTTTATGTTTGCAAGTGCTACATATTACTATCGACTTTGAAGCCAACAGCAACAGTTCAACTGGTGACAAAATTTTCGATTCAAGGGACACCATTTCAAATCCAGCATATCTTTAACCACTAAAGTGTGGACAGCATGTAAGGTGTCTACAGTTGAAGTATTATTATTTTTCTAAACGCTCTCTGTTTTTGTACATCACTCTCATTTTCCAACGTACTATATTATTGTGTCCATGAGAAGATGCATTGGAAAACCCACATGCACGAAACCAGAGAGACCGAAGTATACCATTCCATAGTAGCGTAGCAATAACCAAGAAACAATTACAGGAAAAAACATTATTTGCTGAACTAACACGACAATAAGAGTACTTCCTTATTTCCGTTTCCAACAAAAGCAGAAACAGAGAGCAGGTCTCCTAGGACCGTCTTTCAGTTGCCTGAGCCGGCGGCCTCAGACGCGAGCTTCGCCTGCAGCATCTTGGCGAACTCGACCAGCTTGCTCACGTCAGGCAAGACCGCCTCGACCGCCTCCAGCGCGCCGAATCGGTCCGCCCACGCCGCAAGGAGCGGCGCCTTGGCGGGGTCGAAGGGCTTGATACCGTACAACTCCTCTGACGCACGCACCCATCCCAGGAGGCCGCCGAGTACGACGTCCAGGTAACCCACGTTGTCGCCGCCGAAGAAGGGCTTCCCTTGGAGCACTCCCTCAGTGCTCCCTCCAGATACTCCACCGCCACGGCGGACTGCTCCTTCCCCTCCGCCCTCTCCTCTTCCGTCTTGCCTCTCGAATTCTTCGTCCAAGCTGCCAAGAGCTGCGCAACGTACGACGGGCAGTCAGGCACCACACTTCGAAGCATTCCCCATCTTGCAGAGAGTTGCAGCGAAGCTAAAAAAATCCAATGGAAGTTGTGCGGTGATGCGCGCGTATTACCTTGTCGTCCATGTAGGCGGCCCAGAAGCGAGCAAGGGCGCGCTCGTAGGGGTCCGAGGGAAAGAAAGAGGGGCCGCTGTCGGCGAAGGCCTCGTCGATGTACTGCACGATGATCAACGACTCACAGACGGCCTTGCCGTCGTGGATCAGCACGGGGACCTTGCCGTGGACGGGGTTGGACTTGACGAGGAGCTCGCTCTTGTTCTTGAGGTCTTCCTCGACGTACTCGTAGTTCAGGCCCTTGAGGCTGAGCGCCAGTTTCACCCGCAGAACGAATGGGCTCGCCCACATGCCCAGAACCTTCAGGTCCTCTGCTCCGGCCATTGCTGATTCTTCGAGATCTCAGCTGTGTGGTTGTAGCTTGTGCTTTTTCTGCGCTCTGGGTATTGAGTCGGGAACAGGGTGGCCAGATTTATAGTAGTAGTTAGTCAGCATCTTCTGCTGAGATGTTGATTGTCTCGTCTGGGAGCTATCTAGAAGTCCTATACTTGGATAACAATCCAAGAGAGAGTGATGATTGTTCCATGCCAATTATCCGTTTTGAATTTCGGTCAGGAGTTCACTTCAAGAAAGATTGTTGCCAATAATTCCAAGAGACATCTCATCACGGCCGACGCATTTCTTCGACAGCTTGTATGCACTGCATCACAAGCCATTCGAGATGCTGTTGCATTTCCTCATTCTAGTGGAATGACACAACCAATGACGTCTCCCGTACTAGTCAACTTTGACCAAGGAGGAGGCAGGGACTGCTCGGGTTATCGTGTCACCACTCACTATGTGGCCTCTGCTCTTGTGTAGAGGTCAGCTTTACTAATTCTTTAGTAATCCAATCAAGCATCATGCAAGTTGTAAGTTGTTCATGGTTTACTTTTTCTCAGACCTGCCGTAACGAAGAAACTTAGGCCCTATTTAGACGAATCAATCCCTACAAAATGTTTAACATTCATATATATGAACTGCTTCCTCCATAGAACTTTTGTAGGATCATCCTTTGGTAGGAAACTTGGTGGCTTTGAAACCCTTTGTTCCTGTCTCCATTTGACTTTCTATATTTCTCTTGTGTTGTATCTAAATGTTTTGTAGGAAAATTTCATGCATTTTCAATACCAACAGGATTGTAATTGATACCCAACTCTCCAAACTCACCTCCAGCGAGAGAATCCCTTAGAGGATGTGTCGTTACTGGTAGAAATCATCCAATCAGGCTGTAATTAATTTCTGAATGAATGAAAAAACTAACAAAAACGGATTGTTTAGCCCATAGTACTCTACCCTCATGCAAAACTCAAGATGCAACAAAATCGTTTGCAATATTCAACAAGAAAATAGAATAGTCCAATTATTCATCTCAGATCCTCAAAAATGATGATTGGTAAATTTTTAGCTTTGTGCATCATATGCATGTTGATAGATGATATAAGTTACCAACTGATTTTTTCCGGTGCCACATATTACTACCAGTTTACTGGCAATACTGAGAATTGACGTTGTAGATTAGTTATCCCCCCCCCCCCACATAATCTGTACCACCATTAATTTTAGGTACTACTTATTCTGCTGGGGTATTATTGGAAACAAATTAAAATAATAGAGTTGCACATGGAAAGAAAAAACGACAATCAATGGAGTGATGGAGGATAACAGTGGCAATGGCCGCGCGATGCAGGGGCGTGGAGGTGGGGACCGCTGATGAGGGAGGGCGGTGGTGGCGACAATGACTAGATACAGGAGAACACGATATGATGATTGCGCAATTTCAATATTACCCTAAAGAGTATCACTTACTGTGGGTAATATTTACCATAAACCTACTTTTTTGCAATGTTGAGCTTTTGGGGGTCCGTCTTAGCATTGACTAGCAGCACGCTGTCCTCACTGTCACTTTAATGCGTGTCTGATGCTCATGTGGGATTAAGGGTGTGTTTGGTACAGCTTATGGATCAGCTTATGAGGCAGTTTATGCTATTATAAGCCATAAGTTCGTACCAAACAGGTTGAAGACATAAGTAGCTTATTACTAAATAAACCATAAGCAGCTTTTCCTTTTTTACTAGAGAGGCAAAGCAACCAAAACCTTGCTTTTTAAGCTTATGCACTCATTTCACCTCATAAGCCATTCTGATAAGCTATTTTGCCAAACGGTTTGACTGCTTATGCAACAATAAGCTGGATAAGCTACATAAGCAATTTTGACGGATAAGTTGAATCATAAGCAATAAGCTACATAATCATAAGCTCTACCAAACACACCCTAACTCATCATTGGGTGGCGTTGGAAATATTGGGAAGCCTCCAGGGTTGTATAAAGAACCGCTCCAAAAATAACAGGAACATAGGTTTTTTTAGAAGTTTTTCGGTCCACAATACTTGCAAGTTGTTTTGATAAAAAATACTTACAAATATTTTAAGGGTATTTTTGTAATTTTACTATTAATTAATGGATTTATATATGTTCATAAAATATAATTTAGATATATGAACTAGAACTTTATTGTAGGAATAATATTGAACAAATTATTAACATTAAAGATTAATTACAATACTGATTTTCATATATTATCAAGAAATACAAATTAATCATGATAAATCTATCGTTTTGATAATAATACCCTCAACATAGTAAAATACTTGCTAGTAGTTGTGTATTTTCGATCTGAAATCTCTATCATTAGATCAAACTACTGTCAAATACTTTTGAAAAAAACTACTAGCAAGTATTGTGAACCGAAAAACTCCTCTTTTTATTTGCGGGTATAAAAGGAATATAGTTGATGTTCATAATTAATGGTACAAAAGAGGCAGCAACATGACAACAGATGACAAAATAACAATCATAAAAAACTATCGGGGATTTCAGCAAACTTCAGTTGGATTGGGACACCGCCGATGCGGCAGCATCATCTCTTGCCTGCCTCATCTTGGAGAGCTCGACTAACTTCGCAACATCCGGCATGACTGCCTTCGTGGCGTCCAGCGCGCAAAAGCGCTCAAGCCATGCTGCCAAGAGCGGCGTCTTGTCCGCGTCGAACTGCTTGGAGCCAGACAAGATGTCGCGGGTGTGCACCCATGCGACGAATCCTCCAAGCGCAATGTCGAGGTAGCCGACGTTATCGCCGCCGAAGAATGGTTTTCCCTTGGAGCACTCTTTCAGTGCTCCCTCCAGAGTCTCGGCCGCAGCAAAGGATTGTTTCCTCCCTCTGCTTTCTCCTCGCTTGTCTTCCCCTTGATCATCGTCATGAACGAGCTGAACAACTGCACAGGAAAAAGTCACACACAAATATAGCTACATTTCATTCCCTTTTCTTTTGGTAGGGGTAGGATTTTATACGGTGTGGATTGGTGGTATATATGTACCTTGTCGTCAATGTAAGCCGCCCAAAACCGAGCCACAGCGCACTCGTAGGGGTTGGCAGGGAGAAGAGAGGGGCCGGTGCCAGAGAAGACCTCATCGATGTACTCCACGATGATCCGTGACTCGCAGATGGACTTGCCCTTGTGGATGAGCACAGGTACCTTCTTGTGAACGGGATTGGATTTGAGAAGAAGCTCGCTCTTGCTGCCGAAGATTTCCTCCTCTACGTACTCGTAGTTCAGGCCCTTGAAGCTGAGCGCAAGTCTCGCACGCAGAACGAAGGGGCTCGCCCACATACCAAGCAGCTTCAGATCATCGTCGCCCCCAGCCATATACCTGCACACAAAAAAGGCTTGATGTTTTTCACTTGTTCGTTACTACGCTCCTGGATTCTTGACCGCAAATGGAGTGAGAGGTAACTGCATATAAGGTGCTTGCGTGCCTCGGTTGACCGGTTGAGCCATGGAAGCTTCCCGGCATCGAACAAATATATATTTAGGACCATAACGGCAATCAATGATATAGATGTAACAGGAAATGGCTCTTCAAAAGAAGTGCTGCTGATGCCAAAGTTGGCCCACGTTCATCGATACTAATATCTATGTGTTCGTGTGTTTTCTACACTGATATCATAAATCTAACTCCACCATCTTTGACCGGATTAACTGCTACCATCATCTCTATGTGTGTGTGTGTGTTGTTTTGGAGTGAATAACGTTGCAATAGATGGATAAATCTTTGTAGAGAAGGACATGAGCATGAGAAATAACTGTATGGCTTGTGCGGTTGCCTGTAGTAATTAGGAATGCAAGTGGGCTTGCCCGCGTACCCACATCTATGTACAAATTTTTTGCATCCCTAAGTAGTAATAGTTATACATATTTAAAGTGTAAAGAGAGGAAAAGAAACACCCCTGCTCCGGTAGACGGTCCATTTTCTTCTCGTGAACCGCATAGGCCACTGGAGAAGCAAGCGGGCTAGGGCGGGAACAGAGACATTTCAAAGAAATGCTACTTGCTAGGCTGAATTAAAATGAATATGGGTTAGGTGCTACAAAGGTACTTCTTATATGTTCCAACATAATAAACTTTGTCAAACCTTGTGATTTTGGTTTGCTCCTTTTTTTATCGGTGATGTTGCGAAATAAATGTAATAATAGTAATAACACTATGGGAAGATGCTTCCATTTTCTAAAACAATTGACTACTTTTTGTGGCACCCCTGGTCTGGTAGATGGTCCATTTCCTCTCTTCAACCGCATAGGCCACAGGGAGCAAGCTGGCTAGGGCGGGGCTAGAGACATTGCAAATAAGGTGGTACTTGTTAGGCTGGATTAAAATAGGAGTTTTTGATCCACAACATTGGCTAGTAGTTTTGGCAAACAACTGGTCATTAGTTTGATCCAATGGTACAGCTTTAATATCAGAAATCAATAAATACTAGCCAGCATTTCACCATATTGAGGGTAATATCTTCAAAATGATTGAGTTACAATGATAATCTTTTTATTTTTAATCATAACATAAACCGAAGTTAGTGTTTCAAATAATCTTTTATGTTAATTTTTATGATCAATGTTATTCTTTCAATAATGCTATGGTTCATATCCCCAAATTTTATTTTATGAAAAAATATAAATCATTTAATTAAAAGTGTAATTATAGAAATACCCATAAACTACTAGCCAGTAGTTTGCCAAACTACTTGCCAGTATTGTGGATCACAAAACTCCTATAAAATGAACCTGGATTAATTATCACTGAAGGTACGTATTAAGACTCAAAATTGTTGAAGAGCAATTTAAAGTAGTTCGAAATATTCCAAAGGGTACATTGGGGTCAACTGATACCGAAAACTTCTGAAAACAAAAATCATTGCAAACCGATGTTTATCAATCTTAATGACCCTTCTTCTTGCAGAAAAATCTTAATGACCCTTCTTAAAAAGAAAACTAATCTTTTTCTCGAACGCGCAGGAGAGCTGCGTGTCATTGTATTAAGAAGGAAAGCGGACCGAATACAAGAAGGGTATGGTTTCGCCAAGCGGCGTTCCCATATCCTTGTTACATGTTTGATAGGGTTACATAGTGACTGTTGTGACTACTCGATGGACCAGGGGCTGGTGCTCCAGCCAATTTCCACATCTTCCATTCTTCTGACACCCATCGTGTGATTACCGTTGAAGCGGGGTCGGCGGCCTCGAAGACGCAACGGTTTCTATGTCGCCAGATGGTCCAGGTCACCAGGATTACCGTTGTGTTGAAGCCCTTCCGAAGCTCTTGAGGCAGGCTCCGCGTCGCCCGTCTCCACCAATCATGTAGAGTGGCATTTCGTTCTGGCGCTAGACCGTGCAGGTTATAGCATTGTAGAACGTCATGCCAGACCTGGCGAGAGACGACGCATTGGATGAGCAGATGCTGGATGGTTTCTTCTTCTTGGTCACAGAGCGGGCACCGGTCTGGATGCGGGAGCCCTCGCTTGGCGAGTCGAGTGGATGTCCAGCAACGGTCAGCAGTGGCTCGGCGATGGCTGGTGTAGTGCCTAAAATTTTTCTATGTTCTGGAAGGGGCTACAAGATTTATGAACGCTGCTATACATATGGTGGCCGAGCACATGTCGGTAATTAACAATCAGAGATTCGCAGCAATTAGCACCCATGTAACTATGTACGGTCCAACGGAACATCCAGGTCAGACAAAGAGCATTTCTGAAGATTTATTTAACAAACTGCAAAAGTATTTATTGAAATAAGGTATTAAGATATGATTACACTAGCGCATAAAGTGCAACACAAAAGAAAATTTATATATGTGGCACATATGACGCAACACGGATAGTAAACTCGAGGAAAGATCAATCACAACCTAAAGCAAGAGCGAGCTATTCTTTTCTGTCCACCACAAATAACAATTAGGTTCACTCGACCTCAATTGCCTTGGGACGCTGCTGCCTGGGCCAGCCTCATCTTGGCGAGGTCGACCAGCTTTTCCACGTCCGGCATGACTGCCTTCGCCGAGTCAAGGGCATCGAAGCGCTCCAGCCACGCTGCGAGGAGCGGTGTAATGGCAGGGTCGAACAGCTTCCGACCATACAGCTTCTCGATGACGTGCACCCACGCCACAAAGCCCCCAGCGCAATGTCCAGATAGCCCGCACTGTCCCCACCAAAGAACGGCTTTCCCTTGGAGCATTCCCTCAACGCTCCCTCCAGGGCCGCCGCCACAGCGAAAGACCGTTTTGTGCCCTCTTCTTTCTCCTCGTCCGTCTTGCCTTTGAACACCAGCATCCAAGAGCTGAACAACTGCACTCGCACAAAGTTACACGCACCATGGTAACAAAATGATGAAAACAATATGTAACAAATGATTTGATTTCAAACAATGGTAACAGTGGCATATATACCTTCTCGTCGATGTAGGCGGACCAAAAGCGAGCGACGGCGCGTTCATGGGGATCAGAAGGGAGTATGGAGGGGCCAACGTCCTCAAATGCCTCGTCAATATACTGCACGATGATCATGGACTCACAGATGGGTCTTTCGTTGTGGAAGAGCACGGGAACCTTCTTGTGCACGGGGTTTGACTTGAGTAGGAGCTCGCTCTTGTTATTGTGGAGGTCCTTCTCCTCGATGTAGTCGAAGCTCAGGCCCTTGAAGCTTAACGCGAGCTTGACGCGCAACACAAACGGGCTCGAAAACGTTCCCAGTAGCCTAAGCTCCTCACCTTGGCCGGCCATTTTGACCGGGTGTTTTGCACTCGACAGAAGATTGAACCTTTGGATTCTGTTTAATTTGCGGAAGGGGGCGAGGATGATGATAGCCTATATATAGCTTGGCGTGTGCTCTAGAATCATTATCCGTTGTCCATGATGCTGCAGCCTGTAGTTGGCAATAAATGTCAGCGTTGCAGAAATCAGAGTTGGGAAGCATGTTTACATACGCAATGATGTAGACATGTAGTGTAGAATTCCAAAGAACCCACTAGTATACATGTTGTCCGCTAAGTGTTGTTAGTACGGCGATGGATAAACTTATTATCTGAGAGACTTTGTATAGATTTACACGTAAATAAAGTCACGTTTGACAGCATATGTTTGACTAGACCCGGTGTTCGTTACTTATTCACTTTTTCTGAGGTATACTAGTTTTGTGCTGCAAGAAGTGCAACATATTTGAAAGTCCTTACACCTGTTGTGTCATCTAGCATTTTTTTAATCCACCTCTTTGACTTCAAAACTTCATGAATTGGTAACATTCCAATATCCTGTTTTCTGGGTAAAAGTTCACGACCGAATACAATAGCTAAATATTCAGTGACGCAGCGTGCCTTTGACCATGAGCGAACATGTGTATTGCTGTTTATGCTACTCCCTCCATTTCACAATGTAAGCATTTAAAACATTTAAAAGTTTATCCGCAATGTAAACATTCCTAAGGATAAGACAAAATCTGGTGGAGTTAGTGGATGGGTGATGAATTGATGAGGTAGTGTAAGGGTATATATGACCTTTCTCAGCTTGACTATTTTCACCTCAGGATTCTAGGAATACTTATATTATGCAACGGAGGTAGTATTGTATTCGTTATTATCATTCCCTTCTAAACATGTGTCTCTTTTGTGTTATGTGCTTTCCTCTTACCCAAGATATCCATTAGAGTGGTGCAATATTAGGTTCACCATCACTCATCACCATTATGTTTCTTGGAGGTTTTCGATCCAAATAATGGTTAATAGTTTTGAAAAAAAATACTATCAGGTAGTTTAAGAGTACTTTTTGTAATTTCACCAATAATGAATGGATTTATTTTTTATAAAATATAATTTTAGTATATAAACGACAAAGTTATTGTAAGAATAATAATGAACACATTATTAATATCAAAGAATAATTAGATTATTATTTTTTATTTATATTACCACAAAAATAAAATTAATCATCATAAATATTTCACTTTGACAATATTACCTTCTATATGGTAAAATACTGACTAAGTAGTTGTGTATTTGTATCGTCAAATCAAACTACTACCAATAGTTTTAAAATACTACTCGCCGTATTTTCGACCAAAAAACTCGATTATGTTTCCACCAAAACATTCCATGGGCTTCCCGATTGGGGAGTCTAACGACAACTACCCAAGTAGCTTGATCCAAAGGTATAGATTTGATATCGGAAATATACAACTAATTACCAGTATTTTACCATATTGTGGGTAATATCTTTAAAGATGACACTTATAATGATTATTTTTATTTTCATCATAGTACAAAAAAAGTAATCTAATTAATCTTTAATTTTTGAAACAATTAATATATAATTTTAATGAAATTTTCATTATTATTTTTACAATAAAGTTATGGTTCCTATTTCCAAATACGATTTCAATAATAAAATATCCCTTAATACTAGTAAAATTGCAAGAAAAATACCCTGGCAAGTTGTTTAAGACTACTGACAAGTATTTTAGTCCGACAAACTCCTCTCGATTCCCTCTTCTACGAAATGCGTCAGTGCCTGTGACCTGTGCAGCCATGCAAATCAAACATAAGATAAAACTGAATAAATATGACCTTTGATCAATTTGACCATTTACATATCTGACTGCAGAAATTATTTGATTACACACAGGTACACACAAATAGGTGAATGCCATCTTATTGGACCATTCCAATCTGCCTGAACCAAACTACACGGAGGAAATCAGTTGAGAAAAACAACTAAATTTGTGACTATTATTGAGGATGAGGACGTGTTACCCAGAGTACTAAAAAAAAAAAAGACCCGGTCTAGGAGGAGCTAGGTGGTTTTTCATTAAGAAGAAAAAACAATCAGAAATAGGTACCCAAATTTGAGGTTGTGAGGGCTCAAACCTGAGTGCCTAGGGGTGCATAACCACATCGTGCACCACCTGGCCAACTGAGACAAGCCCAGTTCCCACCTAGGGTACTCATGTTGTGTGAGTCTAGGCCGACTACTCAAATAGGGATTGTTTTGCATGACAAAGGGATAGGGGACATTACTGACCACAAGATTAAAATTATGCTTGCCATCAATTTTCTTGTCTCGAACTGCATCATAATCTATTATTGGTAGCAAACATCAACAGGTACATACAGCGGAGAAAGTGTACAAATTAGAATAGTTATTGAAAGAAATTATTTATTGTATTAAGGAGATTTTATAGTGTACAGTACAGATAAACTGTGTGTCATTCATTTGACCAGATCAACTAATTCAATCCCTTGCTAAAAAAAACACTTAACTTATGAACGATTATAAAAAAAATGGTGGTAAATTGATGGCTGCATACACCAACGGCCTTAAAGCGTTTCGTAACTCCCAGTCATTTATTTATTTTTTCCTCAAAAAAGGTTATTTATTTATTTATTCTCATTTATAAGACTGGTCGAGATTTATTTTGGTTTTACCTCCAATGAGATAAGGATAAACTTTTAAGGATTACCTAAAAGAAGTGTTATATTATTGAAAAAAACTAAATAACACCTGAGTAATAACGAGCTCCAACATCTGAATTTTATTTTTGGATGGCAAACAAATTCAAGGCTTGGAAGTTACCTTAAAACACTCAGGTGTTTTATATTTATTAACACGTCAAATGCAATAATAAGAACAAGAAATGTGTACATGTGGGACACCAAATGGAACAGAGATAGTAACAAACTCAAACAAGCCAACAATCACAAACTGGTTGGAAGCAGAGCATCCATCCTTGTCAAACACAAAGGCACTAGTGGGTTCATGGCAATTCAATTGCCTTGGGCCGCTGCTGCCGCAGCAGCTGCTTGGGCCTGCCTCATTTTTGCGAGCTCGACAAGCTTCTCTACGTCCGGCATGACAGCCTTAGCCGCATCCAGCGCACCAAAGTTCTCCAGCCATGCCGCCAGGAGCGGAGTCTTGGTGGCGTCGAACAGCTTCAGACCATACAGCTTCTCGATGGCGTGCACCCACGCCACGAATCCCCTAGCGCAATGTCAACGTACCCGGCGTTGTCCCCGCCGAAGAACGGCTTCCCTTTGGAGCACTCCCTCAACGCTACCTCCAAGATCGCCGCTACGGCGAAGGACTGTTTTGTCCCTTCCGCCTTCTCCTCGTCCGTCTTGCCTTTGAACACCATCATCCACGAGCTGAACAGCTGCTCTCTCGCACACAAGTTGAACGCACCATCAGTATGTGGAGTGTCAATTCTGTTAATGCAAACTAAAGAAAAATGAAACATGATTTCAAGTTGTGTACTATAGTAATGGCAAGTACCTTCTCGTCAATGTAGGCAGCCCAGAAGCGAGCAACGGCACGTTCATGGTGATCAGAAGGGAGGAGGGAGGGGCCAACGCCTGCGAATGCCTCGTCGATGTATTGCACGATGATCATGGACTCACAGAGGGGTTTTCCGTTGTGAATCAGCACAGGGACCTTCTTGTGCACAGGGTTGGACTTGAGGAGGAGCTCGCTCTTGTTGTTGTGGAGGTCCTGCTCCTCGTGGTACTCGAAGCTCAAGCCCTTGAAACTAAGAGCAAGCTTGGCGCGCAACGCGAATGGGCTTGCAAAATTGCCAAGTAGCTTCAGCTCGTCACCTTGGCCAGCCATTTTTTCTTCAGGTGTTGTGTGTTCGAGTGAAGGTATGGACCTTTTGTCTTGTGTGTAATTTGTGTTCTTCTCTGTTGTGAGCTAGGTGGCAAGGATAATGGTCTATATATAGCTTTGGTTGTGCTCTGGAAGCTTCACAAGCATGTTAGCACAATGATGGAGCATTTGGTGTAGAATTCAGAGGAACCTAGTATACCTGTTAAGCGGTCAAGTGTTGTTTAGGATATTTGATAACTAATCTCAAAATTCGTACAGCTAATACATGCAATCAGCGTTCCGGATGGCGCATAAACTTGATTTGATAGTGTTGGTGTACGTTTGACTTGACTTGTCGTTCGCTATATATCTACATTTTCTGCGGTGATAGTTCTCTGCTGCAAGCAATGCATTCTTGTCATTACTTCGCTATTACACATGTTTTAATCCAAAAACTTTGACTTCAGAACTTTCATGAAACAGGCAAATTAGAATATCCTGTGTTCTGCAAAAGGTCACGACGAACAAATGCATTTGTTAAATATTTGCAAATGAATGATCTGATCAGTGACGAAGCGTTCCATTTGACCACACGCGAACGCGCTGAACTATTTATCCATTATAATCGTTCCTTCCAGATAGAACGCGTGTGGGACGTGTATGTATCGTGTTTTCCACTTGAACAAGAAATCACCTGCGAGAATATGGTCCAACGTTCGGCTTACCGTCAATCACCAGCTACTAGCTAGTTTCTCCGAAAAATAGCTTCTCCTCTTTTGAGTTTCTATAAACGAGTTGACTAACTGCAGGATCGACCTGTGCAGCCATGCAAGTCAAACTCAAGATGAAACATAATAAACATGATGAATTCCTTAGTTGCAAATTGCGATATCTGACTGCAAGTACTTTTATCATGAGAACAAGAAGTCACTAACCACATAACAGCATCGTGCGTTGTGCTAAGGGAAATTTTGTCTTTTGAGATATCATTCAGAGGGGAAATGGACATTGAGTGCCCCAAATATATATCTGAATTAAAAATTACAACAAAAATATGGTTGGATATCATCATGCAAATTGATATGCGACAGAAACTAGTGCAATATGCAAAAGAAAAACCAAAATAAAAGTGAAATCACCATGCAAACAATGTGGATTGCAACGGTTCATGTTAAACTAGCAAATTGCTAGTATTCACGTGTTCCATAACTGCAGGAAAATTGCACGAGCCAGCGGCGGAAACCAGCAAAGCGCTTGCTGCCAGTTGTTGGTGCTTCCTAAGCATACATTTTACATGCTAAAATAACCCTGTTTAGAGCATAAATAAAATCATTTTAGGCTATTTACCTAGGAAAATAGCAATATATTTGCATATGTGTTGTTCTAGAGCTTTATTGTGGAAAAGGTAAAAATAGGTGATAATCTAGACATTATAGAGGACACAGCCCATAGATTGAATAATTGCAACTGAGAAGGCCCATGTGCCGATTGACCCACCTAGGTGCCGATCGGCACCAGGGAGACTTTGCCCAATCAAGGCAGGCCCATTGTCCATTCCCCGTTATTAGAAGGAAGTTTATCAAGAAGAGACAAGGAAAGCTTTAAATTCATGTGCAATGCAAGAACTTATCTCGAAGGATCTAATAGAAGAGGACCACATGGAGTTGTACAAGACTAAGGAACCGACTCGAGGAAGACATCGAGCAAGACATGAGAGGTGCCGATCGGCGTCGCCTTAGTGCTGATTGGCATGTTCCCTGATCTCCGAGAAACTAACTCTTCTATGTGTCGTGGCCATATAAATACTTGTAAAAATCCTTGGATGGATATACATCGACGAAGGGACAACAAAATCTCATGATTTTCAAGAACCACTAGTGCTTGAGGTGATCCATCAAGGTAGGCCATCTAGATTGTGATGAATCTCATACTATGTATCTGTAGATGATTGAATTTGTTGATGAATGGTTTTTGGGTATTGGTTATCGGAATTTTATGGTTATACATGTTCTTGATCCAATTGCATAGTTCTAATCTAAGTATTTAAATTTCTATCTTAATCGTGGCAATTAGGTTATGTATGAATCATAATTACTTAATAATGCTAGATGTGAATGTTTAGTCATGGCAATGCTAGATGTGCATGCTTAGTTAGTTAAGTAGAATAGAGGCGCTATCCGATTAGTTGACTGGTCGCGGCATAGATAAATTGTAGATCCATTCAAAAGGCGTGTATTGTTACTCATCTTAGATCTTCTCTTACCCAAGTAAAATTCCTTTTATGATGCTATTTAATTATGCTTTATGGTTATGATCTCAACTAGGAGATATCCGGCTAATTCACGTAGGTTTTCTTTAAGCCTTTCGAGATTTATGCTTTCTTTAATCCCTATGATATGAAAGCATTCTTTGAGCCCTCCGAGATGAAAAACCTTTGCGTCGATCGGCACTGCTATGCGCTGATCGGCACCCCAAGCATGCCGATTGGCACCTCTCTCTCTCTCTCTCTCACGATCACAACAACTAACTTAACCGTTTACAAATAATATTGCTTAATTCTCACTAGTGTTAGTGGATTCGATAAATCTTGGAATGCTCTAAGAGAAAAAGACTAATTGTACATTCGTCACCTTGCGGTATATAAGTGGGTGCATGTCATCGATCAACACCTGTGTGCCCATGCCACCCCGTCATTCCTATTGAACGCAGGGGAGGGAAGGCGACGGCTGAAAAGAAAACGAACCGCTATGTGTCTAACGAATGGCATTGCGGGTAATTTTGTGACCGCGTTGGGAAGAAGCACCTCCGGAGCCGATTTCGTGTTGTAGGCTTACGGGAGCGTTGGTCGAGATCATGTTTACGAGAAGTTGGGCCACCATCGGGTCATTTAGGGGGTTTTTTCCGCTTAAATCCAATCGAAGCGCCATAGAATCTGTCCCAAACCGAGCATAACAATGCATGGTGACTTTGCTGAGGAGCACATTACTTTGGGGACACCTCTCGGAACATTAGTGGGACGAAGAGAGGATGGATTTGGTATTGATGTAAACCTGAAAAAAATCATTCTCTTGAAGTACAATCTATTTTCAAATTTGTTTAACTTATTAATATTTAGAATAAATGCAATAAATTGGCATCCCATGCAATGTTTTCAATTTTGAAATTATACATTTAAGATGTACGAGTTCAACATTTTAAGTATACCTTTTCCATGGTTTTTAAAAATGTTAAAATATTGTTTTGAAATTGTTGGAACAGATCTCAGAAATTGTAGTTCCTATTTTGAAATGTACAAAAACCAACGTTTAATGATTCTAGTTCAATGTTGAATATGTTATTCTGACATTTGGTAAAATAGTGAACTACTGCTTCAAAATGCTGGACATTTTATAAAAGTATTTTGAATCTCATTTGAAAGAATAAATCCATTTTACTCTTCCGAGCAATTCACTTTGTCCAATTCAGCCTCCGAACAAAATATTGACTCAACTCAACCAAGATTTTGTTCCAAAAGAATAGTTGGATTATTCGGAGGAGTAAAATGAATTTTTCTTATCTGAAAAATGTTGAATGCACATGCTGGGCCACAACTTATGAAAAAAGGTCCAAATACTGCTAAGAGATTAATAGGACACGGCTCCCAACGGGCTGCGCTAAGCTGAAGAGCGTCCTCGTTTCCCTTCACCCAAATTTGAGGCAAAGCAATTGAGTATATATATTGCTCAAAAAAATTGAGTATATATATATTAGAAAAGGGAAAGAAACAAGCATGTGAAAACGGTTTGGTCCGCAATGGAGCATGTTATTAGTCCACAGAAAATCCCATGAGCAATTGTTTCCGTGACGAACGGGATCACCGCAAGGAAGCAAAAGCACAAGTCCACCGCTAGTCAAAGCATCAAGCAGGTAGCCGCCTAAAGTTGAAAAGGGGACAAGTGTTGCCCAAGCCATGACGTAAGCGAGGACGTCGTCAAAATTCCCTGCAGCACACACACAGCTCTCCGTATATCAGCAGCAGGTGTGGCAGCGGCAATTTCCTCATCAGTCACACAGCTTAATTCCCAAGCCAAGCCAAGAACTCCCAGAGACAATGTCGTCCACCAAAGAAGAGGTCCCGGCGGTGCGCGTGCTGGGCCTATGGGCGAGCCCGTTCGTGATCCGCGTCCTAATCGCGCTGAGGCTGAAGGGCATCGAGCACCAGGTCCTGGAGGAGGTGGTGGGCAAGAAGAGCGAGCTGCTGCTCAAGTCCAACCCCGTGCACAAGAAGATCCCCGTCCTGCTCCACCACGGCAAACCAATCTGCGAGTCCCTGATCATCGTGCAGTACATCGACGAGGTCTGGTCCTCGAACGCGCCGGCTATCCTCTCCGCCGATCCGTACACGCGCTCCCTCGAGCGGTTCTGGGCGCAGTACATCGACGACAAGGTAAGCGAAGCTAATAAATCCTCTGCTCGATTACAGTATTATTACTTTTCCAAAATAAAATTATGGAGAATTAAGTCCTTGGTTTAGCGCAATGGTGTGTGAAACTGAGAATGTGTGCTTTCCCTGTATAATGAGCAGTTTCCTCGGGGGATCCGGATCCTAAAAGGGACGGATGATGGAGACAAGGACGAAATCGCGGAGCAGCTGTCCAGCGCCCTGCAGCTTCTGGAGGAGGCCTTCCTGAAGCTCAGCAACGGCAAGCAATACTTCGGCGGCGACAACATCGGGTACCTGGACATCGCTCTGGGATCGCACGTCGGGTGGCTGAGAGCGGTGGAGAAGATCGCCGGAGTCCAGCTCCTCGACGCGGAAAAGGTTCCGCACTTGGTGGCATGGGCGGACAGGCTCTGCGCGCATCCGGCCGTGGTAGACGTGCTACCTGACGCGGACAGGTTCGTGGAGTACAGCGTTAAGTATGGGTCGTTTTTCCCAACCCGGCCAAGCCTTCCGACGAAATGAAGTACTCTGCTTCGGTCTCCATACATATCCGTCGCCCGTCGGTGTGTGTCTGTGTGTGCCAATAAACTTGATACGTTTTTTGTTTCAGAACTGTGAACTGAGCACACCATAAATATGAAGCCGGTTTTCGTTACAAATAAAGAAGGTTGTACTTCATGGAACGAAAAAAAGGCAGATTGCATTTTTATTTTACAAAAAGGCAGAACGTCCATACGGGCTTTAATAACTCAATTACTCTAAGCATCATTACATATGTGCAAAGTCCCAAACATGGAACTAGTATATTCGTTCTATGTTGTTTCAGCATAAAAATAGGGACATAACAGTGAAACAAGATGACGATGAGGTTCACACCACCCCGTCGACGAGAATGCTGGATTGTCTCTCCACATGGAGGATGAAATTTGAAGTCCAATAAATCATACTTTCAGCCCACAAGTTCAGTTCTTGTGGTCCATTGTTTTGACTGAAATCAATGGTGAAGATTGCCTCACATTTGACATATACGTGGGAAAAAATCCTAGCTTTCATTCTAGAGCATTCCTCTACCTCTTAGGCGTCATAGCGCGCGCACACACACCAGCACACAACCAAGAGAGAAGAGAGGGAGAAGAAGAAGGGACGAATTTGTCCCAGATTTGGTGGCTTCATAGTTCATACCTACCGGCGTCAAGCTGTTGATTGGAGGCTCAAACGTGCTTGGATTGGCTGCAAACTTAGTGAGCTCATCCTACACTTAGAATAATTCGATCCGGTCAGTTGGTTTGGGTATTGGTTTAATGAAGCATCATATTTGTGAGGTGGTTTGTCAGTTCGAGTTACTGCAGTTCAGAACAAAGTAGTTTTGGTAGATGAATTATTTTATAATTAAACTTTATTTAAGACTACTAAATAGTAAGATTCTTTTTTAGCTATGTCAGAAAACGAAATTTAATTCTTACAAGGTAGATCCAGTATGAGGGGTACAAGTTATTATTCATAGGAGAAAAGGGTTTTCAAAAGAGTTGGATTCTAAATTTCTAATAGGCGGAAATAGGTTTTAAAACAACTTTCCACGGACAGCACCACAGTACGTAGTTATTAGGATAATGTATACATGCATAATAAGGTTTCTTTTCTGCTAGTTAGCCGCCGGTGGCCTACTAATTAATCCTCGTCAAGCAGTAGAGCTAATGAAATGGGCGTACGGTAAGTATAGCCATGCGCTTGGTTGGTCCCGGAGGGGCACAAAGGTAAAGTGAATATCCTCAGTAACTACAGCAATGACGAACGTCATCGAGGCCTGACTGAAATGTTCCCGGTGTGCTTTTGAAAGAACTCAATGGATAATGACCTCTCCGTTCTGAACTGCTTTCTGACCATCAGTTAAACAAAGTTCATTAGAGAGAAAATTTTGCATAGCTTAGCTGATTATATTTTTTTTGAAAATCGTGCTTTGCACGCTTCGTATTAAGGAAGAAGAGAAACAGGAAAGGACCCGAAGGAGACAACAGCAAACGAGGCCCTACCCAGGCGTAGGACACACGCTCACACGCACAGCGCAAACACAAAAAAACACACACTAATCCGACAGGGGTTGGCGGTGCAACAAATTTGCTAAGCACCACTGCTCCGTTGACTCGTCAATCTCCTTTAGCACAACCGTAGCCGACTTCACCTTATCGTTGAAAGTTCTCGCATTCCTCTCCAACCATATGTGCCAGCCCACTAGGAGGACGACGGAGTCGAAGGCCTTGCGGTGGGGGTTAGGCAACCTCTTCCGGCTTGTAAGCCACCAGTCGACAAAGAGGTCCTGTGTCGTTGGCGCGAGGCGGTGCCAGCCATGACGACGGAGGGCCTTAAACCAAATCTCGCGGCTGAAGGGGCATTGCAGTAGTAGGTGATCAAGCTCCTCAGGAAGCTGTGCGCAGAGTGCGCAAGTGTTAGTGCTCTGCAGGTGATGCCGCCATCGCCGTGCCGCGGTCCAAACTCTACCATGAAGCACGAGCCAGAAGAAGAAGCGGATTTTGTTTGGTGCCTTTGATTTCCAGAGAACTCGAGCGCCAGCTAACTCAGACTGTCCGATGAACAGGGCGCGATAAGCTGACTGAACGGAGAACTGTCCGGACGGGGACCATCTCCAGTGGATGACATCGCTGGTCGTGTGGTTGATTTGCACATCGGAGGTAGCTTGTCTGAGGCGAACGTAATCCAACAGCACGGGAATGGTCAGCGGTCCTTTGATGTCATTCCTCCAAGCGACGTTGTGAAGGGCTTCAGCTAAGGTTCTTGAGGTCTTGAGTCTTTTCGGGACGGCTGCCCAAAGGTGAGGTGCAATGCTCTGCAGCTGGCGGCCGTTGAGCCAAGGATCTGTCCAGAACTTGATGGAACGACCATTTCCGATTGTGATTCTTAAAGATTGTAGGAAGAAGGCAGTCATGTCCTTGCGTGCTGTTGGTGGCGGGATCCCGTCGATTACGGCGTTTGCAGTTCGCGCACGCCAGAACCAGCGAAGCTCAAGTGCCTGACCAAAACGGGACAAGGCGACGATGCCCAGGCCGCCCAACTCCTTCGGGCGGGCAACTTGCGGCCAGGCGACACAACATTTCCCTGCGGACACAACATCTGTGCCAGACCATAGGAAGGCTTTCATGATTTTTGTCAGCGCTTTGATGACCCAGGGTGCCAATTGGAGAGCAATCGCAATGTGAACCGGGATGGCACAGAGGGTGGATTTGATCAGCGCAAGTCTTCCACTTCGATGCATTAGCTGACCCTTCCAACATGGCAGCCTGTCAGCAACCCTGTCAACAAGCGGCTGGAGTGCAGATTTCAGGAGCTTAGTAACAGAGAGGGGGACACCCAGGTACTTGATTGGAAAGTCCACAATGGAGCATGGGAAGGACATCCTTGCACGAGCCAGGTCGTCATCGTCGCAGCGGATTGGCACCAACTGGCACTTCTGCAAATTGCAACCGAGACCGGAGGCTCCCTGGAAGATCTCCAGGATGTTCCGTGTGAGCTCCAGATCATTACCGGCGGCTGAAACAAAAAGGATTAGGTCATCGGCATATAGAGATGCACGATGTGTGATAGTCTTGACACCCAAGCTCTGAAACAACTTCCATGAGTCCGCTTTACGAATTAGAGCACTGAGAACCTCCATGACGAGCAGGAAGAGCAATGGCGAGAGCGGGTCACCTTGCCGTAAGCCTCTAGCATGGCAGATCCTGGCGCCAGGTGCGCCGTTGAGGAGGATTCTCGTGCTGGCCGTGGAGAGCAAGATTGAGGTCCACTGCAGCCATGCTAGTGGAAATCCAAGGTGTTTCATTACTGACAGTAGGAAACTCCAAGCCACCGAATCAAAAGCCTTTGCAATGTCTACCTTTAGTAGAAAGGATGGTTTTCTTCGTGCGTGCAGAATCTTGGCCGAATGGTGAACAAAACGGAAATTGTCATGAATGGACCGTCCTCTGATAAAGGCACTCTGGCTATTGTGGATCATAAGGTCCAGCTTTGGGGCCAGTCTTGTGGCAAGCACTTTGGAGATCAGCTTCCCGAGACAGTGTATAAGAGAGATAGGCCGGTAATCCTTCATTGCTTTTGGTTCCTCAGTTTTAGGGAGAAGGACCAACAGGGCATCATTGAGTGAATGGAAGCTGCGGCTGTCGAAATGCCACAGGGCATCAAAGGCAGACATGACATCGTGGCGAATGATGTTCCAAGTAGACTGTAGGAACCTGGCCGTAAAGCCATCAGGCCCTGGCGCCTTGTCTGGGTGTAGAGAGCGGATGACGGACCAGACCTCTTCCTCGGTAAAGCGGTTATCCATACCGGACAAGTCTACTTTAGGTAGTTCGAGGCGATCCAGACATATGTCGTGAGCACGCACCGGCGGGGTGCCCAGAATTACATCAAAGTACTGGAAGGCGATGGAAGCTTTTCCTTCTTCGTCATGGATTAGCAATCCGTCCCCATGCTCGAGGCAGCTGATGAATTTGCGACGGCGGCGAATGTTGGCATGGAGATGGAAAAATTTTGTAGGCGCATCCCCCTCCGCAAGCCAAAGTAGCCTGGATTCTTGCCTCGCGATCGACCGTTGCAGGGAGCTAAGACCCAGCGATTTTAGTTTCAAGTTACGACGCAGAGTTTCCTCGTGCTCTGCCAGAGGTCGGCTGTCGCGTGCCACCTCTAACCGGTGCGTGACCTCCTTCGCCAACTCTAATTGTAGCCGGACATTGCCCACGAATTTAGCGCTCCAGCTTGTGAGGGCTCGTGCAGTGTTGCGAAGCAGCCAATCAAGGCGTCGGAAGGGGTCAGCATCATGCAAGGGGCAACGCCAAGCTCTCCGAACCACGTCCAAGAAACCGGGGAACTTAGTCCAGATTGCCTTGAAGTGGAATCGCCTTTTGTAGTTGAAACAAGAGTCAGTTCGTAACAGCAGCGGCGCGTGATCGGAACAGAGAGACGACAAGGATAGCAGCTCACAGTTGGGAAACTGGAGCTGCCAGTCCGCTGTGACGAAGGCCCTGTCAATGCGTTCCAGAGTCGGGTGTGTCCTCTCGTTGCTCCAGGTGAAGAGGCGCCCGTTCAGATGGAGTTCTTTCAGCGCGGCTTCATTGATAAAGCGACGGAATTGCCCCATGAGCCGACGGTTGAGGCGGTCATTGTTCTTGTCCTGCACACGGTATATCAAGTTGAAATCGCCTGTGATTAACCATGGTCCGCTACGAACCGAGCGGAGCTCGTGTAGTTCTGCAAGGAAGGCCGGTTTGTCTGCGTCGCGTGAAGGCCCATACACAACAGAGAGCCACATCTCGGAATCGACTGCCAGGAGTGTCGAACCTATTCACCTGATTTGGACTTTCCCATGTTGATGAGTCAACTTTTGTGACTTCGTCGATCTTATAAACATGTAAAGGGAAGGTGGGTCATGCCTTTTTTTCAATACTAGTTTATAAGATAGAAGTTAAGATTTAATTAAGATTGAATATACAGATGTAGACGTATTTCTAAAGAAAACACTTCAGAAAGCTGATCCTTCCAACAGTAAGGCGTCGTTTACCAGCCTATTGCCTCTCTATATATACACCATCCTATACATTTGCCACGGTACATATCCAGCTGACCATTGAAAAGAAATGGCATCAAGCTGCCGAGAACAAGCAGCAGTGCGCGTGATCGGAGGGTGGGCAAGCCACTACGCGATCCGCGTGTACATTGCACTGAAACTGAAGGGCGTCGAGTATGAGTTCCTGCAGGAGGTGGTCGGCAACAAGAGCGAGCTGCTGCTGAATTCCAACCCGGTGCACAAGAAGATCCCAGTGCTACTCCACCATGGTAAGCCTATTCCCGAGTCCATGATCATACTCCAATACATCGACGAGGTTTGGGCATCCAACGGGTCAGCTATCCTTCCTGCCGACCCCTACGACCGTGCTGTCCAGCGGTTTTGGGCACACTACACGGATGATAAGGTAACGAAATTTTTCGAAGAACTATATTGGAACACCATCCCAAGTTCATTGAACCAAATTCAGATTGAATGATTGTCGTACGATTCCTCTATAGATTGCTCCAGCATCCCTTGTCCTGAGGGGGACTGTCAAAGGAGACAAGGTCAACGCAGCAGCGCAGCTCTCAGCTGCCCTGCAGAATTTGGAGGAGGCCTTCATGAAGTGCAGCCATGGGAAGCACTATTTTGGTGGCGACAATATCGGCTTCCTCGACATCGTTCTAGGGTCACACCTGGGCTGGCTCAAAGCGGCGGAGACGATAGCCAGCATCAAGGTCCTCGATGAAGCAAAGCTCCCTGAACTGACGGCGTGGGCAGACCGGTTCTACGCTCACCACGCTGTGAGAGATGTGATGCCTGAAGTGGACAGGCTCGTGGACTTCAACGCTTATCTCATCGGCGTGTTGAAAGCTAAAGCTGCCAATTGAATGGAATGAATATAACTATTTGTATGTTAGGGAAGCCTATGCACCCATGCGCTCCTATAAAGTGTTCTGTTTTATAGTGAAACAAAGAAGTTACGTCATGCATGACGACCATCTTATTTACACTTGTTTCTGTGCGCATGTGATCTGTGAATTTTAACTCTTTGCCAACATATGCGTTTTATTTTTCCACGATTTGCTTTTTGCAAAACATTTTTCCACAACTTGCCGAGGATTATGCACAAAAAAATGTTACTATTTTTACATTTTTCAGACCGAGGTGAACCAGGCCTGACCCAAATATTGTAAGCATTTTTACAGTCCAAAATACTACTACTGGCTAATATTATATCAAAACTATTGGCCGGAATTGAAATTCTTCCTTGCATTTGGCTGGAATTGAAACGCCGCTTTTAAGATAGGTGAGATTGGAGGCCAATCTACCCCACACCCATGGGACATTGCACTCGGCAAAGTTAGATTTCGAATATAACTTATAACTGAACAAGATAAGTGAACTCATAGTAATAATATTAATTGCGAGAATATAATTTCTCTATGATATATCAGCGCCGATCAGAGGTTATTACACCAACAGAAACAATTGGAATCCCTGGAGGCTTCCACGTCCAATGCAAGCATACCGAAAGTGACATCAAAAGACTAAAACAGGCTTACGAAGGTGCCACTGAATGATGCAGGTGAGGGTGTCAGCAAAATAAGAAATTAATGGGAACGTGCAAGCATTGGTCCTCTAACGAGTAACGACTGGGTGTTAATTAACGTTAGAGTAGTAGTCCCTCTGTTCTTAAAATATTAATATTGTTTAGGTCAAAATATTTTATTGATGTATAGTGAAATAGTGATTTTACAAGAACCATAAAACAAAGAGGCGCGACAGAAATGACCTCAAAGCTCTGACCAGTCATCAGTCGGTAAAAGTTGGATATCGTTAATCAGCCTCCACCGCAATGATCCACGCGAGGACGTATCTGCTGAGGTTTAGTTATCAACACATTCACCGCAATGACATTACTTTATATTATTTTCCAAGCTGGTGTGGGAAAAGATGGAACAATGGAACGGTTTTCAACTTCTGAAACCAAATGAACACAGAAATAGTAGACCAAAGAAATGGTGGAAGAGAGACACGGCAAGAGATGCAGGAGAAGATTCCGTCAGGAAGACAAGCATTGCGGTTATTTGGAAAGAAAGAAATTGAAGAAGATTCGATAACAAGACGACACTAGTACAGCAGGTGTGCGGATGATCAAGCAGGACCTACAGCTGCTACAGGTAGCAGCGGGTTATGAGATTGGGGAGAACTAGATGTACCGAGATCTTTTGTTGTCCAAAATGTAAATAGCCTGGCATCTCATCATGGAAAAACTGCTAACTCCTTCAATGAAAAGGTAGAACAACTGCCCAAGTTACTTCAAAAAAGATTATTTTCCTTTGATGATTCTCCTTGTGTTTGTCAATGGTGTAGGTGAAAACTTGTAATAATTGGAGGCTCTATACTTTGATAGAGACTGGAATTTACTTAGAAATGGAATAAATTCTAGTCTCTATCAAAGTAGAGAGCAATTACAATAGAATGAAGGTTGTGGATGCGGGTTGTGGGATGTAGCGGTGGCAACGACTAGGTGCAGGAGGGCGCAATGCGACGACAGTGCAATTACAATATTACCCTAAAGAGTTAGGGTAACATGTTTCAGTAAGTTATTATCATTTACTGTTAAGTTATTATGCATCAACCAGTTGCACCAAAAAGTCTAAGATGTTATGTAAATATGTGCAATTCATTTACGGTTTGACATTTCCCCTCACGTGCAGTTCTCCTAAAAATAGGAGCGCTATAACAGAATATATGGTCACCAGAACTTGAACTTAAGACCGTTGGCTCTGATACTATGTTAAGTTACTATGCACCAGCCGTTACATCCAAAAGCTTAAATTGATGGGAGAAAACGTGCAGTTCACTTATGGTTCGACATTTACTTCTGTATCGTCCTCTTTGGTCCACTTTTCTTCACAAAATTTTTTTGTTTCGATGGATTTCATCTCTACCTATCATAACTTATTTGGGGGAAAAACATGTTGTTGTTTGTTGTTGCTGTATGAGACGTGAGCATTTTCGATCATAACTAGGAAGTAATTACACCAATAAACATTTGAAGGGAGTTCTGGAAGCTTCCAGGTCCAAGCTAGCATACCACCAGGTGACCTCAAAAGATCCAAAGCAACTGGATGATGAAAGTGAGCATGTCACAAAAGTGGAACCGGCAGCCCCAACTTTTAATATTACAGCACAAGCTCTTAAAAACTATCATTATGGGTGACGGTTAGTTAGCCGCCTCGGTCGGCCCCAGCTTTGCTCCCAGTGGTGCTAATCAAAACGACATCAACAAGGATGATCGTTAGAGGAGTACCCCCTAATAAAATACTAATAGTAGTGATTTTACAAGAACCCTCGAACGTGAGGCGCGTCAGAAATGACCTCAAAGTTCTGACTAGTCATCACTCATCAGTCAGTGAAAAGTGGGATATTGTTCATCAGCATCCATGGCAATGACATACGCGACGACGTAGTGCTTGGGTTTAATTGTCCATACATTCACTTCTATATATACAACGCGCAACACCACGCTGAATCTGTGAATCACATAACAACGAGAAATCTGGAATCCTGCAGACGGAGCACTGCTTCGAGCAGCAGTAATGGCAACGAACGGTGAAAAGCAAGCGGCCGCGGTGAGAGTGATTGGCGGGTGGGCGTGCCCTTACGCGATTCGCGTGCTTGCGGCGCTGAAGCTTAAGGGCGTCCAGTATGAGTTTCTGCAGGAACCATTCGGCAGGAAGAGCGAGCTGCTGCTCAAGTCCAATCCTGTTCACAAGAAGATCCCCGTGCTGCTACATCATGGCAAGCCCATCTGCGAGTCCATGATCATAATCCAGTACATTGATGATGTATGGGCCTCTAACGAGCCGGCAATCCTTCCGGAAGAGCCGCACGCCCGTTCTGTCGAGAGATTTTGGGCCCAGTTCACAGATGACAAAGTACGTCAGACTTTCCTTTTATAGTTTTTTTTTTGCAAAACAGTTCCAGAGAGGAGACAGACACTCAGACTCATATAGGAATACCCACCCACTCTTATCACCACACCATGTCCAAGTATCGGATTCAAATCCAGGTGGGTTAATTCCATAACAAAAACTGACCGGTCGAGCTACACGCAGTTTGCTAAGTATTAATATTCATGAAAAATATTTTATAAATATTAAAATAATATTTATTTCATGAAAAGGAATAACCACATGGGCATTGTTAGTTCCTTGAAAGACGTAACAAATAATCACCTGATTTTACAGATTGCCCCTGCATTTCTTGTTCTGAGAGGGCTCACCCAAGGAGATAAAGAAGCAGCAGCAACCCAAGTATTCGTTTCTCTACAACATCTGGAAGGGGCTTTCATGAAGTACAGCCTAGGGAAGTACTATTTCGGCGGCGACAGTATTGGCTTCCTTGACCTCGTTCTAGGATCACACCTCGGTTGGTTTAAGGCGATTGAGAAGATAGCAGGCATCAAGTTCCTCGACCAAACCAAATTCCCCCAACTGACAGCGTGGGCGGACCGATTCTGTGCGCACCACGCGGTGAGAGAAGTCATGCCTGAAGTGGACAGACTTGTGGAATTCAGTTCTATGCAAAGTGCGTCTCCAACTAAATGAAATGTCTTAAGATTGTACTGCGAATAATCGAGTTGGTTTGTGATGTTTAGACTTTAGAGTCGACCATCTATTGTCGGAAGGAGTTTGTATTGAAATAAGCAGTCTTCGTCTCTGCATATGGTTTCGTTTGTATCGTTGTGTTTGTTGTGACTTGGAGTGTTGTTTTCTCTCCAAAACGACGAAAAGAATACTTCAAATATCTTGTTCAGTATAATTGAAAGATACCTCAGCGCACTGCCAATTTTCCTTTACATCAAGACGTAGCATGTATCATTAGTGTATCTCTGCGAGTACACCTCACTGCAAAATAAAAATAGCATTCTTGAAAAATTATTATCCCCATGATAGTCAAATTTCTTCTAGTGTGGATGTTGAACCATAATTAAATTACCCATCCTTCCCCGTGAGCTTAGATTTTTTTAGTGTAACTTATCGGTGCATTGTAGCTCAACATGGTTCAAGTCAGAGGTCTTGAGTTTAAGTCCTGACAACTACATTTTTCATTGTATCGCTTCTATTTCCATATTTACACACACGTGAGGGCCACTTATATTTCCACATTTACACCCATGTGAGCAGGAATGTAGAACTATGCATGAATTGTCTATCAATTTCCATCAACTTAGACTTTTTGGTGCAACTGATTGTACATATTAGCTTAACTTAACAGTGGAAACTTGACGTTGAAAAAAAACAAGAATCCATATCCTCCATTGTAATTTAGATGCATTTCTTGGTACATATAGTAGTCTTATATAACAGATAAATATATTAACTATTTCACAGTTTAGCACGAGAAAAATAATACACTAATCATAAATCATGAAGAAGAAAAAGTTATCCTAAAACACTAATTATAATATAGTAGTTCCCTACCAAGGAATTGAAAATAGAAATAGAACATGATCAATTTGTAGGCTCTAGATAATAGCCAGCATGTTTTATACGATACTGATTCCTTAGACTTTTTTAGTAAATTGTAAACTAGGTTAACAAATAATGTGATTATTTTTCATGAAATTTAATCACTAAATGAAGTATAAAAATATTAAATAAGTATAATAATATAATGCGTAGGCTCTAGGAAGTGATAAATAATATTACTGATAAAAATGTATCAATAAAGTAACCTATAAAACTTTATGACATTCTAAAATCTATTTTAAAATATAGTAAAGTTTAAAGTGTAATGAAAATGTACAAAAATAAATATAATATCATAGAAAATATTTCTTCACTTAAAATAACTTACAAGTAAAGTGACGCAAATATTTGAGGTGTGCTTAATTACATAGATGGTAATTGTACAGAAACGATAAGTGCTTGTTTGGTAGAGGTTATGTGACTCATTTTACTTCTAATTACAGCAGATTATGCCCACGAGCTGTGAATAGAAGCATTTCACTGCTTCTCTCTTTCAGATAAGCTATTTCGCTAAACAATTTTAACATAAGAAATACATTATTATTATCTTATACAAGTTAGATAAATAAAAATTATAAAAAAATATAATCCTTAATTAATATTTTTTAGATATACAATACAAATATAGACATTCATACTATAATTTATTGCTGCGCTTCCCTTTGGTAACAGATTTGATGTCCCTTTATTGCAAATAAATCATTTTGTCAAGTATTCTACAAATAATGTTTTGTTAAATCATTTTAATGATACTAAAAATATTTGAATTCATTTTTGTTCCAAAAAATGCATAAAGTTTTAGTTTCCAGATGTATCGTATCTCAACTTTGTATGATTTTATATGACAAACTAGGAAACAATTTTCAAATGGAACGTTATCTCTTTGCACTCACAAAATATTTTGATTTTCAAATGCTGAAATGCCCAAATGTTTTGGCTAACAATCTAATATTCTACCTGTGCATTGGATATGTACATAGGTTATACATGAAATTAGTCTAAATCTCTACTCTAAGACTAAAAGTAGCTATTTATTGGCCATGTTTTGCCCTCTGACATGTTTGGTGTAATATTAGTCCAGCTAAAACAACCCAAATTTCTATATTTGAATGCCTAACAAAGGAGTTTTGGGTCCGCAACTGCGTTTTGGATAATAAAAATTATAAAAAAGAGAAAGATCCAAAAATGAAAAGAAAGAAAAAACACATGGGACATGGCCCATACAACATAATTCTGCGCGAAGATCCCGGACTGATTCTATGCATGTAACGCTGACCGGATATATAAGCCGTGCAATGGGCTGCCTCCAAGTCTTAAGCATCTCCAACTAAATGAAATGTCTTTGGATCGTATTAACGTTTTATGAACCTTCATCTGTTGGTACAAGTAAACCGCCATCTCAGTTGTCGAAACTAGTTACAAACCAATATGCATCACTGTCAACTGAGCAGTCTTCTATGCATTTCGTTTGTATGGTTGCTCTCTATCATATTCGTTTGTTTGTACGAATATGATATTATGAATGATCTGTCAGTTTCAGGTGACCTAGGAGTTCCTTGTTCGTTCTCGAAACCGACGAAAAGAAGACAAGGAGAAGTAGCTTCCGGGGACATCGCTTCATGATAACACACGGCATGGATCGCCAAGAGTTTGGCCAACGCGGAAGAACTTGGATGGATCCAACAACAACAGAGAGGCTGCTAAACTGTGACCCGAAAAAGCGTTCGCCCAACATGCGCCGACGATGGCGAAAGAGGATTCAAACTACGTTTCGTCGCTGATGAGTCAAGATTGCAAGGGCGAATGAGGTCAGACTATACGCACGCTTCAAACGTAACAAGCGACAATTGGAGTCAGTGTGTCCTAAAAAAAGTATACATATGCTCTCGTGCACAAAGCACAACACCTCGAATAGTATCAATATGCCGAGAAAAGACTGATTAGTCACATATACGCACCGTTTTCGAGCCACCTAACAAGGCTAGCTGCGTCATCAAGCATGTGTAGTGCTGTACTTGGAACATATATGGCGTCTTACGCGTATTCATTTCATCAGTTGTTAAGAACGCAAACATCATGTCGATGGTAATCAAATATACTCCCTCCTTTACTAAATTGTGTTGTCGTCATTGACTTTTTCGTGACGTTTGACCATTCGTCTTATTCAAAAAATTTCTTCAAATACAAAAAGTAATATGCTACATTTCAAGTTTCTTTAGTGACAAAACATATTCCAATAAAATATATGACATTTATTAAACTTTATTTGAATAAGACAAATGGTTAAACTTAACAAAAAAAATCAACGGCGACAACAATTTAGTAAGGGAGTAGTATATTGTTTTCGATGAGTGGGAGAGAGAACCCTGCTTTGCCGCTATATAAACAACCTGCCTGCAAATGTCGAAACACCCACACAGGGAAATCAGCCAAACTAAAGTCTCTATCCATCGACCTAGGCCGGCCATGGAAACAGAAAACTCCTCTTCCTCTACCACCTGGACCTCCTCAGCGGCCCTGGCCGTCGCCAGCCTCGCGCTGCTTGCCACCTGCTCGTTCTACCTGCTCGTCATACGCAGCCGGCGCGGCAGCAAGCCGGCGAGGCGGTACGCGCCCGTGGTCGGCACCGTGTTACACCAGATGTACCACGTCCGGCGGCTGCACGACTACCACACTGACCTCTTCCGCGAGCGCAAGACCTTCCAGCTGCTTACGCCGGCTGGCCGGAGGCAGATTTACACCTGCGACCCGGCCGTGGTCGAGCACATCCTCAGGAAAAACTTCGCTAACTACGGCAAGGTAAGCTTAACGGCACAACATAACTCGTTGCCAACATGTCAGTATCCGCTTTACCCCTTAGATGATTCTTCTTGTTTCAGTAACGCGAAATTTTTTCAAAAAAAAAGTATCGCTGGAAATGGCTTCCACCCCGTTTATTTCGTGCACTGTCTCCCTACCCCGCTGGCCTGATGTCACTACATACTGCTCTCTTTTCTGAAATTCAATTTTCGTCAATCACGATAGGTTACGTACATATCAGAAACGATATCCGTCGCTTTCTTTCATTTATTGGCAAAGCATCTCCAACCATTTCTGATATGTCTTCCATAAAAGTGAATTTTCTGGGTGAAAAAGAAGACTGTTCTCCAACAGTTTTCTCTTCGGAAGCCCGAAGCCAGCAGTCAAAATCGATCAATTACGGCAACGACGCAGTGTCGTCATCAGATTCGATCAGGTCCGTCTCCAACAGTTTTCAAAATAGACACCCGGTATTATCGGGTGTCTAGATTAGCGATGTCACATAGCACGATTAAAAACACCATTAGTAAAGAGGTCATTTACTCAATACCACTCCTAAGTTGGTTCCTCTCTTTCGGATATAAAAGAACCACCCATCAATAACTTTTGTACCCATTTTACCCCTGCTCTAACTCCAAGCCAGACAGAACACACTAAAACAAAAAAAAGAGACAACTGCGGCGGATTTGGATCGGGCATGCGGCTGGACGCGGGGATGGTCGCGAGCTGGGCTCGGCATCCAGTCGTGTGGCTAAGCGCGCTGGTGTCGTGCGGCAGCGCTGCCGTGATGGACGGTCGCAGCAGGCACGACGCTCGGCAACAGCAGCGCCGGCAGCTCCTGCATGATGGAGGGCTCCGGTCATGGCAAAAAAATCCAGAATTATTTTATGAATTTTTTGATACAATTTTCATGGTCAATCAGTCGCACGTGAAAAAGGAACAGAAAACCATTTTTGTTATTTTTTATTTTTTTCAATTTCGGATTTTTATTTATTTTTTGGTTTGGGTTGCCATGCCTAATGTTTTATGTGCGTTGGATGGCCTGGGGTTAGAGCAGGGGTAAAATGGGGACAAAAGTTACTTGTGGATGGTTTTTTTATCTGGGAGAGAGGAACCCGCTTAGGAATGATACGGAGAAAATAGTCTCTTTACAAATGGTGTTAGAGAGATGGTGGCCTTTAGTAGTGGTGTTGAGGAAATTCTCCCTAAAAAGAATTCTTTTGGCCCTAGAGCTCAGCCCTCCATCTGGTATTACCAGAATGGTGATGTCTAAAAAATTAATACAACTAGATGATATCCCGCGCGTTGCCGCGACATATTATATAATATGAAGAAAAAAATATTTCACAAACACCTAGGCAGAAAAGACATAGGAACAAAAGATGGAGTAGTAATGGAGGTCTTTAGATGCAGTAGTTTCTCTATCTTAATTTGTGGTGATCGGATAATATGAAGTGACATGAGGATATTGATACATGGATGGATAGATGGGATTCAGAGGTGATAATCGGGAGTGCTAACTTTCTAGATGACATGACAGAGATTTGAAAAGTTCAAAATAGCTCTTAATCTCCAACATTTAATTTTTATCTAATTATTAATTCTTTTTAAGATGATGTGGCACAACGTTGGGTTAGAGAAATAGCATTGAATGACTCTTAGTGTGTTGGAGATGATGTGGCGCGACGTGAAGCTAAAAAAATAACATTGAAGGGTTCTTAGTGGGTTGCATCTTTTATATATAAGTAGATTCATGGTATTACCAGAATAGTAATGTCTGAAAGATTAATACAATTCAGAGACTTGTCTGACTATCGAGATTGAAAATAGGATAATTGCACTGCACTCCCCCAAGTACGACCTATGTTCAAATACCGCTCAACTATTGTTTAGTTTGTTTTACTCCTATTATTCATTAAATAGATTATCTTACACCTTTAACTAACATTCTAATCCTAATTAGCTAACAAAAATCAAGATTAAACTAGGATTATTGTTTTTTACCTCACATGGCAAATGACTTGATACTAACAAGGTTTAGAAAACCGCTTCCACCACTTTTCAGGTTTTCGTGAAAAGCGAAAAATGTGTCGATAAACCGCTGAAATATCAATTTTTTATTTAGAAAGAATTTGAAAACAGATCGATCTGTTTTTTGGTTTACTGCTCGGTTTTACCGGTTTATGGGTTTGTTTTATCGGTTTACAAACAATATTCTTTTTGGAAGAGAAATGATCGGTTTTCTTAGTTTTCCCTGTTTACCGTTCAATTTTTTTCGGAATTTCAAAAATATGAATTTCATTTGGACGAAAACCAGTTATCCGCTCAAACTGGACCGGACCGATATTACCAAAAACCGTGAAACCGATGCGGTTTTCATCCGTTTTGTGAACCCTGGATACTTATCACCAAGAGCTCGCACTTACCTGTAAGAACTCATCCACAAAAAAGTTCCCACATACCAGTGGCAAGTAGTCAAACATTTACACGTGGCTACCACATAGGCAGGTCTGTTTGTGTGCTCAAATAGAATTTTGGACTTGAATGATGTGGGATAAGTTTAAGAATACGTTTACGCAATTGACAAGTTAATAGACCTAGATAACATCATACGGTAGTTCTCCTAAAAAAAGATTACGCCACGGGACAAGTTCAAGAATATGCTTCTACAATTTACAAGTTTTATGAATCTAGATGACATTGTGAAACATATTTAAAGACTAGCAATGTATTATACTTCTTATAATTTTCCATATGAACTTTAGCGGCATTGCAAGCAAAGAGAAAGTATTGTATCTTTTGTTACCTGACAAAGCGTGCATTTCGTTAGTTTATGAATCTTCATGCATGTTTGAACAGGGCCCGTTCAACTACGAGAACATGCGGGACCTGTTCGGCGATGGTATTTTCGCCGTTGACGGGGAAAAGTGGCGGCAGCAGCGGAAGATCGCTAGCTATGACTTCTCCACGAGAGCACTCCGCGACTTCAGCGGCGCCGTCTTCAAGAGGAACGCTGCCAAGCTCGCCGGCATCGTCTCTACCAACGCTGCCTCGAATGAGGCAATGGACATCCAGGCAAGTGAAGCTTCATTCTCGCTGTGTACAAATCGTGCAAAGTCTTCTCAAAACTCCTGGACTCCCATCGAACTGAATAGACCTTCAAAATTTCGAACATCAGGGTCTCGTCCTGAAGGCGACGATGGACTCTATCTTCACCATCGCATTCGGCCTGGATCTCGACACACTGAGTGGCTCGGGGAGGGAAGCCGCTTCGCCGTGGCGTTCGACGATGCCAGCGAATTCACGCTGCTCCGCTACGTCAACCCGTTCTGGAAGCTGATGAGGCTGTTCAACATCGGCGCTGAGGCAATGCTCAAGGAGCAGATCAAGGTCGTGGACGAGTTCGTGTACAAGCGCATCCGCGCCAGAGCCCAGGAGATCTCCAATGGCAAGGCACAGGACCCGGTAATCCACTGTTCAGACACCTCCATCACTTAGAGTAGTTGAATCATCACTTACACAGAATGTCAGAATGTCTACACATTGCGCTCTGATGGAACGATCTCATCCATCGATTTTTACAAACAGGATTCGAGGCAAGATATCCTCTCCAGATTCATCCAAACAGCAACGAACGGATCCGGGACGGTGGATTACAAGTACCTGAGAGACATCATACTGAACATCGTCATTGCCGGTAAGGACACTACCGCCGGAGCGCTTGCCTGGTTCCTCTACATGGCGTGCAAGCACCCGGACGTGCAGGAGAAGATTTTCCAGGAGGTCACCGAGGCCACCAACGCCGGCGAGACCGCCTCCGCGGGCGAGTTCGTGCAGAGCCTGACCGACGAGGCCCTCAACAAGATGCACTACCTGCACGCCGTCCTGACTGAGACGCTGAGGCTGTACCCTTCTGTTCCTCTGGTGAGCCTTTTCCTGATTCGCATCGTGATCGTGGACGGTCTCTCTCGAGTCTCGAACGTCCTGTTGTAATTTACTGAGCATCGTGTCTGTTTTTGATGTTTCGTTCAGGACAACAAGCAGTGCTTCTCGGACGACGTGTTGCCTGACGGCTCCAGCATCGGCAAGGGAGACATCGTGTTCTACGTTCCGTACGCCATGGGCCGGATGGAGTACCTGTGGGGCAAAGACGCCGACGTCTTCCGGCCGGAACGGTGGCTCGATGCGAACGGCGAATTCCAGCCGGAAAGCCCCTTCAAATTCACAGCGTTTCAGGTTTCAGTGATGACCAACACAAAAACCATTCCACACTGTCTCGAACACAAAAACAGAGTATCCAACGCGTTCTTTCGTGTGCAGGCTGGCCCGAGGATCTGCTTGGGAAAGGAGTTCGCGTACCGGCAGATGAAGATCTTCGCGGCCGTGCTCCTCCGATTCTTCGTGTTCTGCCTGCGCGACGAGAAGGCGAGCGTCAACTACCGCACCATGATCACGCTCCACATCGAGGACGGTCTCCATCTGACTGCGACGGCGAGATGAGTGCGCCAGGACACGTGACGGCGTGGTGGCTGCAATGAAGTAGTAAAGGGATAATATACTAGTAGTTCCTAAGAAATTCTCACCTGTACAAGCCACCATCATGTCAAACATATATACACGAGGCGATTTGCAAGTCAAAACTGCTAAGAGAAAGTGGTCAGATCATACACACACGGTCAACTGTCAGCTCTGAGATTTGTGGCGTACTCTGCAGTGTCTTTGATAAAGCTATTGTGCCCCGATGCACACAGACCACTAGGTACAAACTGAATCAACGGTGGTGCGCAGCGTTTTTCGATGATCTTAATTTTGCTGGCAAGGGAATTGTTGCAAGGGATGTGAACAGTAGTGTGATTGCAAATGACCGGGCTGGAAGCTGACTGCTAACCACTTCACTGTGTGACCTCGGCTCATTGATGAAGCTAGAGCCTCATGAAGATGACAATATCCATCATGTTATAAATGAAACTAACAAGTTGGCATGCACGTGCAACTAGTCTCCAAGAGCTTCCCGAAAATTTGATCCCTAAAACCTGTTTCTGTTAGCAGCCCAAAATTTGTTAGGGAGTAATTTTTCATATCTCCTCCAAGAGTTCTCCCCAAAAATGAGTCAAGAATACTTTTATTGGGCCACATTAGCATTTGGGTTCACAACAACACTAATTCTCTCGAAAATAGAAGGATTAGGACCCCCAATTTTCCCCATGTTTCTACCTACAAATGAGGAGATTTTAGGAAAGAACTAAATATAAGGATGGTTTTGAAACTCTTTTGGAGATGACTTTTTATACTAATCCCTCTATTAATTGGTTTAGGGAGACTTTTTGGGTCTCTCTTTGAGATATTATTAATACACTCACTGTCAAAATAGTTAGTGTTCTATTAGTCCCTTCATCATAGAATATGTATCTGTATAGAATTGATGAAATTTGATCCAAGTTCATAGAAAGTAATTGACATATTACATTTTAAATCAGTATATTTAGGTCCATTATGATTTGTGAATTACATTTTCACAGTTTTACCGTTTAACGTGGTACTAATCTAAATATTGGAAAATTTTAGCCTAACTTGAATTAGACCAAATAAGTCACTTGCCATTTGTTGTAACTCCATATCCTCTATTGTATTATTGCTTGCAAAAATCACCCTATTTTGCATATAATTGATATTTTAAAAAAATCTAAAATTTACAGAGTTTAACATTATTTAAATTTGTAAATGAATCTTATTCACTAAAAGGTCTGAAGATTATACACTAAAATGTTTTAAAATTCATATGAACACCATTATTTACTTCAAATTAACAAAAACAGCTTGAATAAATTAAATATATATGTATTCGTTTGGTTATGCAAACTAAGTATAGCTCAATTGGTTAGGTTTTTTGTAGTGAAACCAATCCACCCGGGTTTATATGCTAAATTTAACATGAGTGGTGTATTTATGGTCAATTAACTTTAAAAGTGAGCCGACGTCCCAATCGTCAACAAGATGCATGTGGTAACTTCGTGAATCTCGATATCAAGCCAACACAATTTTTCAGGGGCTCTTATAAAGGTAGGGTGTGTGTGCCTATATTCATAGAGTTAAGTACTCGTGGATGTATGTGACTATGTGAGTGTCTGCATTTATCTGACCTATGGATTCAGGATTGGTGCCCCCGCTTGGAACGCAAGGATCCGATCACCAAATAAATACAAAAACCATGGATTTGCAAAGGACATGACAAGCCCAACTCTTCTCAAACTAGATAAGGACCGTAGTGTTTGATTTTGATGCCCTTCCGTCTTAAAACAGTACGAGACTGCAATTGACCAAATAAATAACGCAATAAACCATCTTGTTTTCTGTCGATGATCAGTCACAATATCAGTTCATTACTCTGCCATAAGCGATGGCTGGTGATGTTTCTCCTCCCTTTTCATTATTTTATTTTTCCTTGTCTAAGTGATAAACTAAATCACATATAATCTATATTTGTGTATATATCTTTAGAAGACGAAACCAACTACAGGTTCTTAATTATTTTTTTAGAAAAAAATCCTTAATTGTTTTCTCTGTCCTCAGATACAAGAGATTCTCCTAATACCTACAGATATTATTCTTCAGTGTTTTTAAGAAAGTGAACTAAAAGCTGACATCTAGAGCTACTTTTTGACTTTTGGTGTGTAGAGAAGAAGCTAAAAATATGTTACAAAAGCTAAAAACCAAAAGTCAAGTAGCTTTTTCAAAAGCTCTACTTCGCGTCTTCGGTCATCACGTCATCAAAAAAATTATAAATTAATGAAAATAAAACTGCCATTAAAAATAGCCTACATAGAGTATAAATAACTGCCTTTCCACTTTAGAGAAAAGTTTGCTGCTTATTGTACGTTGTCTAGCTATAGTCGTCTATGTCAACATTGTGATGAATAACTGCATTCCTGTAGATACTGGCTGAACTAATTTATCGTTTGACCAGACTCCACACGATCCAAACTGGGTGATGTGTGCCGGGTTTGGTGCACACACAAGTGTGAATGATTTGCATTGAGTGATATTTTCATATACTAAAGAAAGAATAGCGTATTATTCCGATGCGCAAGAGGGAGAGAGAAGCCTGCACGGCTATATAAGGGAACCTGCTTGCAAGCTTCGAAGCAAACACAACACCAACCAAACCATAATTAATAGAGCCCATCACTCCCGAATCGCCATGGATACAGAAAACGCGTCCTCCTCCCCCTCGACACCCTTTACGGCCGTGACCATCGCCGCCGGCCTCACGCTGCTTGCCCTCTGGACCGTCTGGTCGTTCTACTACCGTTTCATGGGAAGCGCCTGGCGCGGCAGGAAGGAGAGGCGGTACGCGCCCGTGGTCGGCACCGTGTTACACCAGATGTACCACGTCCGGCGGCTGCACGACTACCACACGGACCTCTTCCGCGAGCGCAAGACCTTCCAGCTGCTCACACCGGCCGGCAGGAGGCTGATTTACACCTGCGACCCGGCCGTGGTCGAGCACATCCTCAGGAAAAACTTCGCCAACTACGGCAAGGTAAGCTTAACGGCACACAGCTTAGATGATTCTTCTTGTTTCAGTATCCGCTTTACCCCTTAGATGATTCTTCTTGTTTCAGTAACGCGGAAATTGTTTCAAAAAAAGTACTGTGAGAAAATGGCTTCCATCCCCGTTTAATTCGTGCACTGTCTCCCTCCCCCGATGGCCCTATGTCACTACATACTGCTCTCTTTTCTGAAGTTCAATTTTCGTCAATAACGATAGGTTAGGTACATATCAGAAACGATATCCGTCACTTTCTTTCTTTTATTGGCAAAGCATCTCCAACCGTTTCTGATATGTCTTCCGTAAAAGTGAATTTTATTTGTGAAAAAGAAGACTGTTCTCCGTTTCTCTTTGGAAGCCCGAAGCCAGCACTACAAATCGATCAATTACAGCAATGACGCAATGTCATCATCAGATTCGATCATGTCCGTCTCCAACAGTTTTCAAAATAGACACTCATTATGTACAAAATAAATATTGTCCGTCTCCAACAGCTTTCGAAATACGACACAACGTAAGTGTGTGTCCAGCCTTGCGCACTTGGGTGGCGATCAGGTCGACAGAAACCCGCCCGTCGACACCCCCCCCTCCACAGCCCAACAATAGCTCAAGTTGCGGACCACAAAGATGCACTGTTCATCCTCTTCCTCCGGCTGCTTCTCTCTCAAGCAAGTTCGCCCCGGCCACCCCCCCCTCGGAACCTCCCTCCATAGGCTGGGAGCAATGGAGGTCTCATTGGAACCCTAGTGCCGCCACCTTCGGAGCTTGTCGGCCGCGCCGCGACACCCCCAACCCTAATCACCGATGACAACTTCCTCCTGCGACGCGGCGGTGCCCTCGCCACCGCATCGCATCGTCCGCACAACCACCGCGCTCCGCCACTGTCCGAGGAGGAGGGGGTCGACGATAGGTTTGCAATCGACCTAGTCGACATAAAAGACTTCCCTCGCAGCCACCTCTTGCTCTTGGACTTGTTACGGTCCCACCTCCTTGTGATGCCTAGGGCACGCCGCTACCGCCACGGGCTTAGGTCTCTCTCTCTCTCTCTCTCTCTCTCTCTCTCTCTCTCTCTCTCTCTCTCTCTCTCTCTCTCTCTCTCTCTCTCTCCTCGGGCTAGAGAGAGCGGGGTTCCATCTTTTTACACACATATCTACCCATTTGCACTAGCAACTGGTCCACAATATGCAAAACTTCTAAGTGTAAGGAGTAGAATGAATTTATGTTTTGGGATCAACAACGAACTTGAAACTCAACACAAGAAAATATAAGAGGGAAGTTTCATAAATCACCTGATTTCTATGACCTAGTGAATTCCAAGCTGTCATTCAACCCTTGATGCCTCATGAACCTTGGCGAATTCCAAACGACCCGGTCGACATAAAAGATTTTCCCTCGCAACCACATCTTGCTCTTAGACTTGTTACGGCCCCAGCTCCTTGAGAAGCCTAGGGCACACCGCTACGGCCACCAGCTTGGGCTCTCTCTCTCTCTCTCTCTCTCTCTCTCTCTCTCTCTCTCTCTCTCTCTCTCTCTCTCTCTCTCTCTCTCTCTCGCTTCGGTGATCTCGTCGGTGGCTAGAGAGAGCAGGGTTCCATCTTTCTAGTAGTAGTATTAGTTTGAGTCATTGTTTTAGGGTTTAGGTCTAACCATACTAAATTCTTTAGTATTTGGATTTGTGTATTCTCTTTGCCTCTTTGAGGAGGTTTGGATTCATGCCGGCTCCAGCGAGGGTCATAACGACGGTGATGATGTCAGCAACCTTTTTTTGGATGGGTCAACGGGGTGAGGGGGAGAGCATCCCCACCTGAAATTTTCATTAAAATTGGCCATCAATAGAGGCCAAGTATTTTGTTTTAAATAGAGCAGCAATAAAAACATTACGTGGGGATGGAAAGAGAAGAACATCAAGCACCAAAGACGGCCTCATGTGTTGATCACGATTGACACAAGCTCAAGACCACCACCAAAACGTAGACAAGCTTCACCACCAAACAACATACTTGTATTCACCACAACAACCGTTGCACCACCACACCACCCCTCGTAGCTACGTTGTCTTGTTGTCACCCTACACCTTCCAACAAGGGGAGGAATCCTTGAGGAACGAAAGGACCACCCAACAAGATGGAGACTAAGGGTAGCGGAGGCACATCAACCACCGTGAGCCGAACAATGCCCACTTCCCTTGAAGCCGACAGGGACATCTTTGAAACATCCGGTCTCCATGAGCCACCATCTCTTTTAGGGAGGAACCCACAAGGAGGGAGGGCCAACAAGCATAAACACACACGACATATGATTGATCACACCATCAACAAGGAGTCCGGCAACGAGCAGCAGGCGCCGAGTAGCAAACACTCACCGAGCTTCGGTGATGGACGACAACAAGGCCAACATTACCGGCCAGCTCCATGGACATTGAGAGGAGGACGAAAACAAAAACACAAATGTCCTCAATAGCTTGACGAGGAGGAGCAGACATGAAGGCCATCTCAAGTGTCGAACCGCACGAAGGTGTAAACACACCCCCCTCCCGCCCGCCCCGCACTTCATGTGTTGGACATCGTTCACTCTCGAGATTGCTGAATCACGAGTCACACTCTACCTCCATCCTTGCACAACCAACGGTATGACCACCATGGTCGCTAATCCCCCAAGCCATACAAAGAGGGGAGCAGAGTCTCCCGACACGACCGTTGTGTTGAGAAGGTGCAGCTCTACTAAGAGAGATACTCCAAAAACGACGCACAAGAGGGATAACGACGCCCGCAGTGTAGTTATTGTCGGCACCGTCAATCCGGACACACCTTTTGGTTGGAGCCTTCCCATCTTGTAGCAGTCACCATAGGTTGACCGTATGAACGCTCCACCGGGACCGGTTGGCCGGCGAGTCCGGTATCCCCGTGGAACGATTGGGGGCGCCGATGGACATAGGGCCGGTAGGGCTGCTACCGGGGCATAGAAGCCCCTTGACCCAGCCTGCTCTAGCTTGACGTTGCACACCGTTGTCACAGCTCAAGGCAGCTGTCGTGAGCCCGCGAGGTGTGGGAGGCCACTTGACGTCATCACCGAGTTTACTATCCTTACTCGTTGGCCTTCACTGCCACACCTCTTAGCTGCAGGGCCTGCATGGATTTCGGTCGGGAACCAAGGGTAGACCCTAGATGCGGCGCAAAGGAGCATCGATCCGGCCGGCGGGGCTACACCCATGTCTTCGGGAGGCGCCGACGAGGCTCGGTGCTCGAGGAGGATGGGGAGCATGGGAAGGGAGGGGGAGGGGCAAGGGGGTGCCAACGGCCGCCGCGGCATCTTCCGATCGGATTCACTTTTCAAGAGTATGACCGGACATCGGCAACCTAGGTTTTGTGGTGGACCGGAGTTATAGGTCCATTACTCGGTCCACACTAAATAGACCTTCGACTGCAAATGGGTGGACTAGAATTGGCCACGTTCGTTTCCTGCCCTCTAAAATTTATCATCGTCACATCAAAGAGAATCTTACTATTTATGAATATTTTGATCAATTTAATGATAAAACCCTTTTGACAGATTGGTGCTAATTTTTTAGATGAATCTAATGAGCTTAATTAATTTATATTTTGCTAAAGTAATGCTACAATGAATCGTCTTCTAATCACGACTTAATTAACCTTATTAGATTCGTCTCGTGAATTAGTCTAGGGGCCTGTAATTTATTTTATAATTAAATTTTATTTAGTACTCTAAAATAGTAAGATTGTTTTTGATGTGACAGTTATAAATTTTAGACTCTAGGAAACGAACATACCCTAAGAGGAAAAGTAAGTAACAGGCCTGCGGCAGAAAATGGGCTTATTTATGAGCACACAGGAATTAAAAAGTAACGGGCCTTCAAATGCAACTGGGTTTATTTTTGGGTGGACCGAAATTAAATGGTCCATTCCTCTCAAAAGATGTAATTTCGTTTATTTAGTTATTGATTCGTTGTTCTTCACTTAACAAAAAAGTTGTTGATCTTGGAGGTGTCAGGGTAGTTTCAACTACGAGAACATGAGGGATATCCTGGGTGATGGCATCTTCGCCGTGGATGGCGACAAGTGGAAGCAGCAGCGCAAGATAGCCATCAATGACTTCTCCACGAGAGCGCTCCGCGACTCCAGCGGCGCCGTCTTCAAGAGGAACGCCGCCAAGCTCGCCGGCATCGTCTCCGACAAGGCGGCGTCACAACAGCCCATGGACTTCCAGGTAACAAGACTCGCTCTTGTCGCGGTCTCGTTCAAATCGGCCGCCTTCTCCCCAGATCATTCTTCAACGACGTACTCCACTGACGATTCTCCATTCGGCCAGGGCCTTGTGCGGAATGCAATGATGGACTCCATCTTCACCATTGCCTTCGGCCTGGACCTCGACACGCTGGGCGGCTCGGCCGAGGGGAGCCGCTTCGCCGCGTCGTTGGACGACGCGAGCGAGTTCGTGATGCTCCGCTACGTCAACCCGTTTTGGAAGGTGATGAAACTCCTACGCGTCGGCACGGAGGGGACGCTCAGGGAACGGATCGAGGTCGTCGACGAGTTCGTGTACAGGCGCATCCGTACCAGGGCCCAGGAGCTTTCCGACCTCAAGGCACAAGATCCTGTAACAATCCTAGTACTTCAACCCCTCCATCGACCACACGAGATTTTAACTACTACTAGCACACAATGGACACTGATCCTGACTTTGCCATTGTTGATGTTCCAATAGGACTCGAGGCAGCAAGACATCCTGTCCAGATTCATCGAAGCAACGACGGACGAATCCGGGACGGTGGATTACAAGTACCTGAGAGACATCATACTGAACATCGTCGTCGCCGGTAAGGACACGAGCGCCGGGGCGCTCACCTGGTTCTTTTACATGACGTGCAAGCACCCGGAGGTACAGGACAAGATTTGGCACGAGGTCACGGAGGCTGCGAACACCGGCGAGACCGCGTCAGTGGACGAATTTGCGCAGAGCCTGACCGACGAAGCTCTGAACAAGATGCACTACCTGCACGCCGCCCTCTCGGAGACCCTCAGGCTGTACCCTTCTCTTCCTCTGGTGAGCCCACATATTGTTCAGACTTCAGAACGGAATGTTCTCTGGTTTCAGGGACGAACGTGACTGAATTTGTTATCGATTCTTCAGAACAACAAGCAGTGCTTCTCAGACGACGTTTTGCCAGACGGTTCGAGCGTCGGAAAGGGCGACATCGTGTTCTACGTCCCGTACTCCATGGGCCGGATGGAGTACCTGTGGGGCGAAGACGCCGAGGTGTTCCGGCCCGAGCGGTGGCTCAACGAAGACGGCGAGTTCCAGCCCGAAAACCCGTTCAAGTTCACCGCCTTTCAGGCCGGCCCGAGGATCTGCTTGGGGAAGGACTTCGCGTACCGGCAGATGAAGATCGTCGCGGCCGTGCTCCTCCGCTTCTTCACGTTCCGCCTGCGCGACGGCGAGAACGCGCGCGTCACCTACCGCACCATGATCACCCTCCACGTCGAGCACGGTCTCCATCTGACGGCGACGGCGAGATGAGTGTGTCGACCGCAGGGGTTGGCGCCTCCAAGTGCGCGAGCGACAGGTTCCTGTGCAGACAGGAACGAGCGACCTTCTGTAAACGTCTGGTTGCAAATAACATGAAAAACGTTTATGGCTCAACCCAACAACAGCATATTCTTGCGGCGTCAGCGTCACCGTTGTGGCGCCGGCGTTCGTTGCCATGCGCCCATGTCTGAAAATATCGACTTCCCGGCACACCCGAATCGCGGCTGCTAGCACGCACATTATTGAACGCTCGAACTGCAGCTGCAGGGGATCGAGATGTGAGCGTTGATCTGGACAATGCCGGCCTAGGTGACAAGTGTGCTTGACCAAATGCATCTCGCATCTGCTGGACCACATGAAACGGACGGCACGTTTGGCACCGATTTCAAACAATTCACCGCTCTTGCTTCACAGAACTAGGCGGTGCATGATTGTACCCCACGGACTCACTTAGCTTGATGATAGGGAGTACATTAATTAGAAACCTAAGATGACTAGTAATAATGAGTCGATAACTGGTACCTTAAGCAAGTAGGGAAGGAAACAGATCTTGGGCACTACTTAAGTACTAGTACTACTTAAGTAATGCACCCTGTATGATCCTGATCCAGGAGCAAGGAGAGGAGAGATTTTTTTTTTGAGACGGGGAGAGGAGAGATTCCAACAAGAAGACGCGTGTATACTACTGTAGTGGAGAAAAAGAAAGGTAGGTGTAAAAGATAACCGAGCAAAGGGGATAATCAGGGACGATTGCAGCAGAATCAGAGGGACGACCTAGTACTAACTAGTAGCGACCGGTCTAGCGCTTAGGCAGGCCATTAATCAAACATACGAGACCGCTAAACTATTCCGACGTGGACGTGAGACCAGATCGCTCTCTCCCCACCACCTCAATCCGCATGTAGGCGCATCTGCATGCCACGGCGTGGTGCCGTCCATGGACCATGCAGGCGTTCTCACCCGAGCCGTCGCCATCCGCATCAATCATACTAGTGGATGTGGCACCGCGAATAAAGAAATCAAGAACCGGAAACAGAGTACGATCACAGCCGATTCGCTGCGACCTTGACTCGCCACCAAAATTCCCCCGCATTATTGCGCATTTAGCAGCAGTATCTAGGTCCCTGCTAACAAAGCTCGGACGCCGCGCTTAACCCCAGCTCGTGCGCGCTTGCCAACACGCCCACCCGGATGCGGCCGAATCGCGAGCATCTGTGCCTATCGTGGTACTAGCCACTACCGGTAACCGGACACGGCGGCGGTGCTGGCGCGCCTTGGATGCTTGCGCCACGGGATTTCTCTCGCTCACTCTCACTCGCATACAACCACGGCCGCGCTTGCTTGGGCATCCGGTGCCTTGCGTGCAAGGCGGCTCGCTTTTGGAGCTAGTTTAATCCTCGGGGACCCGGCCGGAACTGAGGGAAAGCGAAAGATTAATCTGCTCGAGATCGCGCGGCACGGCTTGGCGTGCGCGGCAGCGTGTCCGTATCCTAGAAGACGGTGCGTGCGTGACTGCCTGGCCTGGCCTGCCCGGGAGTTTGTTTGCCGGGGCGGCGTGCGTGCCAAACGAGCCGGTCTCGGGTGGTGACGGCCAGTTGCCACCGAAAAGACGGGGGAAAAGGGTCGGGGGCCGAGCGAGCGCCACCGCACCGGCACCGCATCCGCTGCTTTTGGGAGCCTCTTGATGCATGTGCACGGGTACTGGCAACCGGATCCACGAAGCAGGGGTCTCGTCATTTTCGTTCCGACTCCGTCGTGCCGCGCTACAAAACGTTCCGGGGAAAACTATAATTCGGAGCCCGACGACCGGGAACCGTCGTCTTTGACTCTCATCAGCGGCGTGTTTCCGGGTTCGGTGACATGACCGCCCCTCCATCCACCGGTTTGCTTCGGTGGTGGTGGTCGAATCATTGGGAGCGGTCGTACGTCAGTCACCCCCATGCCGTCCACCGTCGCTGGGTCGCGCTCGTCCAGACACCTGGAAGGACGCGCGGCGACGTCAAGGCTCGGGCCCACCGGTCAACAGACGGTTGACCGTTCCCCGCCGACGCAGTATCGCCCGCCGGTGGTGGTGCGGTCGCCGATGCCGTGCCGAGGAAACGGAAATACTGCAGCATCAACCGCCGCGCGGGGCACGTGGGTCCCGCCGAAAATATCTCCCTGCTCCCCGCGCCCGCGCGCTTCCGCTGCAGGACAAGTTCCGAATCGTGGGGGCGCACCGGAATCAACTTCCGACGGCCCACGCGGCCAGCTACGAGTACGAGCGCTCCTAGCAAGCAGCACGAGACCCTGAGATCGAGAGGAGCCGCGGGGCCCGCCCGTCGTCCCCTGCAGCGGTCTCGACGCCGCACTGTGACGGTGAGTCCATGGGGGCGCGGACACGGGCTGCAATATTGCCATCATTTAAAACCGGCGGCATGTGTCTCTGCCCTCCAGCTCACTGCCAGTCTCTCTCTTCACTCCACTCCGCCACGCCTGCCATCCCCATTGCAGCAGCAGCTGCAGGCCCTGCTGCACCATAAAAACTCGCGCGCGCATCCCCTCATCGTTCCCCGTGCCGCCACCCACCTCACCTATCCCCATTACCGCCACCGCATCGCCCGCCAAGCAAGCAATCTATCCTTCCTCCCCGACTCGCCGCCCATGGATTCGTCATCGTCACGGTGCTGCCTTGCCTCCCTGCTGCTCCTCCTGCTCTCCCTCCGCCCGCTACGCGGCGCGGCGTACCTGCAGGAGCGCAAGAACTACATCGTCCACCTCAAGCCGCGCGACGGCGGCGGCGGAGACGTCGAGGAGTGGCACCGCTCCTTCCTCCCGCAGGCAGCCACCCCCGACTCCGCCTCCGACGGCGACGACGGCCCGCGGATCATCTACTCCTACACGGACGCGTTCCCGGGCTTCGCGGCGCGCCTCACGGACGCGGAGGCCGACGCGCTGCGCGCCACGCCCGGCTGCGCGCGCCTGTACCCGGAGGTGTTCCTCCCGCTGGCCACCACCCGGTCCCCGGGCTTCCTGGGCCTCCACCTCGGCAACGAGGGCTTCTGGAGCCGCTCCGGGTTCGGCCGCGGCGTGGTCATCGGGATCCTCGACACCGGCGTCCTCCCCAGCCACCCCTCCTTCCACGACGACGGCATCCAGCCCCCGCCCAAGGGCTGGAACGGCACCTGCGAGTTCAGGGCCGTCGCCGGCGGCGGCTGCAACAACAAGCTCATCGGCGCGCGGGCCTTCGGCAGCGCCGCGGTCAACTCGACCGCGCCGCCGGTGGACGACGCGGGCCACGGCACGCACACGGCCAGCACCGCCGCGGGCAACTTCGTCGAGAACGCCAACGTGCGCGGCGTCGCGGACGGCACCGCGTCCGGGATCGCGCCGCACGCGCACCTCGCGATTTACAAGGTGTGCACGCGCAGCCGGTGCTCCATCATGGACATCATCGCCGGCCTCGACGCCGCGGTCCGCGACGGCGTCGACGTGCTCTCCTTCTCCATCGGGGCCTACTCCTCCACCCAGTTCAACTACGACCCCATCGCCGTCGCCGCCTTCAAGGCCATGGAGCGCGGGATCGTCGTCAGCGGCGCGGCGGGGAACGCCGGCCCGGACCCCGGGACGGTCGGCAACGGCGCGCCGTGGATGCTCACCGTCGCCGCGGGCACCATGGACCGCGCCATCCGCACCACCGTTAAGCTGGGGAACGGGCAGGAGTTCCACGGCGAGTCGCTGTTCCAGCCGGGGAACAACTCCGCCGAGCACCCGCTCCCGCTCGTGTTCCCCGGCGCCGACGGCTCCGATACCAGCCGCGACTGCAGCGTGCTGCGCGACACCGAGGTCGCCGGCAAGGTGGTCCTCTGCGAGAGCCGCGGGCTGGAGGGCCGCGTCGAGGCGGGCCAGACCGTGGCGGCCTACGGCGGCGTCGGCATGGTCGTGATGAACCGCGCGGCGGAGGGGTACACCACCTTCGCGGACGCGCACGTGCTCCCGGCCTCGCACGTGAGCTACGACGCCGGGACCAAGATCGAGGCGTACATCAATTCGACCTCCAACGCGACGGCGAGCATCCTCTTCAAGGGCACGGTGATCGGGTCCTACCCGTCCCCCGCCGTCACCTTCTTCTCGTCCCGCGGGCCGAGCAAGGCCAGCCCGGGCATCCTCAAGCCGGACATCACGGGCCCGGGGATGAACATCCTCGCCGCGTGGGCGCCCACCGACTCGTCCCACACCGAGTTCGCCGACGGCGCCGACCTCGCCTTCTTCGTCGAGTCTGGGACGTCCATGTCCACGCCGCACCTCAGCGGCGTCGCCGCCCTGCTCAAGAGCCTGCACCCGGACTGGTCGCCGGCGGCGATCAAGTCCGCGATCATGACCACCTCCGACGCCGTCGACCGCACCGGCGTGCCCATCAAGGACGAGCAGTACCGCCACGCCACGTTCTACGCCCTGGGCGCCGGCTACGTCAACCCGGCGCTGGCATTCGACCCCGGCCTCGTCTACGACATCCGCGCCGACGACTACATCCCCTACCTCTGCGGGCTCGGGCTCGGCGACGACGGCGTCACGGAGATCGCGCACCGCCCCGTCAACTGCCGCGCTGTCAAGGCCATCACCGAAGCCCAGCTCAACTACCCGTCCCTCGTCGTCAACCTGCTGTCGCAGCCCATCACCGTGAACAGAACGGTCACCAACGTCGGGAAGCCCAACTCCGTGTACACCGCCGTCGTCGAGATGCCCAAGGACGTGTCGGTGACCGTGCAGCCGCCGATGCTCCGGTTCAGGGAGCTCAAGGAGAAGCAGAGCTTCACGGTCACGGTGCGCTGGGCCGGCCAGCCCAACGTCGCCGGCGCCGAGGGCAACCTCAAGTGGGTCTCTGACGATCAGTACTACATCGTGAGGAGCCCCCTTGTGATCCCAGGGAAGGCCGGATGAGTCGGAAGTCCTCTGCTCCCATCAGTGTTCATAGGCTGCTGCTAATTTTGCTGCTACCGTAACGCAACGCAGTATGTATAGCTAGCGTCACTGCTCTAGGCTGCTGCACTTCCATGGTTTTACAGTAGTATGTATAGCTGCGAGAACCGGACTATTTTCCATTCCACCTGATGTATGCTATCTCAGCTGCAATTTTGTTCTGTAAATAGCGGGATTAATAAAGCTGCTAGGCCTTGAGCATTTGCTTTTAGTTGCCACTAGCGGTCAAGCCTGAGTGCCTTGATCTAATCCATATCTGAGCTCTGAAAATTGCTTCTGTTTGGCTTCCTTTCACATGTGTTTTGTTGGTGATGCGGTCCACAACTGAATTCCAAATAAAATGTAACAAGATTTCTTTAAACTGTCACCACATGATGGATCATATCTTCTGCCAAAAAAGAAAATGAACGATCATGTCAACAACTAATCGGAGCATGTAGCTGACTTCCAACGTGTTCAGTTTCAGCGCTACCGAACATGATCTTCTGATTGCCTTTTCCTAGATCACAGGTGCTGTACTATGATAGCAACAAAAGTCACGATACAGCATCATGGATCTCGTTCCATGACGCAGTGCTACCGGAACACACGGTGATGTTTGAGGTGCTCACTGAAGAAAAGTGCTGTCGTTTGGTGGCGTAGTAGTACAAAGATCACGGATCAGTGGCAGCACTGACGCTAGTTTCTTCCACATTCAAAAAGGATATGGTATGATCGTGTCCTAATAAAAGGCTTAAAACATGTGACCTGGTTTGCGAATTTCCAGCCTGTGATTTTTTTCGGGCCTCTTTTCTGAAAAGAAGAATTGTCCGTGACTTGGATTGGGTAAGGCCCCCTTTGGATTGAAGGAATAACAAAGGAAATTTGGAGGATCGGAATTGCAAAGGAAATTTTCCTATATGACCATTTGGTTCATAGGAAAAATAAAGGATACTTTCCATAGGAATGGATTCCTATGCTTGATTTTGGAGGAAACAAAGTAAGAGGTTGGACCTCTTTTTTCTTTCCTTTGTTTTCATGTAGAGCAAAAGCAAGCCATAGATTCCTTTATTTTTCCTATGAGACTACCAAAGACCTTCTCATCTCAATTCCTATGTTTTCAATTTCCATAGAATTTTAAAAACATACTGTCGGTGTGTGAGCACACCTCCAAATGGGGGCCTGTCAAGGCTCCTTCGGATAGGATCGGGAAGGTCGGATTTACTTCGTCTAGCACGGAAGATGGACAAACGAAGAACACAAAGGTTTTACCTGGGTTCGGGCCGCAGCAGATGCGTAATACCCTACGTCCTGCTTGTGTGTATTAGATGTTCTTGTTGGCTTGTCCTTTAGGATGGAGCTTAGGAGAGGCTCCAATGGGGGCTCTATCTAGAGGAAGAAGAAGAGCATGGCCTCCTCTCGTAAGAGAGTAGCCCGTCCCCTTGCTTGTCCCGGGCCTCCTCTTTTATATGCCAAGAGGGAATCCCCATATTGGACGGTCATGAGGAAAATAAATGCGGGTGGTTGGAGGTTGGGAGTTGCCTTGGGCCTCCCCCTTTTCCTTCTCCCGTAAGCCACCAAGGTGAGAGAGAGAAGATTCCCTTGCATGCATGCAAGGATTTTGTCTTCTAGCTTTTGGTTTTGGCATCTTGCGGAGCTTCGCGGCTTGCGATTAGGTAGTAGGCGGTGTGGGAGGCCCCGATCCCAGATACACCGACAGGAGCCCCGAGCTCATTGCCGGACGCCGAGGTGGTTGGCGATGATATCAACTTGTCCCCGTCGTAGTCGTCATGTCTTCTTTGCCCGATCATCTATGTGGGAAATACTTAGGTACAATCACAAGAGTTTCGAAGCCGGGGTGTCCCCGAACCACACCGGTGCCACGTGCGCCTTGACTTGACCGAACCGGTAGTCGGCCTGTCGGGTTAGACCGGGTACCATAATCTCATTGCGCAGGGCGCAAGATTTCTGGTCCCGGGTCTCGCCTTTGACAGAGCTCGACGCGGTGGCCTCATCTCGGTGCACGAGACGACCGAGGCGTGCGCGGGGTCATCCCCACTTCAAGAACCCTTCCAACTATACCGTAGTTTTTCGACATTTATGATCGGTCGGTGAGGTGACCGGAGGTGAGGCCAAACCGTCTCCGTTGTATCCGGGTAGTCGGAGCCACGCCCGAGTGGCCGCCGCCGTAGCTCGGGTAGTCGGAGACGCGCTCGCCGGAGTAGTCGGAGACGTCGCCCACCGGAGTAGTCGGAGACGTCGCTCGAGCGATCGGAGACGTCGTCCGGTAGTCGGAGACGTCGTCCGGTAGTCGCCGGAGACGTTGCCGGGTAGTCGGAGCCGTCGTCCGGTAGTCGGAGACGTGCTCGCCGGAGTAGTCGCCGGAGACGTCGCCGGGTAGTCGGAGACGTCGTCCGGTAGTCGGAGACGTGCTCGCCGGAGTAGTCGCCGGAGACGTCGTCCGGGTAGTCGGAGACGCGCTCGCCGGAGTAGTCGGAGACGTCTTCCGGTAGTCGCCGGAGACGTCGTCCGGGTAGTCGGAGACGTGCTCGCCGGAGTAGTCGCCGGAGACGTCGCCGGGTAGTCGGAGACGTCGTCCGGTAGTCGGAGACGCGCTCGCCGGAGTAGTCGGAGACGTCGCTCGGGTAGTCGGAGACGTCTTCCGGGTAGCCGGAGACGTGCTCGCCGGAGTAGTCGGAGACGCGCTCGGGTCTTCCGCATGCTAACCGGGGACCTGCTGCTCGCCCGGTAGCCGCAACCGTCGACACGGCGTGCCCGATGTCGTCGTGGACGCGCTTCCGAGCGCCATCGCCGCTACCGCGAGTGATAGGAGCCCCCGAGCGTCGCCGAGTCGCGATCGCCGCGCGAGCTCGAGCGAGACGCGCGGGGAAGGAGCCGGCTCCACCGCTGCTCGGCTCCCTTGCTGCACAAAGGAGTGGGCGGGACGTGTCTCGCGGAGTCAAGAATTCCACCCAACGTTCATAGCAAGAACAAACAAAGTGAGGTTAGCTTAATCAAAGGCAAAGCAATACGGGCGGAAAGGGAAAAACAGAGTTTTCTAAATCGAAGAAAAGCAAGATCTCGCAAACGAAGAATGGGGGCTCGTCAAGGCTCCTTCGGATAGGATCGGGAAAGGTCGGAGTTACTTCGTCTAGCACGGAAGATGGACAAACGAAGAACACAAAGGTTTTACCCGAGTTCGGGCCGCAGACAGATACGTAATACCCTACGTCCTGCTTGTGTGTATTAGATGTTCTTGTTGGCTTGTCCTTTAGGGTGGAGCTTAGGAGAGGCTCCAATGGGGTCTCTATCTAGAGGAAGAAGAAGAGCATGGCCTCCTCTCGTAAGAGAGTAGCCCGCCTCTCTTTCTTGCCCGGGCCTCTCTTTTATATGCCAAGAGGGAATCCCCACATTGGGCGGTACAAGGAAAATAAATGCGGGTGGTTAGAGGTTGGGAGTTGCCTTGGGCCTCCCCCTTTCCCTTCTTCCGTAAGCCACCAAGGTGAGAGAGAAGATTCCCTTACATACATGTAAGGATTTTGTCTTCTAGTTTTTGACTTTGACATCTTGCGGAGCTTCTGCGACTGCGCTTAGGTAGTAGGCGGTGTGGAGGCCCCGATCCCGAGTACACCGACACATACCATCTCAATTCCTACATTTATCCTATTCCTGTGTTTTTCCTATCCTATATTCCAAAGGGGGCTAAATGTTGGCAAAACAGTAAGCAACAAAGCAGCGCAGATATATATAGTACAAATGTACGTGTCCTTTTGGGCTGTCTGTCACATGCCTTTGCGACCCTGTCTCCACCGCTCGCTTCCGGGAACTGTCACTGTTAGATCTACTAGAGCTCGTGTACGAACAGTCGCCGTTTTGGAGTTACTACAGAGCACTGTACCGTAATTGGAATTACTGCACAACTGTGAACGCGATGCGTCGTGTTGGGCATTCAGAGCTCGGACAAATCAAATTACTGTTGTCGAAAGGTCCACCGCCGGCAGCAACTTGCTCGGGAGTCGGGACTTTAACTCGTGTCGTTCACAAGATAATATCAGTACCATCATGATCTGAAATCGTAGTCACAAGCTGGTCGGTGCTGCCCCATAATCGAATGAACAACGAAGTAACGCAAGCGAACAGAAATGTCCCTTCCCCCTTTCAGGAACCGTTTGAAACAAAGAGAGAAACAAATAAATTTCAGAAAAAATTAATCATGTAAGAAAAAATTATCTGGAGCCTTTTGAAGCATAGAATTTGAACCCTTAATTTTTGCTAGAATAGCTTTCTCCATGCAAACTCTGAGTGATCAATCTTAATTCTTTTAAGTCTATACTTTTTTCTCTAAATTTTGTGTTTTATTTTCTCAAAAACACACGGAAAAGCTAATTGTTGTGTTTTTCTTGTGTTGCATCAGATGTTCTATAGGAAATCTCCGTGTCTTTATCGATTTGGATTATATATGGCAGACAAACCTAATTCTTTGTTTTTCCTATTCCTGGGCTTTTAAAATCCTAGGTTGCACAAAAGGCCTGGAATTTAAGTGAGAGCAACATGCGCCTGGAATTTAAGTGAGAGCAGCGTGCCTTCCAATTACTTTTTCTGGACCTCTCAAAAAATTATTTTTCTGGAAGAAACCTTGCTTTCAGTTTCAGCAAGCATGGAACATAAAGATCTTCCAGCCGTTTAGGGAACGAGAAAGGCACAATTTATCGTCAAATACCTTTGCAACCAAATTGTTACAGCTGCCGTGCTCTTTTTGCTGGGATACTACGGCATTACTGACTACTGTTACTGTCATGGGAACTGCCCGTAACAAGTGTTGGGTGTTCACAGTTCAGACAAAACTAGTTACTGTACTATTTATTCCAGAAGGGCCATCCCGGCAGCAGCAACTTGCTCGGGACTTTTATTTCGGCCCGGTTCGTTTCCTTCCCTCTACCTTTAAGCACTGTCACATCAAAGAGAATCTTACTTATTTATGAATATTTTGATTAATTTAATGATAAAATCTTATTGACAGATTGATACTAATTTTCGAGATGAATCTAATGAGCTTAGGGTGTGTTCGTTTTCGGGTCTAAACTTTAGAACTGTCATATTAAAAAGAATCTTACTATTTAAGAGTACTAAATAAAGTTTAATTATAAAATAAATTACAGGCCCCTAAACCAATTTACTGAGACGAATCTAATGAGGTTAATTAAATCATGATTAGAAGACGGTTACTGTAGCATCACTTTAGCAAAACATAAATTAATTAAGCTCATTAGATTCATCTCAAAAATTAGCATCAATCTGTCAATAAGATTTTATCATTAAATTGATCGAAATATTTATAAATAGTAAGATTTTCTTTGATGTGACAGATGCTAAATTTTAGAGGAAGGAAACGAACGGAGATTTAATTAATTTATGTTTTGCTAAAGTGATGCTACAGATAATCTGTCTTCTAATCATGACTTAATTAACCTCATTAGATTCGTCTCGTAAACTAGTATAGGGACCTGTAATTTATTTTATAGTTAAACTTTATTTAGTACTCATAAATAGTAAAATTCTTTTTGATGTGACAGCTATAAAATTTAGACCCAGAAAACGAACACACCATCATCGTCCACAAGCAGTATGATCACGATCTGAAACTGTGGTTACAAGCTGATCGGCGCTCGCCTTGGTTGGCTGGCCTACAAGCAGTGACGGACGCAACACTTAAAACTTAGGTATTCCTAAATTGATCAATCAAGCAAAAATACAAGTAAACTTGGTTATTTGATAATTTTTTGAGCTATAAAACTATATTAAGTATAAGGTTTTGCTAAGCTGTTGGGTATTCCTGGGAATACCCAAGCGACCAACTAGGTCCGTCCCTGCCTACAAGCCAGCATAAACTGGCTTATACTGGTATTTTACTTATACAAGATGTAGACCTTATTTGACTTATAGTAACAAGTAGAAGCCAGCTTATGCTGGCTTGTAGGCCAGCCGAACAAGGCCGCTCTCTCAGAATCGAATGACCACTGGCTCAGGAGGCAATGACTAGTCTGATGTTACTGTCACCATATTCGTCAAAAAGAAAAAATTACCGTCACCAGTTCAGTGTACACACTCCCTTCCCTTTCGATCCGAGTGAAAGCAAACCCGCCATTCTTTCCGCCACTCACCGGCCGTTCGAGAATAAGAAAGGCACCTTTTTATCTGTGCATCGCACAATATGCAGGTACTGCACGCCGAAAACTACTCCATCCGTTTAAAAATATAAGAATTTATTAACTTTCTGATTTTTCGTTTGACCATTCGTCTTATTTAAAATATTTATGCAAATATAAAATTAAAAAAGATGTACTTAAAATATATCTAGGAATAAAGTATATTGCATCAAAATAAAAAAAATTAATAAATTTTTTGAATAAGACAAATGGTCAAACATGATATCTAAAAATCAATAAATACTTATATTTCTGAACGGAGGAAAAGTCCGGCAAGTTTTGAGAAATTTTTGACGATGTGACATCATGCTGATGCTTAGCCAGTAAGAAAACGGTAAGCAAAATCAAATGCTCGATATATAGTAAGTAGTACTATGCATGAAGCTGCCATTACCCATACTTTGGCCTTGATTCATTCATACGACCAGGGCAGCGATATTTCCTCCCAAAAAAAAATTCAGGGCAGCGATATTTACCGCTACGCGGTGTACAAATGAGGTCATTGCGTAGCGTGTGGTACTCTAATTTTGCAATGTCGGAACAGAGATGTTACACACAGATGAAATCTTTTCCTCTTAGACTATTCTCGGTGATCTTTCATTTCATATTTTCCAAGTATGACACCTTAGCTCTCTAATCTTGTTTTGTGAAATGAACGTGCATCTCTCAGTGCACTCTTTTATTTCACAGTTCATAGGTTGAAAGAAACATTAAATTGTTGTATAAGTGTACCAATGAGAATTCGTATTTTCTTAGACATGAAAGGAAGAGTCTCAATGTATCTTTCATTCTCTTTCATCATCTTAGAAAAGTGTCACCATCCTTTCATACTAATAAAGGCTTCCTCCTCTTCCATACTACTCCCTTACTAAATTGTTATCGTCGTTGACTTTTTTTTGTTAAGTTTGATCATTTGTCTTATTCAAATAAAGTTTAACAAATGTTATATATTTTATTGGAATATGTTTTATCATTAAAAAACTTGAAATGTAGCATATTACTTTTTGTATTTGAAGAAATTTTTGAATAAGACGAATGGTCAAACACCATGAAAAAGTCAATGGCGACAACAATTTAGTAAAGGAGGAGTATTAAATAACATACTATGTCATCTTATTCATTGATATGTCACTTAATAAATACTACTAAAAGAAAGACCCACTGAGAATGGCTTTATCTGATAAGTCGACTCCCATTTTTCCTAATTTGAAAGCGGGCACATTCGCCGAGAATTTTCCCGTGTTTAAAAAGTGATGATGCGAGTGCCGTTTCTTTGCTTGTCGTACGGAGAATCGATTCTAGAATGAAGCGAAAAGAGCCCGAGTTCATCGGCACTAATAAGTTATCGACGTCATCTTCGGGCGCCCGAGAAAACACACGGAATTGTGCCGGCTTTCCAACAACGACGATGATATATCTCTGTCCCCGTTGAACACGGCACGCAAAAGCTTCATCATCCCCTCCTGAGATAATAAGACACTGCCACGTGGAGCCCACGTAGGGCGGCTTCAACGTTACGGTACGATCGAGGCGGCGTTCGGACCAGGTGGTCAGCGTCCACATCCACACGGCGGCGCGCGTGGGGGATCTGATCGATCGGCCGCCGAACCGGCACCAACCACCGCGAGTTCCGTCTTGCTGCCTCCTCGATCCCCCCTCGGATTCCAATTCCACCGTCGTGGTCGCCGCCCACGACTCTCCCTCTTCGCACCACCTCCATTTCAAATCCCCGTGCATCGAATCGAAGCCCCGCCGGCCCGGCTATGGATCAGAACGGCGACCACCCGCCGCACTACCCACCGTACCAGCACCAGTACCCGCCGCAGCAGCCGCAGCCGTACCCGTACGGCGGGTACCAGTACCCGCCACCGGCTTCCGCTCCGCCACCGGGGCACTACCTCTCGCCGTCGCCGTCGTTCCCGGGCTACTCCCCCGCGCCGCCACCGCAGCAGCCGTTCGCGCACCACTCCGGCCCGCTCCAGCCCTACCCGCCTCCGCCGCAGACGCACGCCTACCCGCCGCCGCCGGCCCCTTCGTCCTATGCTCACGGGTACGAACCTTATCCTTCCTCCTATCCCTCCTCGGCTCCCCCCTACCCGAGTCAGAGCGCCAGCCCCGCGCTCTCCCCAGCTCCAGCTTCCACCAGAATCACCACCACGGCCCCGGGTCTGAGCCTCCTCCCCGGCGCCGTCCACTCCGTCCTACCCAATCGAGGATGTCCTCGCCACCATGCGCCTCTCCGGCCGCCACGACTACCCGTCGTCGCCCTCCCTGCCCCCGCCGTCGACCGCCTTCTCCACCGGCGGGAGCAGCCACGGCGGCGGGATGCAGGTGGTGCCCTACGGCGGGGGAGGGGGTCGCAGCACGGCAGCGTCAGGCCGTCGCTCAAGGTGGTGCTGCTCCACGGCAGCCTTGACATGTGGGTGCACGACGCGCGGTGCTTGCCCAACAAGGACTTGTTCTCCAAGAGGGTCGGCGACCTCCTCGGCCCGCGCATCACCGGAGCCGTCGGCAGCAAGATGTCCAGTGCAGCCATGACTAGCGACCCGTACGTCACCATCCAGGTTTTCACAGCCACCGTTGCGCGGACCTATGTCGTCTCCAATAACGAGAACCCCGTCTGGGAGCAGCATTTCCTGGTGCCTGTTGGGCATGAAGCTGCTGAGGTCCAGTTCGTCGTCAAGGACAGTGACGTCTTTGGTGCGCAGATCATCGGCGCTGTGGCCATTCCTGCCGAGAAGCTTCTGTCAGGGGAAAGGATTTCAGGCGTTTATCCTGTACTTGAAGCCAATGGCAAGCCGTGCGCTCCAGGTGCTGTATTGCGTCTGTCCATACAGTTCATTCCCGTGTCACGCCTCCCAGCATACCATCGTGGTGTTGTTACTGGTCCGGACTGTCTTGGTGTGCCTAATACTTACTTCCCACTGCGTCGCGGAATGAAGGTGACCCTGTATCAGGATGCACATGTGCCTGATGGATGTCTTCCTGATATATGGCTTGATCACGGACTGCGTTACCAGCATGGGCAGTGCTGGCGTGACATATATGATGCCATTAGTCAGGCGAGGAAGTTGATTTACATTGTGGGCTGGTCAGTTTTCCACACTATCCACCTCATGAGAGATGGGGCGACCCAGGTTCCATCTCTTGGGGACCTGTTGAAGTCCAAGTCACAGGAGGGGGTGAGGGTGCTACTTCTTGTTTGGGATGATCCAACATCAAGGAGCATTCTTGGATTTAAAATGGTATGACTTATTTACCGAGTCAATATGCTGCATTGAGGTCTTTATGCTATATAAGGAACAATATTTACTTCTACATATTTGCAGTGCTATTTAAATTGAGATATTGTTTCAAGTTTATATAAGTTGCTAAGTAGTTGATGTTTCGTTTTAACTAAAATCGCTACTCAAAATTTGTGCTAGCACTCTACTTGAATATACAATTACATTATTTATGTGTTGTCAAGATAAATGATATGCAATAATACATGGCTGTCATCTGTTCTGTATAATAATATTAAGAGCACATCTCAGCTTAGTATCCAGTTCATTTGACTTCACTCTGGTAGCTTGTTCATTGGAGACATTGGTAACTTGCTTGTTCTCGTTGTTGATGCTGAAGAATCAAAGTGCAATATGCTCATGGAAGTTTTACTTACAGGATGGTTTCATGGGCACACGAGATGAAGAGACACGCAGATTTTTCAAGCATTCTTCAGTTCAAGTATTGCTCTGTCCACGTTCTGCTGGGAAGCGGCACAGCTGGGTGAAACAACAGGTTATATCTAGTTCTATATTTTAATAATGGCACACAAATTTACCATATAATGGTCAATCATTCTGTTATATTCATCACCCATTTGCAGAAGTCTGACTCCAGTGTCACCTATTTCTTTCAAGTGATCTTGATTTATCAAAATTTTTGTACAACATATTTATCATACAAAGTTCATGTGGACCAGGAAACAGGAACCATTTTTACACATCATCAGAAAACAGTTATAGTGGATGCTGATGCTGGCAATTATAGGCGAAAAATTATTGCTTTTGTCGGAGGCCTTGATTTATGTGGTGGGCGGTATGATACACCTTGGCATCCTTTGTTTCGGACTCTTCAGACTGTGCACAAGGAGGATTATTACAATCCCAACTTCGCTGTAACTATCTTCTTTCTTTGCAATTCCTCATCTAATAATTTGTGAAATATTTTTAATGCGGGGGCTTGTTTATCTTATTTTATTTATTATGAAAAGTAAAGATCTTGCCATGGGGAATAACATTTTGGTTTGCCCAATTATCAGTATTTATTTTCTTGTTATTCTGGAAGTAATATTTGTATGTCATTCGTTTGCAGACAGTTGATGCTCGTGGCCCAAGGGAACCATGGCATGACTTGCATTCCAAGATTGACGGACCAGCTGCTTACGACGTTCTGCAAAACTTTCAGGAGCGTTGGATAAAGGCATCCAAACGCCATGGAATTAAAAAGTTGGGAAAATCATACGACGATGCTCTGCTTATTATTGAAAGGATACCTGAGATTATAAACATAAATGACGCAGCATATTTCAGCGACAATGATCCAGAGACATGGCATGTTCAGGTATTATACTCTTTCTGTAGTTGCAAAGAAAATGGAATTTATTTTTCTCTTTTTATTTGACTTACAAGCTTGAAATTTAATTGCTCTGAATTTCAGGTGTTTCGGTCTATCGATTCAAACTCTGCTAAGGGATTTCCAAAGGATCCACGAGAAGCAACCAGAAAGGTAATGGAAATATAGTTGCCATCTTGCTGTGAATATTATATAGGCTTTGCTCGACTGACAGTTCTGCTTTGTCTAACAGAATCTGGTTTGTGGGAAAAATGTACTTATTGACATGAGCATACATACAGCTTATGTGCATGCTATCAGGGCAGCCCAGCACTTTATTTATATTGAGAATCAGTACTTCATCGGTTCTTCTTTTAATTGGGACTCACACAAGGATCTCGGTAATGCGGCGTAAAGTTTTCTTCTTGAGAGTGAATTCTAGGAGCATGCAAATACTCACCTTGGCTTTACAATTTGTTACCATAAATTTGTACGCTGTCCTAACTTGTAATGTAAATTCTTTTCTTATTTTACAGGGGCTAACAATTTAATACCAATTGAAATTGCTCTCAAAATTGCAAACAAGATTAAGGCAAATGAAAGGTTTTCTGCGTACATAGTAATTCCTATGTGGCCTGAAGGTAATCCAACTGGAGCAGCTACACAACGAATTCTTTACTGGCAGGTTAGATATACTGTTTCTGTCATTGCCTTGTTTCTTGTTTAATGTGTTCCATGGCTGTAATAGTTTTCCTTTTGTGTACGACATGATCACATGTTTTGTTGACACTGCAGAACAAAACCATGCAAATGATGTATGAGACAATATACCGGGCTTTGAAAGAAGCAGGCCTGGATGAGTTATATGAGCCTCAGGATTACCTAAACTTCTTTTGTCTTGGCAATCGTGAAGTTCCTGACAGCACTAGCTCTTCAAATGCATCGAATAATCCTCAGGTGATACCACCATTCGCCCTGTTCTTTTTCATTCAGCAAATAATGATGAATGCTACAGGCAAAAACTTTGTAGTTATGGTATTATGCAGATTACCACCTCGTCCGTTTATGTGGCTTAACATGGTCTGGTCTCAACAGTTTTCTCTTTTTGCGTCATAGAAGTACTAACAACCACATGATTCCATTGAGCTGTATCATACTGAATTTGTCTCCTAGTTGAACTTTACTGGGAATCACAGTACTATGTCGAATTGGTTCTTAGAGGAGAATGGAGATTAGTATTAAGATCTTGTTCTTTTGACCATACATGAGGTCCAAATGGCGAGTATTTGCATTTTTAATTACTTAGTGAGAGGCTATTTCTGAACTTATTATTTCTTGGCTCAAGCTTTATGTATAAGATAACCTTTAAGTCAATGGCTGAAGTAAGTTTGCTTAGTCATATGGACACTAGATGGAAACCTTGCATGTTGTGGATATTAAACTTTTCAACTTAACTATATTATCTCAACAACCATTCTGTAATTGGTCTGTTTGCTCTCATGCAACAATATTACCTTTTACGGGGGTGTTTGTTTCAATACACTGCTGTTGCCCTGAACTATGCCTTCATGCAAGATCAGTCATCTATTCTCTTTTTCTATTCAGGAACAAGCTAGAAAAAATAGGAGATTCATGGTCTACGTGCATTCAAAAGGCATGATTGTGGATGATGAATATGTAATCATCGGATCAGCTAATGTTAACCAGCGATCTATGGAAGGGATAAGAGATACTGAGATTGCGATGGGAGCTTATCAGCCACAGTATACATGGGCCAATAAAGTTTCTGCCCCGCGTGGACAGGTAATGCATCATAGTGCCTCAAGCTCACTAATATTTATTATTCTATTATATTCATTGAGGGTCGAGACTTACTAAACTGAACCATCTTTCTATGGTTTCTGTTTTGAGTTGTATATTGATGTCTTTGCTGCTAGTGTTTCATTAGGACTATAGTAGTAGTTTACCTTTTGCATGTCTTCACTGCTGATGCATCTGGGAATGTACAATTAATTGAATTTTGGTGGTTTTACTTGTAGATTTATGGCTACAGAATGTCCTTATGGGCTGAGCATATTGGTGCCATTGAGGAGAATTTCAACCATCCAGAGAGCTTGGAATGTATGAGGCGGGTACGACATGTTGGAGAAGAGAACTGGAAGCAGTTCATCACTGACGATGTGACAGAAATGAGAGGCCACCTCATGAAGTATCCTGTAAGCGTTGACCGTAAAGGCAAGGTGAAACCATTGCCAGGATGCACAACATTCCCGGATTTGGGCGGAAACATTTGTGGTTCATTTCTGGCTATCCAGGAAAACCTCACAATATAAAGTTTGGGTATGACATTTTGTTTTTTTAGAGGCTATGACACTTTATTATTGCTATTTGCTAGAAATTCCAGGATTATACAGGAGAACAAAGAGGTATAGGTTGCAGGCAAGTATGGCTAACGAGGAACCTATTTTTTTGTCACCTTTATTTCATTATGTGCATTGCTTTATTTAGTGCATATGTACTTAAGTACTTAACCAATCAAGTTTTCGGCTGTATTTGGTTCTTGTATAGAAAAACTAATGGGGTTTCATGTCAGATCCCTCTGTTCAGGTAGATGCCATCAGTAGCAACGAAAATGTTATAATTGTAAATGAACCCTGCACATTCTGATGTAAATTTGGTACCCTTTCACATGTATGAAACTCTATTGAATCATCCATTGAAAGTGTAAAATTTCATCTCAAATTATTTTCACCAATCTTAATGCAAAAAATAATGTTATTGCTTACCTATGAAACCATGAGATGAAATTGTGCATTAAGACAATTTCATGCACTCCCTTCATCCCAATTTACTTGTCATCCTGGAAGTGCTTTTTAGTGTCTCAAGTAATTTGGGACAGAGGGACTACTAAATCAAAATGTGAAATAAAACTATGCACTGAGATTTCTTTTTGTTTTGACAGCTATGCACTGAGGTTCATCTTAATGTTGATTGCTTTTCCAACAAACCAGTGCTTCTCATTTGTTCTAGATCTAAGTTTACAGCAGCAATCGTCCAACGGGAGCACTGCCGTTCCACTTTTATGTCTGTACGACATACCATACTCACCATTAGTTATTCTTGCTTGTTTTTTTAGAAAATGTTTTCTTGCTTGTTAGATCGTCCGGGTTATGAAACACCATTTTTTTCTACTACCACTTCTTACTTGTTACCAGTACTTGCTTTTTAAATTGAGCGATTTTTTTATAAACCATCCAAAATTATGACTTCTCTTATCAACCATCATTTAAATTTCTGTCTCCCCTATGAACCATCCTCATGTCATTTAACAAACCTACAGTGATTGCATTGTTGTTTGCGTGAATATGCATTGATACGCCATGTTGTTTGTGTTTAAATTTTTTGAACAAACATTATGCTACGGACAACAAACCAAAGAGCTCTGATTGGTCTGTCTGATCGGTACAATACATGGATCTCAACGATGCAAAGAACTAAAAATACAGGACAGAAAATCAGAGAGGAGCTTGAGTTCAGCTCAAGATAGTTTCAAACTTATGACAACGAATTCCCACCTATAGCCTTCCATTGAATAGCCACGCTACTAAGCGCAATCGAGGTTGGGAATCATACTATAAACAGTATTTTGCCTATATACACGAGCTAATTCACGAAGACAATCAACCTACCCGAAGCACGAACAAGACCAGAACAATTAGAGTAGTAGTAGTTTTTCCTTCCCGTGTTGCTTCCATCGATGGTGTCATGCCGCATCTCCTCCCTCCTCCTCCGGGCAGCCATGGTTGCCGTCCTCGGGCTTCGGCTTGTCGCCGGCGCCAACCTTCCCCTTGCCGGCGCCCTGGGGAAGAAGGTGAGACCCAATAACGTAGTGGTAGATTCCTGTCCCTCCTCTCCCTATCCCACTCGCCCCACCAACGAAGCCCGCCTCCGACGGCCTGTCCTTGCCCGATTGGCGGCCCTTGGCTGCAGATCTAGTGATTCCACGCCTAGACACGGCTTCGTCACGCCCCTCCATCGACCAGTCCATCTCGGTGAGGCCGCCCTTCCACCAACGGTTCACCGCCGCCACCACCAGATCCGGGCTACCCAAGCCCGCATCCATGACCCGCTGCTCCGGATTTGCGGCTACCTCCCATGCTCCGCCCTTGAGCACGCCGCGACGCTTCCAACGCCGTCGTGAGAGGCCTCCCCATCCAGCCGGCAACAACGAGACCTCGTGGGCCCCTCCGGCACTCCGCTGGAGCTCGGCGTCGCCCGGCTCCGGCGCCGCCGTGGGAGACCGCCCCGGTCGATGTGCGGGCATTGCCCCGTTCTAGGTGAGCCCGGTTGTTGCGCTGCTAGGGTTCAAGCCCATCTCCCGGGCCCGACCTTGGCCTTACCGGCCCGAGCTAGCCCATGGGCCCGCCTACGTCGACTAGCCCTCGGTTGATGGAGGCACAAGTGGGCAAGGTTCAACACCGTGCTCCAACATCCAGCCCTCGGCGTCGAGAACGGTTCATCTCGGAGGTAACCGGCAATGCTCCACCCACCTTGGGAGACGACGACACCGCTCTTATGCGTCTCGGTGAAGATACAACCACATTCCAAGCATCGAAGACAAATTTTCACGCCGGTGTCCAGCTCCTATCGCGAACCTCCACAAATGTAGTGGAGGCCCTCCCATCCGGCCGTCTTCGGATCGCCGATGCCGCCGAGTTGTGGCATCGACCTCCCCGTCTCCGAGCTGTCCATCCTCACACCGTACACGTGTTATGCTTATCGCAGGATCGCTTGTATGTCCTAGATTTAGATATGCATGTGTACTGGTATGTGTCGTTGATGTTGTGCACTATGATCAACAACTTACTCAAAAGGTGCCTATGTAATGCCTGGTTCCGTTAATTAATATAAACTTTCCGTTATAAAAAAATGATACTTGATAAGGAAAGTCATAATTTTGGATGGTTCATAAGAGATAGATATAAGTTTGGATGGGTCATAAGGAATTTGCTTTTTCAAATTGGTAAAGTCGAAGTATTACTATTGGAATAAATATTGTATTACTCGCACACATTGCGCCGCACCATTGTTAATAGTGTTAGGAGTTTTAGTCTCCTAGACACTCTAAAAACGTGGCTTGGTCTACTGGACACGACATTTCTTCTTTTGATCCCATGGACACTGAAAAATATGACTTTTGTCCACAAGACACAATAGAAAAGGTGATTATTTTCAAAATTTTTTTATCTCAATACACAATATGCATTTCAACTTAAAATTTGCCACAAACAAAAATCATTGTATTCCTTATACATGTAAATCTTTTCAGTTTATTGTTGATTGTTTGCATATTTCTTTAACTAATAAATATTTATTTTCAAAATCAAACAATGCAAACATCAACAATATATATATGAAAAAATTTACATGTATAAGGAATACAATAATGTTTTCTTGTGCCAAACTTTAAGTTTAAGTTGCAATGCATATTGTGCATTGAGACAAAAAATTGAAAATAATTAATTTTTTTGCTATAGTGTCCTGTACACAAAAGCTACGTTTTTCCAGTTCTTCAATGTCCACAAGACCTAAAGAAAAGATGTGATGCCTAGGAGACCAAGCCACGTTTTTAGAGTGTCCAAGAGACTAAAAACCCGTGTTAATATTGTAAAACTATATAAGTGCTACCATGTCTTTTATAATGTAAACTGAATAAGTACTTTTTATATGCACACTTTAATTTATATGTACTTTTCATAGGGTAAATATTGCTGTAAAGTTTTTTTTGCCAAGAATATATTCTACTATAGAATTAGCACCATTTGCCGTAAACACTTTGCATTTTCGTCAAGGTTCAACTAAACTCTTAAAACTTTAACTACCGATATTTTCAAAAATATTTTGTTTGAAAGAAGGTCATGTATCTAAATAATCTTTGGAACACTTTAATGTAAATAGTCTTTAAAATGCATCTTATTATACAGTTTCCTTTCTTGATACCGTAGGTCTATTACTCGGGTATCGATATATTGGGGCAGTAATAATGATAGTATAATGTTCTTAGTGCAATCCTTTCCAAAATACTATAATTGCACTAATAACTTTCTCATAGAAAATATATGGATGTCAAATCTATAATGTAAAACCTTTTGTATACTGTATCAATAAGTACATTATGCTATCAAATTTACTATTGTATTAATGATCATTATATAAAGCATTCACAAAACACAAAATATCACTATCATTTTCACAAAAAAGGTTACTATAAATATTTTGTGCATGATGATTTATTTACGTTATTGTTAAAATAAGTTGCATAAGTGTAAATGTATTGTTCGCAAAAGTTATACACACACAAGATATTGCTTTTATCTTTTTTATCTGTGCAAATGAACACTGGGGTTTCATTAGCATTAAATAAGGTGCCACATAAACAAAAAATATGACATGACATAACAATTAATATGAAACTGAACAAATGATTTGACACGATTTCATAGGTATGAAACTTTCATTGCAACTTCCATTGAGAACATAGAGTTTCATCCCAACACGTTTTGACAAATCTCAATGCAACAAATAGATGCTAATTTAATGCTATAACATGTCTATGAAATCTTTTTTTAGTCAAAAGAAAAATTATATTAATATGTAGTTGAGTACATACTCAAGTTACAAACACTCTCTAAACCAAAGAGATTACAACCGATAACACTCAACATGTAGCTCCAAAACTCAATTCCAAACCCGTGTGACAGTCCGTATGAATGACTGCATATGCAAGTGGCCTTTGTGTGTCATAGACAACTTAACTAGAAGTAATACCACAGGACCCACAACCGAATAAATGGCAGCCAACATTCTTGTAGTCGGAATTGAGCATCATCTTCTTTCTCATGTAGGCCTCCTTGCTTCTGCCACCGAAGAAGAAGAGAAACTAGACCCAAAGTTCTCACTAGGCATCCATCGTGATTGGATCTAATCACGATAAAATGGAGAAGAGACTCGGAGAAATTTATTCCATGGTAGCGACATCATCCTCGCCTCCATGTCACCATCCAGAAACCTAATTTAGTAATTCTTCATGTCGTCATGAAGTTGTTGGTGTTGCCGCCGTTACCTTCAACGGAGCCACCATGGAGAGACCAAATCCACCCTTCCTCTTTGCCATCACCGGAGAAGAAGAGGAGGAAACAAATCCCCAATACCAAAAGTTCTTGGCATGAGAAGAACTTAACCCTAATTTAGGACTTGATCTAGACTAAATTATTGCAGAGACGGGACCCCTGCTCCCTTCGGCCCTCGGCAGATCACCGGAGGGAGGAAGGGAGGAGGGCCAAAGGCAGTGGAGGAGGCGACAGCTTCTCCTAGCGGCTAGGGCAAGAGGAGACATTTTGTCTTTGGCTGTCAACTGTGCACACACATGCCTATGAAATCGTGAGATGAAACTATGTATTGAGAGACTGTTTCATACATTAAACTGAATCTTCAAATCTGATATGACACTCTTGAAAAGTACAAGATGAAACTATGCATTAATACTGGCCTAATACAAACATGCACTCAATATACCCATACTCACTTTTATGATCATTTTTTAAAAACTGAGTCTGCTTGATCTCGAGATTTTGAAAATCACCAGAAATGCCTAGTTATCTATGGATGTCTCCATACAAAAAAAGTAGTAAATGCAGTATTTATGCTGAATTTAAGACTTAAACAGAGATAAATTGGTTCCATCATAAAGATCCTAACTAGATGAGCTGCAAAATATTGCTCTATTCAGTCACAAATCTTGATGTGTATTCTTACTAATACTAGATAGTATCAACATACAACTATTAATATATTATACCTTTTTATACACCAAGTAGTATTCTGAAACTTAACGAACCTTGTTAATTAGTAACTCAAGGTTAATTCATCTGAGCTCACGAGCTTGACATCAGGCTCAGGCTCAGATTATTTTCTAGTCAAGCCGAGCTCAAATCGAGCAATTGACAAGTCGAGTTCGAGTAGCTCATGAGTTTGAGATATTTACAGCATTGTAGAGAATTTTCTCCCGGACAAACGGTAGGTAATAATTTTCTTTCAGACGATGGAGAACACAAAAAGGATCCAAATCAATTCATTGTAGGGCAGATTAAATCGACTGCTTCTTTTTCAATAATTCATTTCACTGCATGAAAGATTTTTTTTGTACATAGGCATCTTTTTATGCAAGCATTGATGCCAATGATAGTCCCAAACGTTGCAAAAATGATATGTAAGCAGATTTTTAGCTTTGGTTGCTACTTTGATGTAAGGAGGATGCATAAGCCTTTTACCGCATTATTGGTATTGCCAACCAAAGTAAATGAAAGGAACTCTCCACCTTCGAAACATTGTGAGCTGAAGCACCGTCACCTCGCAATTTATCAAAACTAGATTGTTTTGTCCGTGCAGTTGCACTGGCTAGAAATTAACTATTAGAATCAAATTATTTTGTGATGTATATTGTTCCTGGATACTTGTAGCTTATGGTTTGAATATTCAAATATTTTCTAGTAATTGATATATTTTGTCCAATTCATTGTCCCATGTAGAAGAGAACTTGTGTAACTTTTTTCCAAGGCTGGTATTATGCCAACATGTGTAAAACATCAATTAAAACAAAAAAATTGCATATATTGACCATTTAAAAATTGCTATTTTATTTTTACGACAACAACAAATTTGCTTAGAAAAAATAATCACATTTATGGAATAGGTAAATCTGTACGCCTCATCAAATGTAGTGTTGTTTTTATCAATAAATATACATAATGTAATGCACACAATCGATTCAAGTATATTTTCAGTGTAAATATATATACCAACTGGTGGATTGATTTGGTAACTAAATAAAAAAACTAACGTACAAAATATTTATGTATAAATCTGAATGGTAAATCAAATGGCACACCAAGAATAAAAAAATATGCATGCTGGTAGCTATAGAAGATTGTGCTACTTCTATGTAGCTGTCTAATTGTCTTCATGTCCCGTGCTGTCACTATTGTCATTCTGATTATTAACAGGCACAGTATTTTAGCCTTGTTACATTAGGAACAACCTATTTCAGCATCTCAATTACACTAAAATAATTTTCAAGCGTTGGATGCTAAAACAAAAATCCGATCTGACCCTAGCTTTGTAAGAGCATATCTAGCAATCCCCTAAACAGGGCCCCAATCCTAAATTTTAGAAGTTTGGTCAAAAAACTAACTCCAACAGACCTCCTACATAAGCTCCTAAACAAGCTACCTTCCTAAATTCCCCTACAACCCCTTAGAAATAGGATCCTCCCATCCTCCCCCTAAAATACCAGCTGTCAGTTGGTCCTACCCTTTTTCCTTCTCTTTCTCTCTCTTCTTTCTTTCTTCTTTCTCCTCCCCTCTCTCTCCACCGAACGCGCTGCCAGCTCGCTCCCTCCTCGGTGGCCGCACCTCCGCCTGCGGCCGCGCCTCGCCTCCCACCGGCCAGCGCGGCCTCGTCTCCCCTGTCGAGCAGCACGGAGCGGCCTGCTCCAGCCGCACCGCCGTCTTCCGACCGCCACCACCGACGACGCCCATTGACGTGGCCGCACCTCCTCCGTCCGCATCTCCACCGCACACCCTTCCTCTCCCGACAGGTGCGCCGCCACGCCCCCATCTCAACCCGGCCGGTCGCCGTTCATCTCCTCCAAATCCGGGTCGACGTTCATCTCCTCCTCCGGCGCTTGTTCAAGATCCTCGACGTCGGTAACAAGTCCGTCCGCAACTTCTCCAAGATCCTCGACGCCCGCCGCGGCGTGCTCCCCACCCTTCGTCGCGCCTGCCTAGCTAGCCGCCGCAGCGCACCAGCGGACGACCGCCCCGTCGATGCCATCGCCATCTCTAAGTATGCGGCCAGCAGAAAGAAAATTAGTTTCAGCCACTAACAACTAGGCTCCACAAGTCAGGAAAAAATAGGAGGGCTGTTTTGAGAGGGTTTGCTGAAGTCGGTGTAAATTTGGGCCTCCAAAATTTAGGAGCAGGGCCCAAAATTTAGTTTAGGAGGGCTGTTTTGAGATGGTTTGCTGGAAATGCTCTAAAAGCAAGCTTACACCTACTGCCCTTGACGTGCATAGGCCTTCCACATCGATCATATACTGGTCCCATCCCTTGTTTAGCATGGACGAACTCCATATTAAGAGTGTCGCCACCACCCACATGTCTAACGACATGTTGGTGCCAGTGAGTAGTGACGTTCGCACGTCCTTGTTTTGGAGTTGAGAAAATTGAAGAGTTTGCAATATAACTGTGGTGTTCTTAGCTTAAGTAGATTCGTCACAATATGACTATTCACTAGATATTGATCCAATCTTGACAAGCTCGGGATCCATAAGCTCCATTGCGAGCCAAAGACTTTTGAGGCCACAGACCCTGCAGTGCTTGATGATGTTAATCTGTACTAGAGTCTCTGTATGAAGAAGTGTCGTGGCTACTGTGTTGGAATTGACCTCGGTCAGGTATGATTGGGTCATCAGGCCCAATCCTAATCCTACACTAATCCCTGTTAGTGTCCTTTGATTGGGAGGTAAACTCAGCCCACTTAAGGACCTGACCCTACGTCTACAACACTATATAAGCAAAGAGAAATCCCTGTTTTCTCTAGTCGTCGATCTAATCATGAGTTTAGCCGTTGATGACATCCACGCCTCGTTGAGTTCATGATCAAATTAGACTAACATCCTGATCAATTCCAAGCTCTCGTTGATGACATCCACGCCTGAACAAACCTCGTTGGTCATTGCACGCTGGAAACAATGATAGGCTTGCGCATCCACTTGCCGTCCACCAATCCATACCTCGTGAACCCATCTGGCGTGCGGCATCTGACGACAAGCCGGAGAGATCGACTGATGGTGGTGCCCTCTGAACACTTGCACATAATATTCTTGAGACCCATCGATGTTCACCTTTTGGATTGTATGGGCTTCTTTAATTCATTTAGAACAGAGAGATCTTGAGGTTCGGAGATGGTAGATTTTTCAATTGTGAGGTTCTAGATCTCTTCTCCAGTTATCCTTCCCCCATCGGCAACTGTTCAACACATCACGACAAAGTGCATCACCTGATTTCTCAGCTTTGTTTTCCTTATATCTTGCATCAATCATTCTGGTTCTCCGATCATTCTGGTATGTGGCATGGTAGGGTTAATGCATGGCGGCGGCAGTGCTTTTGTTAAATCGTATAGGCATTGAGACTATAGGATCGACAAGTTAGGGAGGTATATGTGGCTACAGATTCTTACTTGATACTAATCGTTCATGTTCTACCATCAATGAAGGGCTAGATGTCTCATTTGTTATGAGGATATAGGAATGAAGGGTTAGATGTTTTGCTTTTTTTATAGAATTTCTAGCCTATTTCTCTTTCTTTTTTCTAGTCATCCTAGTGGGAAGTCCATCTCTTTTTAGTATTAAGTAGATCACTAGAAATTAAGTACGATTATCTAGTTACAAAAGAGTACAGCATCAGTACAAGTTTCATCCTAATTTGTTAACACCATCAGCACAAATTTCATCAGAGTGACTAGTCACTCGCGCTTCGTTGATTTGAACTGGGCTATAACGAGCTAGCTCAAATCGAGCTATTGACAAGTCGAGTTTGAGCGGCTCATGAGTTTGTGAGATATTTACAGCACCGCTAGCTGCAAAGAACTTTCCTCCGGGCAAGCGACGACATCTCCGCGGTCGCCTGCCGTTGCGAGATGTCATTTTCAAAATAGAAACCGTCGCACTCTCGCCAGCCGTCAGCCACGACTCATTCCTCCCCGCTGCACGTCGATTTAAATCCCTACTATGACCTATTAATCAAAGCCGTGTTGTTTGCCAGAAGCCTGATTGCGAGGAACGAGGGAACCGGGCAGCTGAGGTCGGCAATGGAGAGCGGTGACCACGGGCAGCACCCGTACTCGCAGCAGCCTCAGCCGTACCCTCCCGGTGGGTATCAGGAGCCGCCACCAGCCTTACCGGCGGGCCACTCCAGCCCGCTCCATCCTTACCCGCAGACGCACTCGACCATGCGTGGCGGGGACGACGTGGGGCCGCAGAACGGCAGCGTGAGGGGCCGCCCGTCGTCGCTGAAGACGGTGCTGCTCCACGGTAGCCTCGACATTGTGGTGCACGACGCGAAGAGCCTACCCAACAAGGACATGTTCTCCAAGAAGATCGGTGAGTTCCTCGGCTCGCACGTCACCAGCGCCATCGGCAGCAAGATGTCCAGCGCCGGCATGACCAGCGACCCCTACGTCACGGTCCAGGTCTCCACCGCCACCGTCGCGCGGACCTACGTCGTCTCCAACAGTGAGAACCCCATCTGGGACCAGCACTTCCGGGTGCCCGTCGCGCACGAGGCCGCCGAGGTCCAGTTCGTCGTCAAGGACAGCGACGTGTTTCGTGCGCAGACCATGGGTTCGGTGGCCATCCCCGCCGAGCAACTCCTGTCCGGGGAAAGGATCGAGCGTGTCTGTTACCCGGTTCTCCAGCCCAGAGGCAACCCGTGCGCTCCGGGTGCTGTACTGTGTCTCTCCATACAGTTCATCCCCGTGGCGCGCCTCCCGACTTACCTCCGTGGTGTCGACGATGCTGGCCACGGCGTGCCTAACACTTACTTCCCACTGCGTCGCGGCATGAAGGTGACCCTTTATCAGGACGCACATGTGCCTGATGGCTGCCTTCCCGATATATGCCTTGATCATGGACTACGTTACAAGCACGGGCAGTGCTGGCGGGACATATATGATGCCATTTGCCATGCCACGAAGTTGATTTACATCGTGGGCTGGTCAGTTTCCCACACGATCCGCCTCGTGAGAGATGGGACGGCCCAGGTTCCATCCCTTGGGGACCTGTTGAAGACGAAGTCACAGGAAGGAGTGAGGGTGCTACTTCTTGTCTGGGCTGATCCAACATCAAGGAGCATTCTTGGATTTAAAACGGTATGACTTTAGGGGGTGTTTGATTTACTAGCTACGTACACTTGGACACACCTGACTAAATTGGCAACAACAAACCTTTTGGCAACTTTCTTTGGGCATAGGGTTCAAAAGTGTGGCAAGATTTCTTTTGGCATGGTAATGTTTGGCTTGAAATTTCCTTGCCATGCTTGCATAACCTTAAGTGTATGGCAAATGGTGTCTAGCAACCAAACATCCCCTAATATATGTGCTGTGTTCGGGTCTTCATACTATATGAGGAACAATACATTTACTACCGCAAATTTGTATAGCTATCTAACATTTAAATATGATTTCAAGTTTATATAAGTGGCTAAGAGGATAAGGGATAGTGTTTCTCTGTAATCAAAATATCTACACAAAAGTTGTGGTAACAGTTTTCGAGAATTTACAATTATATTTATTTTTATAAATGATCTGCAATAGTATCTAGCTACCATCTGTACTGTACTAATATTAAGAGCACATTTAAACGATATGCAATAGTATGTAGCTGCCATCTGTATGGTTTTATTAAGAGCATATTATTAATGCCTCTATTTTAATATATAATATTATATATTTCTGTCTACGTACCTTTAATATCCTGTTTCTTGGTGACATTGGTACATGTTTGTTCTCGTTGTTTGTGATGTTGAAGAATCAAAAGTGCCATATGCTTATCAAAATTGCACCTTACAGGTTGGTTTAATGCACACAGGAGATGAAGAGATACGCAGATATTTCAAACGTTCTTCAGTTCGATTGTTGCTTTGTCCACGATCTGCTGGGAAGCAACACAGCTGGGTGAAACGGCAGGTCATCTTCTCTGTTATTATGCTAACGGCACACAATTTTACCATGTTATGATCAATTACTCTGACGTTTATCTCTTACCCATTTATTATGGACGCCTGATTCCAGTCTGACAATGCAAGTTCTTTTCAAGTTATATTGAATTTACCAAAAGTTTTATAGCACCACCTATTTATCGTACAAAATTCACGTGGACCAGGAAACGGGCAATTTTTTCTCTCATCATCAGAAAACAGTTATTGTGGATGCTGATGCTGGCAACCGTAGGCGCAAGATAATTGCTTTTGTTGGAGGACTTGATTTATGTGGTGGCCGGTATGATACACCTAGGCATCCTCTGTTTGGGACTCGTCAGACTCTGCACAAGGAGGATTATTGCAATCCCAACTTAAAGGTAGGTGGTCTGGTTTTCTTTGCAGTATCCTCATCTAATAATGCCTGAAATATTCTTATGGAATTTGCTTTGTTATATTCTTAATTATGAAAACTAAACTCTTGACACCAGGAACAAAAAATTTAATTTCCCCAATTCTCACTTTTTATTTTCTTACTACTCTTGTTTTTTTTCTTTGCCATTTTATCTCAGACAGTTGATGCTCACGACCCGAGGGAACCATGGCATGACATGCTGTCGGTGTGTGAGTACACCTCCAAATGGGGGCCTGTCGGGGCTCCTTTAGGATAGGCTCGAGGAAGAACGGATTTGCTCGCTCGTTAGCGTAGATGACTCAAGTGAGTAAGAACACGGAGAGTTATCCAGGTTCGGGCCGCACCGGGTGCGTAATACCCTACGTCCTGCTAGCGTGTGTGTTCTCGGATCTCCCCTCTTTACACCGGGGTCTCCCTCCTTTTATAGGATAAGGAGAAGATCACCGTACAAGTACCCGGGGTACCCGGACACCCGGTGGGGGTTCGGTCCTTCTTGAGATTTCCCGACACGATCCCGACTAAATCCGTTGCGGTCTCTTCTCCTCGGTTCGCGTTCCGAGTCTCTTCCATCCCATTGGACGAGAGCCCTCCCGGCACCGTGGCAGAGCGGCTTCCCGAGGCGCGGCGCACGGGGAAGCTGCGCGCACGTCCTGTCGGGCTGCGGCGTCGCCACGAGCACTCGAGTGCCGCATTAACTCCGGGTGGTTGGCGCGTCGGAGGAAGCTACCGGGAAGCTTCGTTCCCCCCGACGCTCCAGCTCCTCCGGTCTTCATGGGCCTCCGTGGGCTTCGTGATCTGGCGGACTTCTTCTCCTGCTGGCGCCGTTTTCGTCCATGGGCTGGAAACGGCCCACGCCCGGTTAGGGGACCCCGATCCCCTACACCGACACATGCATTCCAAGATCGACGGACCAGCTGCTTATGACATTCTGCAAAACTTTCAGGACCGTTGGATAAAGGCGTCCAAACGCCATGGAATTAAAAAGTTGGCAAAATCACATGATGCGCTCCTTAGTAGTATAGAAGAAATACCCGAGATCATAAACATAAATGATGCAGCATATTCCGGCGACAAGGATCCAGAGACGTGGCATGTTCAGGTATTATACTATTTTTCTTGTTGAAAGGAAAATAGAAAAATAATAATCCTCTTGTTATTTTGACTTACAAAATTTCTGTGCTCTCAAAATCAGGTGTTTCGGTCTATTGATTCAAACTCTGCCGAGGGATTTCCAAAGGATCCACGAGAGGCAACCAGAAAGGTAACTGAAAATATAGGTACATCTTGCTGCAATATATTATGTAGCATTCACTCTATTTGACTGACACTTCTGCTTTGTGTGACAGAATCTTGTTTGTGGGAAAAATGTACTCATCGACATGAGCATACATACGGCTTATGTGCATGCTATCAGGGCGGCCCAACACTTCATTTATATTGAAAATCAGTATTTCATCGGTTCTTCCTTTGACTGGGATTCAAACAAGGATATTGGTAATAATTTGATTTAAAGTTTTGTTTTTGGAAATGTCGCTGCCTTGGCTTTGTAATGTATTACCGTAAGTTTTTCATTGACCCAACTTGGAGTGTAATTTTTTGTTTTCTTACCTTACAGGGGCTAACAATTTAATACCAAGTGAAATTGCTCTCAAAATTGCAAACAAGATTAAGGCAAATGAAAGGTTTTCTGCATACATAGTAATTCCTATGTGGCCTGAAGGTGATCCAACTGGAGTTCCTACACAACGAATTCTTTACTGGCAGGTTAGTATAGCATTTCTGGTGTCATTGCTTTCTTTCTTGTTTAATGTGCATGCCTGTAATTGGTTTTCTTTTGTATACGGCATCATCATATCTTTGTTTTTTTTACACTGCAGAACAAGACCATGCAAATGATGTATGAGATAATATACAGGGCCCTGAAAGAAGCAGGCTTGGATGAGAAATATGAGCCTCAGGATTACCTAAACTTCTTTTGTCTTGGCAATCGTGAAGTCCCTGACAGCACTAGTACTTCAAATGCATCAAATAATCCTCAGGTGAAATTGATAGCATGTCCTATTGTATTTCATTCAGCAAACAATGCCAAAGGCAAGAGGCAAAAACGTTTTAATTATAATAGAACGCGTAGAATAATTACGCAATAGAAATACCGACTACCACGTGGTCCTGCTGGACTGTATCACTATTAGTTTATATTGCGAATGAACCTTGCTGGGAATTCATTTCATATTGGTTCTTACAGGAGATTGGTAAAAGTCATTTTCTTTGACCTGTACATGAATCAGATGATGAGTATGTGCCTTTTGAATTTATTGTCGGAGGCTATTTCTAGGCATATGATCTTATTGGCTTCAGCTTTAAGCTTCAATGAACATTTGCCAATCAATGACTGAAATATTTGGCTCAGTCATGTGGGTACTTGACCGAAACCTTGCAACTTGTGAATAAACTTCTCAATTCATACCTCAATAACCATTTGATAATTGGCACGTTTGCTTTCATGCAACCTTTTTGTTTAACTTGTGACTTGGAGTGTTTTTTTTTGTTTAACTGTTGTTTCCCTAAACACTTCCTATGCAGGAACAAGCTAGAAAAAATAGGAGATTCATGATCTATGTACATTCAAAAGGCATGATTGTAGATGATGAATACATTATCATTGGATCAGCTAATATTAACCAGAGATCAATGGAAGGGACAAGAGATACTGAGATTGCGATGGGTGCCTGTCGGTGTAGGGGGATCGGGGTCCCCCTAACCGCGCGTGGGCTGCTTTCGGCCCACGAACGGAGACGAAGGCCACAGGGCGGGGCAGCCCACGAAGCCACGAAGTCCACGAGTCCCACGGAAGCCGGAGGAGCGGGAGCGTCGGGGGAGAACGAAGCTTCGCGGTAGTTTCCTCCGACGCCCCAACCACCCGGAGTTAATGCGGCACTCGAGTGCTCGTGGCGACGCGGCAGCCCGACAGGACGTGCGCGCGGCTTCCCCGTGCGCCGCGTCTCGGGAAGCCGCGCGGCTACAGTGCCGGGAGGGCTCTCGCCCAATGGGATGGAAGAGATTCGGAGCGCGAACCAAGGAGAAGAGATCGCAACGGATTTAGTCGGGATCGTGTCGGGATATCTCGGGAAGGACCGGACCCCCACCGGGCGTCCGGGTACCCCCGGGTACTTGTACGGTGCTCTCCTCCTTACCCTATAAAAGGAGGGGAGACTCCGTGTAAAGGGGAGGACATCCGAGAACACGCACACTAGCAGGACGTAGGGTATTACGCACCCGGTGCGGCCCGAACCTGGATAACTCTCCGTGTTTTTACTCACTTCGAACATCTACGCTAACGCGCGAGCAAATCCGCTCTTTCCCGAGCCTATCCTAAGGGAGCCTTGACAGGCCCTCATTTGGAGGTGTACTCACACACCGACAGTGCCTATCAGCCTCAGTATACATGGGCCAATAAAGTTTCTGCACCCCACGGACAGGTAGGATTCATGACGCCTCGAGCTCACAAATACATATGATGTATCGTATTCCTTGACAATCAAGACATAACAAATTTAGCTATCCTAAATAAGGCTTGTATATGGATATCTCACTGTACCGAGGTACGACCTCCATCCCAAAATATAAGTATGTCTAGGTACTTTGGGACGGAGAAAGTACTATTTTTGTTTTAGCATGTTTCATGGATAGATGCCATAGAGGGAACTTACACTAAATATGAGTTTGGTGTTTTTTTTTTGTGTGTAGATTTATGGCTACAGAATGTCCTTATGGGCTGAGCATATTGGTGCTATTGAGGAATATTTCAACCATCCGGAGAGCCTGGAGTCCATGAGACGAGTACGACATCTTGGGGAACAGAACTGGAATCAGTTCATTGCTGATGACGTGACAGAGATGAGGGGTCACCTCATGAAGTATCCTGTAAGTGTTGACCGTGAAGGCAAGGTGAAACCATTGCCAGGATACGCAACATTCCCGGAGCCTATGCTGTTTGTCAAGAGTACAGATAGGGTGAAAAAAAAATTGCAGTCGTATTTCATATCAGATCGCTTTGTTCAGGGAGATGCCATTTAATAGCAAACCTACATCAGGTATATTGTGTCTCATGTAAATCCTAGAAACCAACGTGTTGTAGTGTAAATGACTCTGCGGAATGTTCTGAATAATATTTGTACAATTGTTGTCCAGTTCTCTTGGAAATGCATTTGTTTTTATTCATCAGCCTATGTTTTCATTGTTCTTCAGAAATGCTGAGAAGTGCATCTCGAGTGGTGTCAAGGATTCAGAATCAACTAGGAGGAAGTAAAACTTGTCTCTAGAGAAGAGTAAAATTTATTATTATGGATAAAATGAAGAAAGAAGTCTAGTATAGTAACAGTTGCGTCAAATGCGTTATCACTGCCTAGATCATCATGAAATTATTTGGTCTGAACGCTTGGAGGAAGAGATAGGTAGTGAAGACTCGTGCGCAAGTGAATCCCCCTCTAGGGCTACGATTAGCATTGCGGCGGGTGCCAAGTCCACGCCAAGTGAGAATCCCAACATTCCGAAGGTCCCCTGGTACGACTATTGGAAGCCCACCAAGATGACAATTGCAGATCTGGAGTCACTAGTGGTGAAATGGTACTTGCCGGAGAACCATATGTTCAAAGTGCCGGAGGTAAGGCTTCGAAATCCCCCTCTTTGAAGCGTACTTATATGGCGGGTTAGGCTTCCCCGCTTCTTCCTTCTTCGAATCTTTCTGTGATACCTTCCAGATCGAGCGCTGCCACCTCAAATTCGTGATCGGAAGTTTTCCATGCGAAAACATCGATATTAGCTCAGAGGAAGGCGATGATCTCGCTTTCCTCTTTGGGGTCGAGGTGCCCGACTTGAGTCCTCTTCAGACTGTCGTCGTCGAGCTGTACCTCCTTGGAATCTAGAGGCTAGTTGTCTGCTTTCTTCACTCCCTCTAGGGGCGTTGTTTCAGCCCGTACTCCTGTAGCAGTGGCACCCAATGGTTTGGTGATCTTGGTGATGGTGCGGTCCACCACCTGTTTGCTGATGTGTCCTGCCAGGGCCAGCGAGTCCATGTCACACTAGATTGTGTCCCGGATCTCAGAGCGGATGGAGATAACGCCTTCTTGCCCCCGCATCTTCATGAGGGCATAGGCCGAGTGGATGATTGCCATGAACCTCAGCAGGAAAGGGCGGCCTAGGATGCAGTTGTAGCCGATGTCGAAATCTGCCACCTAAGCACCTCCCTGCGCTTGTTGTTTCTGGTCCCGCACACCACGGTTAGATCAATGCGCTCGAGAGGGACAGCTAAGGCCCCGAGGCTGATACTGTGGAATGGTTCCACTACTGGCCGAAGGGCCTCTAGGGGGCAGCCCCATCTCCATGTAAGCTTTCCTCATCATCAGGTTCAAGGACGAACCGTTGTCCACCACCGTCTTCGTGACATTGTAGCGACCGATGGAGATTTTGATGATTAATGGCAGGTTCATGTTAGATAAGATGGTGGATGGATGGTCGCTTGGACCAAACTAGATCACCATGTCATTGTATTTCAAGCAATCCACTACCACTTCTACAGGTCGGGCTTCTCGCACTTCCCGTTCCATTCTTTTGCAGAGTCTTTGGCGAGGACGCGGTGCAACCTTCAAAAATCAAAGCAATCTTGGGGTAATCCTCTTCCTGCTTTTCCCTCCGATGAGGGCGATCTTCCACCCTCCGGTCTCACGATGTGGCTCTTCTCTACGGTGATTGACCCGATGGTGGTCGTTGCGGCAATCATCATCATGGCGGTGTTTGTGGCGCCGATGTTCATTGTCTTGGTCGTCGTCATGGCGACGACGATCACGGTGACAACGCTCATCATCGTGGTCCTGGTCTTTCTCCCGCTCATGCTTCTTCTATACGTAGCACTCGGACAAGTCATGGGAGATGGAGTGGTGAATGCTACACCACATTTCTACACCCTTGGGCCTCTTGACGTACTTGACGTGACCGCCGGATGCCTCAGCACCGGAGCCAGCGACGTAGACCTCTTGATCGTCATTCTTATTCTTGCCCTTGCCCCCTGTAGGAGAGATCGGGCTTCTTCCATCTCGATGTAGCTATCGGCTAGGGCCAGCAGCTGACCCACCGTCTTCGGCTTTTTGAGCGCCATGCGATCTACGGTGGGGCCGTCCGTTACCACCTTGCGAAGGCGTTGATCACCTCTATGTCCCGGATATAAGGGATGGAGTTCCATAAGGTACGAGAATCGCCATACATACTCCTTGAGGGTCTCTTTGTGCTTCCGGCACACATTCTTCGACGTTTCGGCCGTAGCAAGCCACTCATAGGTCCCTTGGAAGTTGCCGACGAATATCTCATGTAGCTCGTCCTAGGAGTCGATCATGTCTTCTCGGTAGATTGATCAGCCAGGACCTAGCCGCACCGGAGAGGACGGTTGAGAAGTAATTTGCCATGACCAACTCATCGCCCCCGCGGCTTCGATGACTGTTCGGTAGATCCGGATGAACTCATCGGGGTTTGTGGAGCCGTCGTACTTCCGATGTTTCCTGGCTTGAACTTGCTAGGCCGGGCTACTTGCCACATGGCGGCGTTGAGGGATTTGAAGGCCCCTTTCGCAGCAGGACGTGGTGGTCGTCCCGCATTTCCTTGTGCCGACGGAGGTGAGAGCGGATTCCGAGTCCGCAATGGAGCTCGCGCGTCACCGACCTTGGGAATGTTGTCCCGGGTCGCGCGGCGCGCGATGAGGTGCGTTCGAAGATCATTTGGTTCTCCCACCGAAGATCGTGCTCCGTTGAGTGCCCTCCTTTGGCGCTGATTTCCGGCGGTCGGGGTGGTTGTCGCTCGGGGGATGCCTCAGGTGCGTACCAAAGTTGCACATGCGTGGCCCCGAGGCACCGCGCTATCTCCACCCCTTGCTAGACGAGTGGCCCGACCGTTGTGTTGTTTTGAGCCATCCGTTGGATGGAGTCAAGGATCGTTTGGAGCCTAACTCGCATCAAGCTTTGACTCGAGGTTGTGTTGAACGGGCAATGGCGGTTGGTGGGATGTGCCACCACTCGACGCGTCGGAACTATCGTCCCTACCCCCACCGATGGTGGGGTACTCGGCTGGAGTCGTGGTGAGAACGGTCCGCCATGTTGACATGGTGATCTGCTCCATCGTGGACCCACGTCGGATCTCCCTATATTTCAAGGTAATCACCGGCAGAGTCATAGCCAAAGTCGTCATCCGACCAAACAGATTGCTCGTCGTTGGAGTAGCCGGTGAAGAAGCCGGGGAATTTCTTTCCATTGGCAATGTCGAAGATGACCTAGGACGGCATGGTCGTCCCAATCTCTAGTGTGTCTTCCCCGGGAGCAAGCTCATCGGGGTCGAACACGGAGGGAACGAGCGTCTCTAGGTACCTCGGCAGTGTTGGTCGGGCCAAAGGGGAACTCAAAGGAGATCGTCGGCTCCTCCGGTTCTTCGTGCTATAGGTTGTCGCCCTCATGACGACGAAGATCGTGGTCCCGAACTGGAACCGTGCGCCCACCGCAAACTTCATGTTTGGGTCATAGCCCATAGGCAAATGGCAAGACGGATCTCGGCGCTCCTCCCCTACCCGGCGCTCCTCTATCGACGCTCCAAGAGAGGCCATCGGATATTTGAGATCGAATCGAGGGAACGCTACGGGTCAAACCAATCTTACGGAGCACACGAGGGTTATACTAGTTCGGACCTCCTAAAAGATAAAAACCCTACGTCAAGTTCGGTTGTGTATTGAGGTGAGTTGCTCTCGGAGTGAATGGCGAGATTACAGGATGTCCTCCCTCATGGGAGGAACCAAGTATTTATAGTCGTGGAATGCCCTCATAGATTTGGTAAGGAAACCGACTCTGTCTCTAACTTCCTTTGCTCTACCCAAGTTACATCCGAGTCGATACCCTAATGGGCCTAAACTAAAAGCATGTTGCTTCTTCGGATATGTGCCTAGACACTAGTCCGAGCCGCGCCCATGATCGGGCAAAAATTTGTGGGTGAACAGTTAGATTTATTATAAATATATTAATACAGTTCTACATAAAATTTGACTAATTTATTAATAATGATGAATTTTATTTATTATAAATATATTATTTTACCATATTACCCTCAGTAATAGTCATTAGTTGTAAATTTTTAAAATTAAATCTACACCATTAGATCCAACTACAGATCATTAGTTGTGAAAAAATAATGACCATAACAAATGCATGCTTTGTAAGTGACGAAGCCAGGTTATTACCTTCCAAGCATCATGATGGATTGACCATGACTTGTGGATTGGTATTGGGGAAGTATTTAAAACTTTTTGAGGAGTGGAGGGAGGCGTTGGCATATATCTTCGGTCACAAAAGTCAAAAACTGTAGCAAACGTCTTCGGTCAAAAAAAAAAAAAAAAAAACTGTAGCAATGTCTCCTGTCGGTGTAGGGGGATCGGGGTCCCCCTAACCGCGCGTGGGCTGCTTTCGGCCCACGAACGAAGACGAAGACCGCAGGGCGGGAAGCCCACGAAGCCACGAAGTCCACGAGGCCCGCGAAAGCCGGAGGAGCGGGAGCGTCGGGGGAGAACGAAGCTGCGCGGTAGTTTCCTCCGACGCCCCAACCACCCGGAGTTAATGCGGCACTCGAGTGCTCGTGGCGACGCTGCAGCCCGACAGGACGTGCGCGCGTCTTCCCCGTGCGCCGCGTCTCGGGAAGCCGCGCGGCTACGGTGCTAGGGAGGCTCTTGACCAATGGGGTGGAAGAGATTCGGAACACGAACCGAGGAGAAGAGACCGCAACGGATTTAGTTAGGATCGTGTCGGAATATCTCGGGGAGGACCGGACCCCCACCGGGTGTCCGGGTACTCCCGGTACTTGTACGGTGCTCTTCTCCTTATCCTATAAAAGGAGGAGAGACTCCAGTGTAAAGACAGGAACAGTCGAGAATACACACACTAGCGGGACGTAGGGTATTGCGCACCCGGTGCGGCCCGAACCTCGGATAACTCTCCGTGTTCTTATTCACTTGAATCATCTACGCTAACGCGCGAGCGAATCCGTTCTTCTCCGAGCCTATCCTAAGGGAGCCTCGATAGGCCCCCATTTGGAGGTGTACTCACACACCGACATCTCCCTTGCCCCATCAAGCGTTAAGCCAAAGGTTTAGAAGACCTTTGTCCTATCCAGTAGACAATGGACACCTTTTCTTTTGTATTTTCTTCTTTCTTTTATTTATTTTTTCTCTTGTTCCAGTATAATAAACAAAAAACTGTTAGACCAAAACTTTTTCAGGAAAGTTTCAGGAAAAAACTAAAATCTGCATACTATATATATATATAAATGGATGCGACATATATAATAAACGAAGGAATATTTGGAGTGGGTAGTAGCCAGTAGGAGTTGAACTTGTAAACCCCAAGGCTATGAACCCTTGTGACCTACTTGTTGAAAACTTGAAACACAAATTTAGTTATATCCCCATCATTGTAATGAATCACAAGTCTGAACTTGAATAATAGACGTGTTGAAAAGTCGAGTTGGAGTAGCTCATCACGAGCTAGGAGATATTTTAAGACGCTGTTACAGAGAATTTTCATTCCGACGAACTGTGGGCGAAGTCTCCGCGGCCGCATGCGGTTGCAGGTTGTCATTTTCGGAATAATTCAAACCCTCGTGGTCACCAGTCGCCACCCACGACTCGTTCCTCCCCGCCACTAGCTCCATTTAAAACATGATGAGTGGAAGCAGCGTCGCGTGCCAGAAGCCCAGAACCAGGAAGGAACCAAGGATCAGAGGCGGGCCGTCGATGGAGAGCGGCAACCACGGGCAGCACCCGCCGTACTACCAGCAGCCGTACCCGCCGCAGCCGTACCCGCCGGCAGCGCCCTACCTCGCGCCCTCGCCGTCGCCCTTTCCGGCCGGCTACTCCAACTCTTACCCACCTCCTCCCCCGCCGACGCACGCCTACCCGGCCCCACCGGTCCCTTCGCCTTACGGCCACGGGTACGATTCTTACCCCTCCTCGTACACCTCTCCAGTTCCTCCCTACCCGAGCCAGAGCGCCAGCGCCAGCTCCCACCACGCTGCCTCCCCTGCTTTCTACCCCACCAAGGACGATGTCCCCGTCGCCACCACGCGCGGCAGGGCCGCGGGGTCGCAGCACGGCAGCGTCAGGGGCCCGTCGCTCAAGGTGGTGCTGCTCCACGGCAGCCTCGACATTTTGGTGCACGACGCGCGGAACCTGCCCAACATGGACGCGTTCTCGAAGAAGATCGGCGAGTTCCTCGGCAGCAAGACCATGTCCAGCGCCGGCATGACCAGCGACCCCTACGTCACCGTCCAGGTCTCCACCGCCACCGTCGCGCGGACCTACGTCGTCTCCAACAGTGAGAATCCCGTCTGGGAGCAGCACTTCCTGGTGCCCGTCGCGCACGAGGCCGCCGACGTCCAGTTCGTCGTCAAGGACAGCGACGTCCTTGGCGCCGAGGTCATCGGCGCGGTGTCCATCCCCGCCGAGAACCTTCTCTCCGGGGAAAAGATCGAGGGCGTCTACCCTGTCCTCCAGCCCAACGGCGGCAACCCGTGCGCTCCGGGCGCCGTCCTCCGCCTCTCCGTTCAGTTCATCCCCGTGGCGCGCCTCGCAACGTACCAGCACGGTGTCGTTGCCGGCCACGGCGTGCCTAACACTTACTTCCCACCGCGTCCCGGCACGAAGGTGACCCTGTACCAGGACGCGCACGTGCCGGACGGATGCCTTCCCGAAGTAAGGCTCGATCACGGCGTGCGTTACCAGCACGGGCAGTGCTGGCGGGACATATATGACGCCATTTGCCAGGCCAGGAAGTTGGTTTACATTGTGGGCTGGTCGGTATTCCACACGATCCACCTCGTGCGAGATGGGACCACCCGGGTTCCTTCGCTTGGGGAGCTGTTGAAGATGAAGGCACAGGAGGGAGTCCGGGTGCTGCTTCTTGTTTGGGATGATCCAACACCGAAGTTCATTCCAAAATATAAAACGGTATGAGCTATTTACCACGTCAATATATCTGCTGCATTGAAGTCTTTATTAGTGTGCTACTTCATTCATGAGCAATATTTACTTCCGCACATAGTTGTAGTGCTATGTAATGTTTAGATGCTTCTTCGAGTTTTTATATAAGTTGCTAAGCAGGTAAGGGGTGTTTCCCTGTAATCAAAATCGCTACATAAAAGTTGTACTAATTACACTTTGCGGCAGTTACATTTAGTTGAATGATCTGCAGTAGTATATGGCTCTCTTCTGTACTACTAAGAGCATGTCCCTCATTTTAGTATATCTACTTTTGTCTGACGTTTTAGTATCTTGTTCCTTGGGAGATACTGGTAATATGTTTGTTCACGTGATCTCGTTGTTTATGACGGTGAAGAATCAAAGCGCGATGTGCTTACCAAAGTTTCACCTTACAGGATGGTTACATGCGCACGGGAGATGAAGAGACGCGCAGATTTTTCAAACATTCTTCAGTTCAAGTGCTGCTTTGTCCACGATCTGCTGGGAAGCAACACAGCTGGGTGAAGCAGCAGGTTATCTTTCATTCTCTGTTATGGTGCTAATGTCATACCATGTTGTTACGATCATTCATTCCATGGTTGTTATCAGTTGCCCATTTATAGAAGTCTGGCTGACTCCAGTCTTAGCAATTCCTTTCAAGTGATCCTGAACTCATCAAACTTTTAGTACCGCCTATTTATACTACAAAGTTCATGTGGACCAGGAAACAGGAGCCATTTTCTCTCATCATCAGAAAACAGTGATTGTGGATGCTGATGCCGGCAATTATAGGCGAAAAATAGTTGCTTTTGTTGGAGGGCTTGATTTATCTGGAGGCCGTTATGATACACCTCGGCATCCTCTGTTTCGGACACTTCAGACTGTGCACAAGGAGGATTATTACAATCCAAACTTCGCTGTAGGTTTCTAATTTCTTGCAATTCCTCAAATCTGTTTAATAATACATGAAGGAACGGGGCCTATTTGTTATTTTATATTATATTCTTAATTAGGAAATGCGAAAGGTGTTGCCGCAGTAAATAAACTTTTGGTTTTCCCACTTATCGGTATCCATTTTTTCTCCTTAATATTCTAGAAGTAACTTTTATTTGCCATTTGTTTGCAGACAGTTGATGCTCGTGGCCCGAGGGAAGCATGGCATGACTTGCATTCCAAAATTGACGGACCAGCTGCTTACGATGTGCTGCAAAACTTCCAGGAGCGTTGGTTAAAGGCGTCCAAACGCAGCGGAATTAAAATGCTAGCAAAATCATATGATGACACTCTGCTTAATATTGAAAGAATACCCGAGATTATAAACATAAATGATGCAGCACATTTCAGTGACAATCCAGAGACGTGGCATGTTCAGGTATCATACTATTTTTCTTGTCGAAAGGAAAATGCAAAAAAATCCTCTTGTTATTTTTTACTTACAAGCATCAAAATTTTTGTGCTCTCAAAATCAGGTGTTTCGGTCTATTGATTCAAACTCTGCCAAGGGATTTCCAAAGGATCCACGAGAGGCAACCAGAAAGGTAACTGAAATATAGGTATATCTTGCTGCGATATATTATGTAGCCTTTGCTCTACTTGACTGACACTTCTGCTTTGTGTAACAGAATCTTGTTTGTGGGAAAAATGTACTCATCGACATGAGCATACATGCGGCTTATGTGCATGCTATCAGGGCGGCCCAACACTTCATTTATATTGAGAATCAGTACTTCATCGGCTCTTCCTTTGAATGGGATTCAAACAAGGATATTGGTAATAATTTGATTTAAAGTTTTCTTTTTAGAAATGTCGCTGCCTTGGCTTTGTAATGTATTACCATAAGTTTTTCATTGACCCAACTTGGAGTGTAATTTTTTGTTTTCTTACCTTACAGGGGCTAACAATTTAATACCAATTGAAATTGCTCTCAAAATTGCAAACAAGATTAAGGCAAATGAAAGGTTTTCTGCATACATAGTAATTCCTATGTGGCCTGAAGGTGATCCAACTGGAGTTCCTACACAACGAATTCTTTACTGGCAGGTTAGTATAGCATTTCTGATGTCATTGCTTTGTTTCTTGTTTAATGTGTATGCCTGTAACCGGTTTTTTTTTGTATATGGCATCATCATATCTTTGTTTTGTTTACACTGCAGAACAAGACCATGCAAATGATGTATGAGATAATATACAGGGCCTTGAAAGAAGCAGGCCTGGATGAGAAATATGAGCCTCAGGATTACCTAAACTTCTTTTGTCTTGGCAATCGTGAAGTCCCTGCTGACAGCACTAGTACTTCAAATGCATCAAATAATCCTCAGGTGAAACTGATAAGCCTACCCTATTGTATTTCATTCAGCAAACAATGCCAGCAAGAGGCAAAAACTTTTTCATTATAATAGCACATACTCTCTCTGTCCTAAAATATTTGTCATTCTGACTTCCTACCAGATTCATTGATCATTCTTTGAATCCGGACACACCGTCTGTCTAGATTTATTGAGCATTCTATGAATTAGAGACCCTAAGACACCTCCAGAATGACAAATAAACTAGGATGGAGGGAGTAGAGTAATTACACCATAGAAATACGAACTAGCACATGGTCCTGCTGGACTGTATCACTCTGAGTTTATATTACGAATGAACCTTACTAGGAATTCATTTCATATTGGTTCTTTGAGGAGATTGGTAAAAGTCATTATCTTTGACCCATACATGAATCAAATGACGAGTATGTGCTTTTTGAATTTATTTTGTCGGAGGCTATTTATTTCTACGCATATGATTTTATTGCTTCAGCTTTAACCTTAAGTGAACCTTTTCCAGTCAATGACTGAAATAATTTGGCTCAGTCATGTGGGTACTTGACCGAAACCTTGCAACTTGTGGAATAAAATTCTCAATTCATACCTCAATAACCATTTGATAATTTTCATGTTTTCTCTCATGCAACCTTTTTGTTTAACTTGTGACAAGGAGTTTTCTTTTTGCTTAACTGTTGTTTCCCTAAACTCTTCCTATGCAGGAACAAGCTAGAAAAAGGGAAGATTCATGATCTATGTACATTCAAAAGGCATGATTGTAGATGATGAATACGTTATCATTGGATCAGCTAATATTAACCAGAGATCAATGGAAGGGACAAGAGATACTGAGATTGCGATGGGTGCCTATCAGCCTCAGTATACATGGGCCAATAAAGTTTCTGCACCCCACGGACAGGTACGATATCATGACGTCTCGAGCTCACAAATACATATGATATATCGTATTCCTTGACAGTCAAGACATAAAAAATTGAACCATCCTAAATAAGGCTTGTATATTGATGTCTCACTTTAATGAGGTGTGGCCTCCATCCCAAAATATAAGTATTTCTAGGTATGTTGGGACAGAGAAAGTACTATTTTTGTTTTAGCATGTTTCATGGATAGATGCTCTAGTAGGAACTGATGCATCTGGATTTGTACTCTAAATATGAGTTTGGTGTTTTTTTTGTGTGTAGATTTATGGCTACAGAATGTCGTTGTGGGCTGAGCATATTGGTGCTATTGAGGAAAATTTCAACCATCCGGAGAGCTTGGAGTGCATGAGACGAGTACGACATCTTGGGGAAGAGAACTGGAATCAGTTCATTGCTGATGATGTTACAGAGATGAGGGGTCACCTCATGAAGTATCCTGTAAGTGTTGACCGTGAAGGCAAGGTGAAACCATTGCCAGGATGCACAACATTCCCAGATATGGGCGGAAACATTTGTGGTTCTTCACTTCCTTTTCTAGCAATCCAGGATAGCGTCACAACATAGTGCACCAGAACAAAGATGGAGAGCCTATGCTGTTTGCGAAGAGCACAGATAGGGTGAAACAAAAATTTGCAGTGGTATTTCATATGAGATCGCTTTGTTCAGGCCCTTTAAATAGCAAACCTACATCAGGTATATGTATATTGTGTCTCGTAAATCCTAGAAACCAACGTGTTGTAAATTGTAAATGACCGTGCGGAATGTTCTGAGTAATTTTTGTACAACTGTTTCCCAGTTCTCCTGAAAAAGCATTTGTTTTTATTCATCTTCGTACGTTTTCATTGTTCTTCTGAAATGCTGAAGTGTCTCTAGAGAAATTAAAATGTATTATTATGGATAATAAAAAGAAAGAAAGAAAGTCTAGTCTAGTTACAATTGCGTCTGGTGCGTTATCAGTGCCTAGTAGATCATCATGAAATCATTTCTTCCATCTCTCGGCCTGGATTTTCACTCCCATGTACCTGCACGGATTGGATTTGAGACCGGTAGAGTTATTTTGCGCTCAGAGAGTCAGAGCAAAATAACAAGGGACGAAGTGAGGTTAAGTTACCTTCCGAGCATCATGACGGTGGCCTGCGGATTGGTGCCGGGTGAGTACTTGAATGTGGAGCTATCGATGACCCTCAGGCGCTGCACCCCGAACACCCTGTAATCGTCGTCGACGACGGCGCCGACCTGGCACCCGCCGTGGTAGTGCCAGATGGTCATGACGGTGTCCTTGCAGTACTGCTCCGGCGTGCGCGAGTCGTTGATGTGGCGCGGCAGCAGGTTGACGGGGAAGTTTGCGGAGTCGGTGAAGATGGACTCGACGGACGCGTTGGCGTAGGTGAAGTTGGCGAACGCGCGGGACGCGATCACCTTCTCGATAGTCTCGAGCCCGTGCACGCACCGGTCCAGGTCCTCCTTCTCCCGGAAGTAGTTGAAGGTGACGGCCGGGTTGGCCCGCGGGTCCGGGGACCGCAGCTCGATGTGGCCCGACGAGACGGGCCCCAGGATCTTCTCGAGGATGAAGCCGCCCCGGAACGCGCGCCTGTCCAGCCGCCGCATCGCCTCCGCCGCGCGCTGCAGCGCCTCCGGCGTGCGCTGCCGCGGCGGCAGCGTGCCCAGCTGCCCGGTCTGCGGCGAGAACATGCCGAAGCTGCGCGCGAAGCGGCGCGCGCCCTCGGACACCGGGATCCCGAACTCCGACCCGCTCACGCCCTCGATGAAGCTGCCCATCCGGGTGATCCCCACGACCTGCACGAGCGAGAGCGCCACGGGCACGGGCGACGGGATGAACACCGAGTTCATCGGGTTGTCCGCCACGCCCTGCCCCACCATGGGCTGGTCCACCAGCGTCTGCACCCCGTGGGCCTCCAGGTGCACCTGCGGGCCCACCCCGCTGAGCATCAGCAGCTGCGGGCTCCCCAGCGTCCCCGCCGACAGGATCACCTCGTTCTTGGCCCCGTCGCGGAGGTACACCCGGTGCTGCACGCCCAGCGGGTCCGTGAACACCACCCCGTACGCCACCGGGTACGGCACGCCGTCCTGCCGCCGGAACAGGACCCTGGACACCGTGGCGTAGAGCAGCACCGTGAGCCCGCCGGGGCGCGCGTGCCGGAGGAAGTCCGCGGCCGTGTGGCGCTCCCCGGCGCCGTCGAAGATGGTGCCGCCGATCTTGGTCCCCGTGACGTGGTCGAACGTGAACCCGTTGTCGGGCGTGACGCCGGCCTCCAGCAGCGCGTCGCGGAGCGCCGCCTGCCACGGGGGCACGTCGGGCCGGAACACCAGCGCGCGCTCCACCCACCGGTACGACGAGTTCACCAGCCGCGGGTCCCACCCGGCCGCCTGCACGTAGTCGTTGCTCGCGCGCGTGTAGAACCCGGCGTTCAGGCAGCTCCCGCCGCCCAGCACGCGCGCGCGCGCGTTCACCACGCCGTCCTCGGACACGAAGCGCTGCGCGGCCGAGCTCGGGGACGTGTCCGCCAGCGCGTCCGTGAAGTGCTGCTGGCTCGACATGTTGCGGTAGGGGAGCCCGCCGCGCTCCAGGAGCAGCACGCGCGAGTGCTCCGACAGCGTCGCCGCCAGCGGGCACCCCGCCGTGCCGCCGCCGATCACGATGTAGTTGTAGCTCGACACCAGCGGCGCGTCCTGCGCGCGCCGAACGAAACGAAGGTTCTCCAGCCGATCTGCGCATAAGCCTGGCCATTATTACACAATTGTTTTGCAAAAATCCAAAGCTTTTTGTATGGACCGGGCAACGCACCATCCTCTGAGCGAGCGGCGAGGCAGAGTGAGCCAAGAACGGTCGCTGCAACCAGTAGTGTCACGGATCTCCCAAGTCCAGGCGCCATTTTCGCAGGCGATCACCGGTGATTACCGATTAGGTGCGAGAAAAGCTCGGATCGTTTATATATCCGGAGTTAGCTGATTGGTAGATTCAGAGTAGATTGTTAAATAAAGCGCGGTTGTTCTGCAGGGCAAGACGAGTGACAACAGAACTCAGAGAGTAGAGGCACCTCAGCAAATAATTTGGACATGCACGAGGGATGACGAATCTTTTACGCAGAGTGGAATAATTTGCTGCAACCACCAAGCAGGAGAGTTTACTTGCCAATCTTGAAATTGGTTTTGCACGCCGATGATTCCCAATGCATAAACAAACCTATGTCGATGTTTGATGCGGTCTTCTCCTCCACATCACTAGTAATGTTACTGTAGTGTTCAGAGGGCTCTCTAGGGGGATATACTGATTTGCAAGCCACTCGTAGTGAGTACAAGGTCCTCTATGTTTTAGTTTTAGATTCCACAATGTGAATAATAAATTTTAGATTGTGAAATATGAACTTATAAAAAAATCTAATAGTCAAACTTTTGGTGTGATTGTATAGATTTCACAACCCAACTTTTAGTCACTTACAATGGATCACAATGTCAAATAAGTAAATATATGTGCTATAATCTAGCAAACACCGTGTGTTAATAGATTTATGTGATTGTCAAATATTTGGACATACAAATTGTTAAATCCATATTGAAAGTAGCCCTTTTGTTTCAGCTTGTAATTTTAAAACACATAATCCATAATCTCTAGCTGAAATATAGTAACCTAACTATATAGTATGTGCTAGTGAGCACAAACACTCATGTAACCATAGTACCATATACACCTACAATGCACACACTCAAACCTACAACTACGTAATTCTAAGACAGAGGCATCCCCCCCCCCCCACCCTCCTAATATGCTATTTTTATGATATAAGGTCGTGTTTAGAAAAATACCAAAAGAGACATATTCAACTCCATGTTGACTTGGACAATTGCAAAGTACAACTTAGGTCATTGTGAAAAATATGGGGATTCATTTTAACAATTGTACTCTCTCAAATTCCCTCCCAATGACAGTGAAATATTCTTCCAACACTCATGGACCAAGCAAAGTATTTAATTCTCACACACTTCTGATACATTAGTTTTTTTGTTCAAGTATTACAATTTTCTTGACCGAAAATTAAAAAGTTTAAGTAGAAAATGAAACAAAATCTAGGAAGGATGTCTATACATATACCATTCCGAACCTACCCTGGGCCTAATTGAACACGGATGCATAAACTGTAAACTCTAAATCCGGAATGGCTGTTGGGCTTGTCATTTGTCAATGCTTTCACGACTTTGGAGGACCGCAATGTATTTGTAATTCTTTTCTTTTTATGTCTCAAGGACCTGTTTGTCATTTTTAGTTCAATAAGGTTCATGTGGCATTATGCTTGTACCTCTCAACAGTCGAAGAAATGATTTTCGAGACGGGAGAGATTGCGCCCCTCGGGTTCGTCTTCGTCTACCTTCAAAAGGACAAAAAGAAAAAAAAGAAGGCTCCAGCGACTTTTATTTTTTGTCACAGTCCCAGGCAAGGTTCACATATACAGTCATGTACAGACACGCCAGCAAATGCAAACGACACAAAACGAGAAGCTTCTTCCTGCAGGCCGGCGCGGTACGCGTTCGAGCCGTTTTTCTGCTGGCATGGGTGCGGGTGAGGCGCGGCAGCAGCTAGCTACCTGCTTGCTGCTCCGTTTCTCCTTCACTTGGTGCCGTCGGGGTGTTTGCCGGCGGGCGGCGGCGTGATCCGGATGACGAGGCCGGGGAAGACGTCGTCGGGGTCGTGGACGTGCGGGTTGCGCTCCAGGATGTAGGGGTCGCCGCACCTGGCGCTGATGCTGTGCAGCGTCTCCCCTCGCCCACCACGTAGATCTCCTCGCACGGCCGCGTCGCCAGCAGCCGCGGACCGCGCACCACCAGCGCGCCGCCGCCTCCGGGCTCCTCCCCGGCGCCGGCGAGGGACCCTACCGCCAGGACCAGGAGCAGGGCCAGCACGCAACAGCACGACGCCGCGTCGGCCGCCGCTCCTACCCTCGACGACGACCGCCGCTCTCTGGCCATCGCGTTCGTGTGTCGTAGTGCAACTTGTTTGTTCTTGTCACTTGCTCACTGCTCTGCTCTACACCTCTACTCTGCTCCGTGAGCGGTTATGTTGAGTAGGCCAAGCTAGGGGTAGGATGTTTATATAGAGACACGTGAAATAACCATGACCATGGAAGTGGACTGCTAAACGAGACTGCATCGTGAGGAATAGAAAATTCTAAGCTGAATAGGATGCATGCATTGTGACGTGTCCAACCGTAGTTCCCTGTCTCCAAAAGAGAACTGACTGAAGGTGTCGAGTTAGTTGATAAGCTCCTCAATTTGTGTGCGTACTGCTTTTTCACTTTCAGGCTGCTTCTGGAGACGAGTTGTTGAACAAGACTTTTCAGAAAGTCTTTTGATAAACATGAGTTATGCAAGGAAAATTGTGCACTGCTAGGTGCTAAATTACCAGTACGAGGTCCAATAATTCGCACTACATTATGAAAACATTGTACCAATCGTGAATCGCGATCACTGTCCGGCGCGTAAATATTGGCAGTTCGTGAGCAGTTCAGAAAGCATAGTAGAATCCTTGGAGCTAGGAATTTTTGCGAAAATCTGTCATCGCAACGAAGGCACGAAACGTCGACGGACTCAACAAGTGACGCACCGGACCAATCCAGGCTCCGCGCCACCCAAGTGTGCGGCTTCTCGTCAAAGCCGGCCGACACTGCAGACCTCCCGCCCTGTCCCACTCCTACACGGGCCACGTCGAGACGAGGAACAGGCACCATTTCCACGTGGCCATTGGCCAGTGGCACCGTCCGCTGCCATCTCCATCATCTGCCTCCATTCGCACTACGTCGTCCATCCCGTCTCAGAAATACTTGGATCGGCACACATGGACATCGACATCCCATTATTCAGCCGTTCATAAACGCGCTCCATTCACTTGGCTTGCACACGGTCCCCCACGGACGCGCGTCCACCATCCGATCGAAGGAACAGCAAAAACAAAAGCGAAGCGCGCATGCACGCCGCCACGGCGGACAGACACCTCTGCTCCGGCCGATCTGCGCCGTGGCGGCCGTCACCCTTCCACACCGACGCTTTGAAAGCTGCTGCGTTCGTTCCCCTGCCACGGCTTTGCATGTGAGACACACCACACCCTTTGCCATGACCGTGCGTGTGCGATACGCTGACCATCTCTGGCGTTCCAACTCCCAAGCGACACGGAGAGCGGCAACGACCATGACAATTGCGCCGCATGGCGGGTGACGCTGCGAGCTGCGCCTCGCACGTAAAGCGGCGCATTCACACGGGCCCACTACCTGACGAACATCTCAGACAGTAAAGTCATAACACAAGTACCCCACAGGATTTGCGAAACCAACTGCATTCAGTAGGCAATATTTTTATACGATTCAGCATGCAGAGTTGAGAAGCAGACAACATTTCAGAAGGCAGTGTCACTATAAAGTGCATCTCGTTAAATCTTTTTTTTTAGATTAAAGTGCATCTCGTTAAGTTTTTTTAGGCAAAGTGCATCTCGTTAAGTACTTCAGTTTCTCCTTCAAAGACCGCAAGGCCGACCCTCAGAATTTCGTGGCCCAGGGAGAAATTTGTTTTGGACGGCCCATCAAAGGACTTACCTTAAAGTTGCTAGAAGTTTCAAATTAGTCCCTCAACGATCATCGGAGTTCGGTTTTCAAAATCGGACAGAAATCTGTTTGGTTTTCATCCCTTGATAGTTTCGACGGTGGTTTTACACTACTACAGAAAGAGCCTGCAATAACATCTCGGATTTTTCAAGTAATAGCGGACACAAACATTTTCGCTATTACGAGTGTGTAGTCGCCGACGTCATCGTGGACGACGCTATTACGAGGTCCACTATAATAGCGGACGGTGATGACATCATCGACGGCACGATATTGAAAATGGCCAGTAATAGCGGGCACGATGACGTCATAGTTGACCGATATTGAAAAAAGTCATTAATAGCGGGCACAATAACGTCATCTTGGGTCCGATATTGAAAAAAGGCCAGTAATAACGGGCAAACCGACATCATTTTAGGCCCGATATTATTGTACCTCTCTCAGCCCAACTCAAAACCCATCAGCCCATTTATATATATATATATATGCAGTTAGGGTTAGAAAAACATCTCCACCTCCTCACTTCCTCGCCCGCCACTCCTCCTCCACCTCCTCTCTCTCTCTCTCTCTCTCTCTCGAGCCCGCCGTCCCGGGCGGGACTCGTCGCCGGCGCCCGTCCCCGCGTGGCCATGTCCCCGGCGGGATCGTCCCCGCGCCGCGTCCCCGCGTGGCCATGTCGGTATTACTATGACGTCACCGTGCCCGTTATTATAGTGGACCCCGTAATAGCGTCCCCTTCCCGACGCCCGTCAATCCCCGGCGGCCCGTTCTCGATGACTTCCCGGCGCGACCCTCCTCGACGGCCCCCTTCTCCGTGATCTCCCCGGCGTGAGCCTCCCGGCGGCCCCTTTTCGGTGACTCTCCTCGGCGCGACCCTCCCGACCGGCCACGACGGCCGCCTCTCCCCGCCTTCCGCGCCGCGCCGCCCCTCCCGGATCGGCCACGACGGTCGCCTCTCCCGGCCGTCCGTGCCGCGCCGCCCTCCCCGGCGCTGGATCCGGCAAGGAGGCAGCCGAATCCAGCGAGGAGGCGGCCGGATCGACGAGGTGACGTCGCACACGTCCCAAGATCCGGCGCTCGTGGCGGACGGATGCGGGCTGGCAACGGGCGGATGTGGGCCGGCGGCGGGCCGGGCTTGGCTCGGGCCCGAGGCCATGTGTACTTTTTTTATTTATTTTTATATGCCTGTAGTATCGGGCGCCTTGACCGATACCAAAATCCATGCTCGTAATAACGCGGACGTAGTATCGGTCGGATTGACCGATGCTACGATCCTTTTGCCCGATCATCGAAGGCTCCTTTTCTAGAAGTGTTAGCTAACATGGCCTCCAGTCATATGACATATCAATTTTCTTTTCTTTTCTTCAAGGTATGATTCTTAGCTTAATTACTTTTGTTCCATTTAAAAGCAAATGGACAACCAAACGGTAAAACAAAGCTACATTTATCTTAAACTCAACTTCACGCTTAAAGCATACTATATATCTGACACAGTGGCTTCTCATCGTGGATCATAGACAAAAATGCACTCTACACAGCTTACTTATATATGATTATAACTTTTGTGAACACAAGGGGTCTGTTTCTAGCCTAGCTAGTTTAACTACTAAGGCTATCTCCAACCGGATTGGATCATCATTGAAGAGAAATTTCAGAAAAAACTTAGCAGTTGGAAAGGTAAAATGCTCTCGATTGGAGGGAGGTTAATCCTAATCAACTCGGTCTTAACTAGTCTAGCTATGTATATGCTCTCTCTTTTTGAGGTTTCTAAAGGAGTTCTCGAAAAATTGGACTATTATAGGTCTCGTTTCTTTTGGCAATCCGATGATCACAAAAAGAAATATAGACATGGAGTGTAGTATGCAAACCGAAGGATTATGGAGGCTTAGGCATAAAAAATCTTGAGTTGCAAAATAAATGCCTTCTAAGTATATGGCTTTATAAACTTATAAATGAAGAGGGAATGTGGCAAAATCTTCTAAGAAAGATATATTTGTCCAATAAAACTCTCTCACAAGTGGAAAGGAACCCGGGTGACTCACACTTTTGGTCGGGAGCTTATGAAAGTTAAAGATAGATTCTTGGCCGAAGGTTCCTTCACTATCAAATCTAGTAATGAAGTTAGATTTTGGGAAGATGTGTGGATCGGTAGAAAATCCCTACAAGAAACTTTCCCATCTCTTTACAGATTATTGAGAAAGAAGAATGAAACGATTGCTCATGTACTAAGTACAAGGCCTCTTAATGTCTCTTTCCGAAGAGCATTGGTAGGTGAAAATCTAAAAAATTGATAAAGTTGTGGCAACAGTAGTGTTCATAAACCTTAGCAATGAAAAGGACCTTTTTAAATGGAATCTCGCTAAAGATAGCTTGTTCACGGTGAAGTCTATGTACTTGGCTTTGATACAAGAGGGTGTAGTACCCAACAAGAGTCCACTATAGAAGTTGAAAGTGCCCTTAAAAATTAAAATTTTCTTATGGTACTTACAAAGAGGAGTGACTCTTACTAAAGAAAATCTTGCAAAGAGGAATTGGAAAGGAAACACAAATTGTTGTTTTTGTAGTTTGTTAGAGACTACAAAATATTTGTTTTTTATTGTCACTTTGCTAGATTTATTTGGAACTATGCATATCATATTTGGAATTCAACCACCTAATAGTATTGCTCATATGTTTGGTTCTTGGCTACACGGGTTACCACGTAAAACTAAGAACCAAATCTTATTGGGTGCGACAACTATTTGTTGGGCTATTTGATTGAATAGAAATGATATGGTGTTCAATAACTTCAAATCTTTCTCCATATTGCAGGTTATGTTCAGGGCAACATACTTGGATCCGGTGGTGGTCCTTGTTGCATAAAGATGATGAAAGAGACAACCTAAAACTTGGATGTCGCCTCTTGGCATCGGTTATGATGGAGATCTTCAATAAATTTGGGTGGAAGTTTAGAAATAGACTTGAGAACTAAGTGTGTCGGATCTGTTGAACTTTTGCTTTGTGGTTTGGTTATCTTGTTTGATGCCTAATCTGTAAGCTCGATGTGGTTGTAGCGTTCCGAACCTTGAGCCTAGATGCTCCTTCTATATTATTTTGGTCATGTACCCCTTCGGAGGGTAGAGGCTGGGATCTCAATCCCATTATCTAAAAATCTCCAACCGGATACTCATATGGCTACCCAAAACCAAAATGGGTAAAAAAATGCTAAAAATTGTCTCCAACTCGGAGACCCATACCGGATAGCTATTTTGGGAGAGAGCCAACTCGACACTCAAAAATAAAGCAGCCTCCATGCTACCCATTCTTTCTTTTGCCTCCATCTCTCCTCCCTGGCCTACATCTCGACACCGCCATGCCCCGCCACCGTGCCACTCAAAAGGAGAAGCGGGTGGCCTCCTCCCCGGCGTCGGCACCGCCGCCGCGTCTTGCCGCGCGCTACTTCGTGCCTCGCCTCGGCCGCCTCGCCCCATCTCGCCCGACGGTAGCTCGCGCGTCGACCGCAACCTCTCGCCCGACGACGGTATGTGCACGTCCTCCTCCCCGGTGCCGGCTTCACCCGCTCGGTGAGGTCGAGTGACCTCTACCTCGGGCGGTGGATCCACACGGAGGTGGACCTCCTCCTCGAGCGTCGGCAACGCTCCACCCCGCCGCCGTTGTCGCTCGACCTCCTCGGCCGCATCTCCCCGTGGCTCTGCGTGAGCGTCGCCCGCCCGATCCATTTTCAAATCCCGGTGGAAATGATCACATTTGAGTGGTGTCCCTTCGGCCGCATGAACACCCATTCGAGCCTTTGGGTCTCTCAAATGAATGTCCTGGGTTGGAGATAGCCTAATTATGGTCATGATAACTGGATTCAAAGACTATCCACATCGTCACCATGTGGGCACATGCCCCTATTCTCAAAGTCCACCGGCCACATCCTTGTCCTCGCCTTCCTGCTTGTGATTAAGTATATTTCCTTCCTTTTGTATAAAAGATTAGGTGATTAAGTATATTTCCTTCCTTCTGTATAAAAGATTAAAATGTTCGTGATGAGATTAATAAGTCTGTTAGATTGGAGATTATGAATTCTTCTACTCACTCTGGAAAGAATAGATAAAAAGACCAAAAAACTTCTATAGGAGAACTAGTCTTAGACTATGTATTATTTCATAATTGAAAATAATATAATAATATAATTTTTCTTTTGATATTTAATTAATTTTTTATCATACTCTATTTAGCAGTAATTGTTTATTTTTTAAGAACTCCAACGTACAAGCACTCTGCGTGCTAGTATATCTTTTTAAAAGTTACCCACTATTATCATTACACAAAGACAGACTAAATGTCCATATGTGGTTTAAAAATTACCCACCATTACTATTATATAAGTTTATTTATTATATAATTTTTTATTATATATTTTTCTATTATAAAAAATATATAGCTCAAAAATTTATAGTAATTAAAATTAGCGATATGTATAAGTTAATATAACATTATTCAGACTTAGATTGCTAATACTAGTAACGTTAGATTGCTTTCTGGAGAACTATAGGAGAGCTAGTCTTAGACTATGTAATATTTCATAATTGGAAAGAATATATTAATATAATTTTTCTTTTGATAGTTTAATAAAATTTTGATCATACTCTATTCATCAAAAGTATATAGTTCTTAACATAATTGTTTCTATCTTTTAAGAATTTCAATGTACGAGCACTTTGCTAGTATGTCTATAATACTTTAAAAATTACCCACTTATTATCATTACCCAAAGACAAACTAAATATCCACATATGCTTTTAAACTTACTCACCATTACTATTATATAAGTTTATATATTACATATTTTTACTATTATGAAAAATTACAACTAAAAAAATTTATTGTAATTAAAATTAGCGATATGTATAAGTTAATATAATATTATTTGCACTTAGATTGCTAATATTAGTAACGTTAGGTAGCTTTATGGTGAATTACTCTTTTATTCGAATTATTCAGTATTTTAATCGATAAAGTCGAAGTATTGAATTTAATAAAATTATATTATTTATTACTTTTTAAAGGGATATGTAAAGATTAACTGTATTTGCATTGCATGCGTGAGTAGGTTGATTAGTACTATAATTTACGGCTGGGGAGTGCGTGTCGGTGAGGACAACTTAAGTGAATCTCCGAACAGGATTTGATCAGTGCACGTCCTGTATTGCATTTACATACAAACCTACTCTACTCTACACAAGCAAATCCGTGATCACCTCATCCACGAGCTGATCGGTCAGCACACCCGCGACCACCAGACCGACCTCGCGCTCCTCCTCGCGGACTCGCATCCACCGCCGGCCCCGCTCCATCTCCGCCAGGACAGCCTTCCCGCCGCGCAGCACGTCTTCCAAGCCCCACCCGGCGCCGTCCAACAACCATCCCCTGGCCGCTGCCAGAATTTCACCGTCTACCCAAGGTTCAGCCTTTTGCCGCGGTGAACCGGCCGGCGCACGGAGGCCAGCGCGTTCCGCTTTCATTTCGACCGAGAAATCTAGCAGAAGCCGTTCGGAACCGCGCGAAACCGTTTCCGTGAGCAGAACAAGAAGACCGTCTTCATCTTGCTCCTCGTGCACCCTGGCGCCGTGGTGCCTGCTACTGCTCGTTGCGCTTGGAGGTGTTGTCTCCTCGGCATGAACGGGCAGCTGCCGCACTGGGACGTCGTGTTGGTCATCGGCGTCCTGGCTGGCGACGAGGCGCGTCTCCAGGTCAACCGGGCCTAGCTCGTCGAGGCTCCCGAACCGTCTGATCTTGTGCGCCTTTCTCCCCCCTGCTGCATCACGACAAGATGGGAAGAAAGTGGATTAGTCACGCGCGGATGATCGATCGATTGGCTCGTTGCCATCGTCCGACCTCCGGCAATCACTGGTCCCGTAGGACCAGTAGGATCTCACGTAACGTGCCCGGGCAAATCGGCATGGCTTTATGTTGTCCGTATCCTGTCCAGGCAAAAGACAGGAGGAACAGGGGAGATTCCGGCGAGGCACCGGCACTCACTACCACCCAACACCTCCATAAACATTCAAACACCGGTAAACCTACTCTTTCGAGCTGATGATAGCATTGTTACCCATGGAATTCATCTCTCGACCGCGCGCACACGATTCTAAACCAACTGTGCTCTACTAGTACATTTCTGCGTGCAGGCATTTCAGCATGCAAAGTTGAACTGGACAAGATTTCAGAATGCACAGTCAACCGCGCTCAGTGCCTCTCTGCTTCATATCGTGCAGTTTTGCCCTACTGACAAGACACACTATAGACGTCTGACTCTGACCTCAACTTTTTCCCCTTGTAATTAAACGTTCGTATAGTACTCAACTAGTGAACATTATAACAGTTTCTTGATTCTTTGGGCGATTGTTACTTCTTGCATGGACGGGTACTATTAGTATTTTCTTAGCGATTCAGAGAAGTAGTTCTCTTCTTACCCTGGAGAAGCGAAAGCAGGCTGTCATCGGGTGAAGGCGAACAGTCATCGTCGAAGCAGGGGAAGTCCATGACGGCCACGGGGCTGAGCTGCTCCTTGTCGTCCGCCTCCGAGCCCGAGCTGGACCCCTCCTCCCGCCCGGCTCCCCCCATCTTCTTCACCGCATCCTGCATTATTGCACGGCAATCAAACAATTAGCCTCCGGCTTCGAGAGTTCGAGAGCGTTGTGACACACTAGTACTCCAAGGCTCAACCAACCATAGTATAGCTATTAGCAAAAGCTGCGAGTGATTTGGCCGAGCTCGAGGACAGGCCGAGCCGGAGCCGGAGTACGGACCAGCAACAGCAGCAAAGCGGCAAGGACGCACGCGTGGGCGTCCTCTTCTCTCCCGGTCGTTTTGTGCCGGTGGAGCGAGCCGCGGCCTTTTCGTAGACGACAAAGCACGGCGCCGGGAGCAGAACGTGCGGCGCCGGCTCGGCAAACGCTTTGTTGACTAATAATAGGGCAGGCGTGTTGATTACCAACCAGGTGGGCATCACACACCACATGCGATGCTTGTAAACAAAGATAAGGCACGGCGGTAGTGGACCTGGCTAGTGGTTGCTGGTACCCCCAAATGCTTGTGCGCGACATGCAGCTTTGGCAATGGCAGCTACCGGCCGGAACAGGGAGAGCGGGTCGGAGGCGGTCACTTGCCGGACGGAGAGAGCCCTCCACCCGACGAAGCTACTACCGTTGCGGTGTGCGGAGCGAGAACACTGTTTTGTGCGCGTTGGACGAGGGCATTTACGCGCGCAGCAACTTTTCCTTTTGGTCCACTGGGCACCGTCGACGTGAACAGGAGGACGGTTCGCGTAGCCCAACAGTGAGGACTCCCAGTGGTCGCGGCTGTGGACCAGTCAGATCCATTTTTCACCGGCCTACTGTATGTGGCTACCAGCACTTGACCGCCAGACAGCAAGTACCCCGTACTTAATAGTGGAGTACTGTCTCGAACCAAGTGGTCAAGGTAAACACAATTTCGAGGCACGATTTTCATTGGACTACCAATGTAGTACTCTAGAGATATGCACGGTTAACAGCAGGGTAAACGGGTTAGGCCGTGCCCCTAGTGTTGAACTCTCAAGGGTACTAGCGGTACAATCTGCACCCGTCCTCTCCATCAATCAATCGCCACAATTGGCGCAGGTGATTAATCAGAAGTAGTAGCACTACCACGAGCTACATAATAAATTACTCTCTCCTACACTGTACAAAAACGTAGCCTACGCATCAATGCAGCCCATGATCCCCTTGGATGCTTCGTGCATGGGCACAGTGCAAGAAGATCCGCATAAATGAGCCGGCCGCGTGTGGTTGTGTCGTACTGTGACGGTGTCAATGGGTGGGGGCTTCCCTAACCGCTTCCATGGCTAATCCTCTGTTTTGAGCAAGTACGCAATGGTGCGGCGTAGCTAACCGAACCAAGTTGAGCATGGGACATGGTCCAACTGAATTAACGCCCAATTATTGAAGCGTGATGATGATCGGAGCACAGTGCAAAGCGGACTGGTTTAGTTTAGTTAGTTACCTCGTTCTCCTCTCCGGCGCCGTCCACGGCGGCGGCGTGGATGCTCTCCGGGGCCGAGCTCGCCGACGAGAATTCCGAGTCCGAGGACTCAGACCGTGACCTTGCTGTCCTCCCGGACGAGTCGCTGGACTCGGACGGCGACGTGTACCCGCAGCCGTGCACGGCCGCGTCCTCGTCCGGCTCCTCCTCCTCGTTGCTGCCACGGCGCCACCAGAAGCTCCCCCTGAGGCGGCGCGAGAGGCTCCGGGAGATGTGCGACAGCTTGCTCGAGCGCCCGAGGGACGACGGCGAGCGGCAGAAGCCGAGCGACAGTGGCGGCGACGGCTCGGCGAGGCGGCGCGGGTAGCAGCGGAAGCCGGCGGCGCTGCACGAGTCGCAGTCCAGCTCCAGGAGGTCCTTGAGCCGCATCAGGGGCTTGCCCGTACCCGCCATTGGAACGTGCACACCCACTGTCCTGCGCCTCCACTACTGAATCAGTGAGCTTGGCCCGTGGATCAGTGGCGGCCGGAACGCGTTTAGTAGCTGATCAGTGGTGGACTAGGCGGGCGATTTAAGGGCGCGCGCGGGTGCGTGGCAGCTTCGGCAATGCGGCTGGAAAATTGCCGGGCGTGCGGGTGCTCGTAAAATATTTGCGCGAGTTGAAGCTTGTTTTGATGCGGGAGCAGGTGCTGCTTGTCTCGGGCCGGCGCCTCGTGGTGGGAGAGGGAAACGGCGAGCCAGGGAGACAGGGCGTGGCGCGCCGCGCGCGGTTGGTGGCGGAATCGGGAGGATTCGCGGGTTTAATATGCCAAGCGCACGGGGGTCGCGACACCCGCCGGTTCTTCGTCGCCGTTGCCTTGTGCCCTTGTCCTGCCCACCCGGGCTGCCGCATGGTGATGCGTTGCTATAGTTTCTGCTCGTATATCACCCACTTCGGACTGCCGAGTACTGCGCGAAATTGATCGGCCATGGGCAAAATACTGTCGCGTAGTAATTGCGATGGCTGGTGGCTGCCTTGTACTCGACGAAACCGGTTGCGGTGCACTCGACGGTAGTAGTAATGCCGTATGAAGCGATATAAGCAGCAAACGCTCTTTCTGTATTTTAATTCACGCCCGATCCTGGACTGGTGAACGCCGTCTACGTTGCACGGTTGTTGGTCGAAGGATCAGGGAAACGGTACAGTGAAAACGGACACGAGTGCTGTGCTCCATAATAATTGTCTGAAACTCTGAATGCCTGCACCGGTCATGCACTAGTGCACTAGTGCAGCGTAGCGAAAGCTGCTGCCTGCGTCTCTGGGGCGGACAGGACGTCGAGCGACGGCAGCCCACTTTGCTCGAGTCCTGTTGACTCAGCCTGAACAAAAGCCGCGTCAACCGGTAAATGACTCCTGCTGCCTGCCGCCGAGCCGAGACTGTGAAAGAGCAAGTATATACTACACTGTAGTGTGATCGAGATTCGACGGCTGCGATTACTTTACGCCCGGCGAGGATTAGTTTACTCCGCCTTCTCGAACAGCGACATCATTCACAGCGCATCGACAGGCCGAACCTTCGGCGCGGTTTCCACGGCCGCTCCGGGCGCCACCGCGAATCGATGCCGATGCGATTCGCCCAAGATTTCGCTCGTGTGTGCGTGTGCCTACTGCCTACTACGAGTCCTACGCGGAGTCAAGTACCCGCTGACCTGACCGGCACACACGTAGGAGCCGGCGGGGAATATGTACCGCGCCGCGTTCTGTTTTTCTTAACCTCGAGATTCGAGCTCCAGCTGTGCCGCCGTTTCGGTAATCTCCGCCACGTGTGTAGCCTCCCAGCCCGGCATCGCGTACGGCTTGTCCCCCCGGTGAGTCGGTGACTCTCCTCCGTCCATGGGCGTGAGTACGACCTGGTCTCAAACCCTGCTGCGCTCGACACGGTGACGGTGAATTCAGAAGCGGGGAACTTGGGCTTGGACCGGGTTCTACTGCCCAGCTGTTTCCGTTTCGAATGCGTAGGGGCGCGCAGGTGATTGCTCAGCTCAAACCGGACGGGCGGCACCAAGCGACAGGACCAATGCAGCATGCGCGTGGCGGGCCACCGCAGTATCCCTGGCAACACAACCAGACTACTTCAACGTCGCCACTACTCGTTGCCCCCTCTGTCCAGGCTCCAAGCATGGCAGATGCATTGTGTGAGCGACGCGACAAGTAATGACCAGCCCTATCGAGTAATACTATTGCAAAGCTTTGATTTTTTAAACCGAGTAGCTTAATCGCCTGAAAGACAATCGAGCTCGTCTGATTAGGTAATTAATAACGCAGCAACATTTAACAGTGGACCGGCCGGGTTGCCTAAGGAAATCAACAGCACCCTTGTGAGTTAGAGTTGAGCGACGGGGGCAGACGGCAGGAAGAAGCGAAGCTGCTAGCAGACGAGAACCTGAGAAGGAGAGACGGATTCTAAGGGATTTGGATCCTCTAGATTAGAGGACAAAATTCAGAGGCGCTACAGTGCCTCTGAATTTATTCACATGCAATTCCAATGGATGTAAAATGGACATCAAATCGTTAACGGTAGGAATTTCTATGCTACGGTGTTTGGTATGGTTTTAATGCAGAGGAAATTGTAGCTACTCTCACATTTTACTGTAGCCTAGGATTACTATATCATGAATTTATACCTCCTCCGCGACCTACTGCAAACAATTTGCATCCGATTCTTAGGGATGACGACGTGAGGGAGTGGCGCGGTTCTTTGTGCCCGTCGACGCCTATAATTATTATTATTGCAACACTGGCTGGTGGTGGCAAGAAAGTACTATTATAACGCACGCATGTTCTAGTAATACCACATATCACCACGCTACCTATTGGTAACAATAACAACCATGGCGTTGCAATAGCCTTAGTCGCTATGACAACGAAGGCGAGTCGTTGCTATATGCGTGAGGGGTAACACAACGAGATAGGTGTCATCGCAATATGTACAACATATGTCCCAACAAGTATGAATTCGAGGCTATATACATTGGCACAAATGACAACAAACTAGGAAGCTTTGCTATACGCGTAAGGGTATTACAAAGACGAGAAAGCATCGCCATAAGTGCAACATGTATCGCAGCGACCTATGAATTGAGGCTATATAGGCATGCACGTATGGGAACAAACTTGAGGCATCGCTATATGTTTAAAGGCAAATGCAAAATAAATTAGTTGTAGCTATATGGCGTTATAACAACCGCATGTAGCGCTGCAGCTCCATGGTTGTGGCAATACTCAGTTATCACCTAATTAAGCAATATTTATTTTGTAATTGTTGGAAGAATATTAAATCAGTAATAAACTAATAATGCAACAAAATATTTCACAAATAGAGTATTAATAATAAATCAATCTATCATGTTTCTTATTACAACCCGTCCAAATATCCACCACAATCTATTTTATATTAAAATCCCTTAACTATTGCCCTGTCTATCTTGTTATAGTAGCACACTGCATATAGTAATAACCCATGTTTTAGGGACTTTTTATGGACATGACCCTCAAAACTTGTTTGTGCTATATGTTGAGGAGGGGATCACCACCTTACTCCGGTGGGCCAACCCGGAGAGAAAAGGCCCAAGAAGGCCATGAAGAGAAAGTCTATAGCCCATCTAGGAGGAATATGCTATCTGTAAATATTACTAAAATGCTCTCAAAGGGAGTGTAGTAAGCCTATAGACAATAGTGTAAATTGAGCTGATAGGGTTGAGAGAGTATGTGTCTGTAAATACTCTCTCAACCCATCGCATCAGCCATATGGAATCTATGTAATACACCTGTAATACGATATATGGCCACCCGTAATGGGGACTCCTTCAGAGGCTCCCTTGTGATTCCACACTTGTTCCTCCCCTTATAGGCATAGTCTAAGGTTCATCTAGTCCCGAAGCCCATATACTACCCTTTTTGAAACATCCTTAGATCGACCCCTATCTTGTTTGTTGTGCTCTTAGCCACCACAACACTATAAATTGTGTCCGAGCTTTAGGAAAATAAATGAAATGATATCTAATTCTTATGAAAAACATCATAGTTTGGTAGTGATGTACATATGACACAGGCCAAAATATAATAAGAGTTTTGTTTGTCCTACTATTGTGGAGCGGTAGGTCCATGGGTGAGTGGGAGTACGAGGCTTTCTCTATGGAGGATTCGATTGGTGATAAACAATGATAAAAATACTCATCGTTATGACACTATATTACCTTAATGCACAAATATGTAGACAAAATATATAAGCCAATCACTTTTTCTATATTGTGATGTTCTCAAAGTTCAATAAATTAAAATAGAGAAAATTACATCTGATTCATACAAGACAAATCTCATTTAACGTACTTTAACTCTCGTCACGAGACCACAGTTGCAGTTACCAATACATCTAAGAAATACTTACAACACTAAACAATACCGTATGAATAGCCAACTAGATTGTTGCAAGATATGGCATACTATGTTTAGACAAATTCTAGTTTCTATATGTTGTAACAATGGATGGTGTTCAGATATTCATATATATGTCTAAGTACGTTTGAAGGTAAATGGTGAAAATATGACAATGTGAAACGTGTCAAAATAAAGACTGAAAGTTTTTCTTCTTATTAATATATCTAATAAAAAAGAGAAAGTGTTACCAAATAAAACAGGTCATTATTTTAGTTCCTTAAATTCACACACTAGAAAACACACCTCCAGCAAGAAATGTTCGAGCATCAAACAATGATCATTGTCCTATGCACTAAATATTTTGCACGAATGTAGGTATCCACACAAGTCATTACTTAGAAAAATTAAACTGCAACTCTACTTACCTCATAATGTCAGAAAATTACAACTTTTGTAGATAATTTCAGGGAACTATAACTGCTATTCTTACTCTTTGTTTCAAAAAACAATACAAGTGTTTCATGCACAATCCCACCTTCCAGCCTCACATGACCCTTTTTCTCATATTAGAAGCTGACTGGTGGCATCTAGTGGATGTGCATGTTAGCATGTATAACAGATACTCAGTACCTAGTTTTGGTGGAATATGTGCATGTAATTCTCCACCGGAGTTCAAACATATTAATTTTCTTATTATAAACTACTAAAAGTGTCGATATGTATTATTCCTTTTTTCCCGACGATAAACTTTTAAAATTGTATTTTGTTGGTACAAACTAAAACATTTTGTGCCGACAATTCCGCGTGTTGTAATAATAAGTGACGGTAAAAGATGCTGATAATACCGAGCATATATGTCTTTACCCGTGTCGTATCTTCATCTTCGAATTCACATCCATGTTACGTACGTACAAAGTCACACCAAGACATACATCTCTGAGTCCACATCAGGCGAGATCCCACACGTGCCCATGTGCTAGCACACGATCGCGGTGTGTGTCCTCATCTCGCACCACACCCTCCACTACGCACTGTCAAGTACCCCGAGGACCATATGCCAGCACAACAATGCACATTAGAAGTTGATCCCACAAGCCTCTCCTCGTCCTCCAGCGACGCCACGCCCTTTGCCGCTATCCGGGGACGATACAGCACCGGCGAGCTCATTATCAGCCCTTTCCGCCATTCTCGCCATCAGCCGCGGCATCTCGACATGTTGCCATCGTTTACGACGCCGCATCGCGTCTCGTCCGCAGTATTGTTTCTGCCTTTTAGCTCGTGATTACGATTGCTTCTACGGTTCGTACATCGTAGTCCTGTCCACCGCCGTGTCGTGAATGTCTTCCGCGGAGGTGTCGGGGAGGAAGTTCAGCACCGTCCGCCATGCCAGCACTAATGCGACGGCATCGTACGACACGGAGGACATCTCTGGTGTGGCCTACGTGGCGAGCCATCCTGCCGGGCGTCTGCTGCTTGCGGTCTCGCGCGGATCTCTGTCTCGGATCTACTTACCCGCCCCGAATTGCACGCTGCAGTACGCCGCGTGCCCCGTCTGTCGTCTCCGGCTCTCCGCCCAAAAGTCTCTTACGTGCTCGTCCTGCAAGCAATGCGAGACAACAGCAATTAGCAAGGACGACATTAAGTTGCAGGTAAGAAGTGAAGCAAAGACCACGTAAGAGCACCGATCAAACTGGCAAAGTGATGTGCAAGGATAATGTTAACTGATTTTGGGTGTGTTCGTTTCCTCCCTCTAAAATTTAGCACTGTCACATCAAAGAGAATCTTATTATTTATGAATATTTCGATCAACTTAATGATAAAACCCTATTGACAGATTGGTGCTAATTTTCGAGATGAATCTAATGAGCTTAATTAATCTATATTTTGCTAAAGTGATGCTACAGTAACCGTCTTCTAATTACGACTTAATTAACCTCATTAGATTCGTCTCGTAAATTAGTCTAGGGGCATGTAATTTGTTTTATAATTAAACTTTATTTAATACTCTTAAATAATAAGATTCTTTTTGACGTGACAGCTCTAAAATTTAGACCCCAGAAACGAACACACCATTTGTCTCGATGTCAGGTGGATTGAAATTAATTTGCTATTTCAATCACTTTTCAGTTGATCCAATCGTTCACATTTCTCATTCACTTGTACAAATGGGAACAGAACTAAATATTCCAACAATAAAGTTTTATTGTTCTAGCACTACATTTCACTGTCCCAAAAATGTGACTGGGTCAAATGCAAAATTTTAGCTAACCAACTTGAAGAAATAAATCAAATACTGTTTTCTCTTTTAATAGAAAAAAAGCTTGGGAGATAGATAGAGGACCACATTGAACTGAACGAAGTAATTGCACAAAGTCGATGTCTATGAAGGGAGGAATTGTGGGACTTCTATGTTATAAGAGTTGAAGGAGGAGGATATAGGCATTGACAAAGTTAAAGGTTGAACAATGTTATCTCAATGAATGATGTACACAACAACCTTTACTAGTCCTAGATCGATACAAACACGAGGCGAGAGAGGAAGGGGCCGCCTGAGTCGAGCCCTCGGTAGCCGCCTCCGGGACCGTGGTGCGCTGCCCTCGGCCATGGCGTTCACTGCGGCGTTTTGGACAGAGGCATGCCCTTCACTGCACGTCCTGTGTCAAGGCGAGGCAGGGAGTGGTTCTACGAGATCGGAGCGGGCGGGCAGAGTCGGAATGGCGGCGAGTAGGCGTGTCGGAGTGGCGGGAACCGACAGTTTTGTCTGAGCTATCATTCGTAAGCAGGTTGGCTACCTACATGCCGTGTTGTGTGCGCTTTGTCCACTATTGCAGTTAGGCCTGGGCATTCGGCCGCGTAATTCGGTGCGGTTAACCAGCGGAAGAAAACCTCGATGGTGGAGAAATGGGACAAGAGAAATTAGGTCAATCTCACTAGGAGTGTCACGATAGTCTAATGAGCATTAATTTTGCTGACATGACATGAGAGAGAAGAGAGAATGTCATGAGATGAGAGATATTGTCATCACCATGACTCTTCACTGGCACAGTCTTAAGAATATCTTCTTGATAACTGTGTGATGACACTCTCCATTGAGACTGGTCTTAGTAACCACATAGTTTGATAGTCTGATCTTTACAATGATTGGGCTATAAAAGGAAACGTGAAAGAGATAGTCACATTAGTTCTGAAACAAAAGAATTGTAATAATTTCCAGATCAGGGGAAAGAAAGATAAGTAAAAAAAACATGAGGGGCATGTGAGGAGCAAGTAATCTGACCTGTTATCGCTAGTCACTCTTTTTGTTGCAATGTGGAAAATATCTTTGTCAAGCTCAGAGACCCTAGCTGTCTTTTGTGGCATTAGTGAAACAAACATGGAAGGTGATGCCAAGGATGCTGGCATTTTGATAGCCCGTTTTATGTGCAAGAAGCTAGAAAGATTGGTTGCATCTCCTTTGTGTTCAGCAGTTCTTACTACATCTGAATCTGAAAGTTTCAACTGGAGTGTGACATGGTTCACCCTTCTAATTTGAGATAGGTTCGCTAAGCTGTGGTGAGTCATCATGACCTTTTGTTGTACCTTTGCCGTTCTTGCTTGTGTCATCTACATCTATGTTGCTATCCAATGCACGGGCCAAAGATTTCCTCATATTCTTCTAATGGGAACCAACCATAGTAGATTGTTGTTGTCTTTTTTGAGGAGTCCATACCGAAAATCCCTTGTTGTTGCTATCCAACAGAGGAGATGTAGCGTCACCTACAACATGGGGTTCTTGCTTTTGGTTTGCACTTTGACCTTGCTCTACCATATTTACTGGCAAACTATGTGAAGGGTCAGAATTACCAGTAGACTTTTTGCAGCAGCAACATCTGCCTGCTGCACTGTCAGGTCACCATGCAGATTTTCTGCTGAGTTGTTGGCTTCTTTCACACCTGATTGCGGGATTGATGGAGTTCCCAAGTCATCCGTTCCAACTGCTAGCTTGAAATTTTGGAGAGATTTGTCCGAACCAATATCATAACTCTTTTCTTCTCTCTTAGATAATTCTGGTGAAACAACATTGACTGTGTCCTGTGATGCAATCCCTTTTGCAGGTTCAGAAGCATTTTTTGTACCATTCAATGCGTCCGATGCGTGAGCCACATGATGGTCTTGGAGTGGAAATAGTAGACCTTGAGTAGTACTAGTAGATTGTTGTAATCCTTGCAAGTACGATTGTATTATTTGACATGATTGATTCACCAGAACTGAATCATGGTTAGTCAGTTAGAGAATTTAAACACAATCTTAACCTAGCAAGGTTATGATTGAGGGGGCTATGGGATAAACAACAATGTTATGTAAACACATGATATGTATACACGTGATATACTTGGAGCGGTTGTGATGAGGAAATAAGACCTCTACTAGTTGTTGTATGTTCTATCTCTAACAAATGTTCTATCTTTAGTTAAATAACACTTAGCCGCCAGCCATCGATCGGGCAAGGCGTTCCACCTAAACATCTTCCGCACCTCTGATTTTAAATATCTATCAACCAGTCCGACATGAATTGGATAAGTTAAAACTTATTTAATAAGCAACTCATTTTTTTCTAGACACTATATTATCTCAATTTGAGTTATTGGCATGATTGTATTAATTACCATGAGACCACTTCCCTAGCAAGAGTAGATTTAATAAGAAAGTCTTATACAATACTCAACAATGACCACCGACTACAACCTAACCTAAGATTATTATACATTATAATCATAAAGATATATACATTTAAGGAAGAAAAATATGATAAGCATGTTTTAGTCTACATAATATGTGATTATGTGAAATGCATAATAAGCACTTCGTATGCTTTACTACTTGAAAGTAACCTTGTAAATATAAGAATATTGAGATGTATCACAGTGAACTAGTGAAGACCATATATAGAGCTTTTCTCAACAATATCAATTGCAAAAGAAACAAATTAACGAATAAAGCATGACATTATTTTTAATTCCATAAATACGCGTAGCAAGTAAAATATGACATCATTTTTAATACTTTTTTAACTTTTCTTGGACTTACTACTTACAATGCGCTCATAATATACATCAAGAGTAATAAGTTAGCAGTGAGAAGGAGCAAAGCTTAACTGAAACATATACGTTTGTATATCCGTGTCGTGTCTGCATCATCGATTTCACATCCATGCTACGTACGTACAAGTGCATCACGGAGTGTACAAATGGCCCCCGACGCATCTATTCGTGTGTCCACATCAGGTGAGATCACACACGCGCCTATTTGCAAGCACACGGTCGCAGCGCGCGTCCTCGTCTCGCACCACCCTCCACTACGCACTGTCAGTAGCTCGATCACGGTGCCAGCGCAGCACGCATCGCATCAAGAGTGATCCCACAAGCTGACGCCGCCCTCGTCCTCCAGCAACGCGGCGGCTTCCACCGCCGGCGGCGGACCCAGCACCGGCGGGCTCATCATCAGCCCTTCCGCCATGCTCAGCATCAGCCGCGGCATCTCGAACACGTCGTCCTCGTCCACGACGCCGCCGTCCATAGCGTCCAGGCCGTCGTGCCGCCTCTCGTCACCCGCACCACAGCCATTGCTGCTGGCTTGCAGACGCCCGTGATGACAATCGCTTTTATCCATTGCTGCCGCCAAGGCAGCGGCAGCGGCCGACGCCGCGGCGCGAACGTCCTCCGCAGAGGCCGACGCGGGCGCCGGGCGCGACCGCGCCGCGTCGGGGAAGTTGAGCGCCGTGCCGGCGCCGCGCAGCGCCAATGCGGCGGCGTCGTACGCCGCGGCGGCCATCTCCGGGGTCGCGTACGTGCCGAGCCATATCCGGCTGGGCTTCCGCAGCTCGCGGATCTCCGAGACCCACTTGCCCGCCCTGAACCGCACGCCGCGGTACACCGGGTGCCTCGTCTCCGCCCGCGCGCGCCGCCCGCACGCCCTGATGATGCGCTCCTCGTGCCGTTGCTGCTCCATATCAGAACGCCAGCATTGCATGTAAACAGCACACGGGTCAATGGCAAGGACGACACCGGTCAGCTTGCACGTACACGAAGCACACAATTAAGAGACCCACCGACCACAGCGGGCGCAAAGTGTGCACTGGAAATTAATTAGAGGAAGCTAGTAGTAGCTAGTGGTCTCTTCTCGTTGCCGATCGAGTACGTCCAAATGCAGGATCGCAGGAGGGTTTAAAAAACGGGGCAGCCGCCGGAGTTGGTGAAACCCATCCGCGCGCGAGCGAATGAACACGACGTGACGGGAACGCGTTTCGACGCGCTGGGCTAGAGATTAGCTGGGAAGCACGACGCGCGCAGCCCCGGCCCCGTAAAAGCGCCGCCCCCTCACCAGGCTTTTGGACGGCCCGGCCAACGGGGACTCGCCACGCCGTTGGCGTTACGGGTGCGATCTGTGATGTCTTGGAAAAAGCCGCTTTTGGCTAGTGCGCGACGAGGTTACCGGTACGACCATCGATCGCCAGGCGATCCAGGTGGCGGAGGCCCGAGCTTCGGCCGCTGATTCGACGAGTGAAACCCGAGAGCTCGTGTCTTGACTCGTTCAAATTCAAGGACAGTATAATAAGGGTTTCCATGGAAAGGTGAAAGGGAGAGCTCGGAAGATGATCCATGATGCATCATTCTTTTGTTTTGTTTTTTCTGTCACCTACCATATCCAGTACTAGATTACGCGGCGGTGCATGGTCAGATATTTTTTGCGTGAGATCAAATGAGAACGATGCTTCAGAACCTGCCAGACTGTAAATCCATATTCAGAGGTTCAAGTCGTTTCAGCTGCGAACCGCGTCATGCAGATTTTTTAGCTCCATCGGTCATCAGAACTCGGAAGCTGTAGCTCATGCTCATTGGTCATGTACTGAATAAGCTCTCTGAGAATTCAGCGTAAGCTGTGACTCATCATCAATAATATAATATAGTTTGCAAATTTTCAAGAATAAATCTCTTACGAGATTGTTGTTGCTATCTGTACTCCTGGGTAACTGATGAACTCTCAAGCTCATTCAGCAACACATTTGCCGCAGCCACTCATGCAGCTTCGTCCTTCATCATTTGAGGTCTCCTCTCGATGAATAGGTAGGCAACACGTATGGATGGCTTAATCTGATGCGCTTCCAAGTGTCAAGCGTGTGTTATTTTTGTGTGCCCTACATAGATCACTTAGCAGCACTGGTAGGACCAGAAGAATTTTGTAGATGGTCGCATGAGCCCCCACAAGCGCACATTCTGATGCTGCTATATCCGTCTTGCCATGGAGTAAAGCTCAATCCAACCATTTTCTCCTATATTATTATTATTGCTCGCTTTCAGGGAATTAGGGGAAAGAAGCCTCTTGATCTTATCCACCAAGTAGTATTGTCGATAATGAAACGAAATCATATTTTTCTCTTTTAATTTTAGTTACCTCGTGCATGTTCTGTAAGCTTCTTGAAGCTGACTTGGTTAATTGGAAGAGCAGTACCAAAGGTGCACGGGTGCTCCAAAAAGCAACGGAACTATGGACCTGTAAAACTTATTTTCCCGGTGCTATAAATTTCAAATTTCCCTGGGTGTAGTCAATGGGAACTAAAAGATAGAGTTCTTTTTTTTTGTTTTCAATCAAGACAAATATATTTTGCTCTCTCATGCAATTTATATTGACCACTTTTTATTTCCCCAACATAATTGTCTCCATTTACTCTCAAATTATTTAACTCGGCACAATCTAACCCCTTTATACAATCTGTCATTTTTGTCACAGGCTATATCAATTCTTTTATAAGAAGATAGCTACGCAACCATATGTTTTAAAAATGACGTGGGAATGATGGGTCTGATTCTATTCCTTTGTTCCAAATGCTCTTACGCATGAAGTTACTCCAAACTCATAAACCAATTATTGAAGTATATTACATCTAGTCACACAAGAACCATGATGTTTTGGCTTACCAGTAGTCGAATCCTTGAAGCTTTCATTTATCACAATGATCTTCATGTCTTTGGGATCTTATTGGTATATAAAACTTTGAATGGATTTTTCCTTCCATATGTACCCTGTATTGAGTTAATATTTTTTGCGGATATTATTACAATAAGAACAGAGTGATCAAGTTATAATTTGGAACCATGTCGATGTTTGAAATCACAAAATGCAGGTTACCGGTTGGTGGAGCATGTTGAAGTGATGTTTATTCTGATTCAAATTAATTTTAATTATCTATATCACCACCTGTGGCTTCCATCCATACTATCAGGTTGTCTAAAAAAACTGAATTAGGCTCAATATGTCAGTGAGATGATATCTATCTTGAAGGTATAGATAAAACATATACAAAAATGACCCTTCTATTATTTCTATTTTTCTTAGAAAAGAGGGCGGAAAGAGATAACCTTGCAGTTCAGTCAGGAAGGTTGACCCAATTTCTGAAATGGAGTTAAACGTTTTCTATCACAACTTCAATATTGTTGCAATGTTGCGCATAAATTTTTGAATTACAAGTTTATTGTTTCTTTTGAAAGGCTTGATTCATTTTTCTTAAGGCCAAGTTCAACTTTTTCAATATATCTCGTTTCAATTTTACATGATGTTGGACAAATTTCCTATTGAACAATTGACTGATTTTCTAAAATTTCAAGAATATGAAAATGGTATGCCTATTTAATTCTTCTTTTTTGCATTAATTTTGATAGCAAGGAGGTTAAAATGGATTCAGATAGGCATTATATGGTTTGAAAAGAAAGCACATTCACAGTTTGATTTTTAATGGTTTTTTTAAAATGCACATTCACAGTTTGACTAATATTATGTTTTCTCTCACATACACAACTCTAATCTCATTGCATTTGCGATAAACCTCCAAAGCCCGCAACCAGCTCAGTCACTGCTTCAGTGTAGTGTAGCCTAAAACACCTGGAGTGTGATAGGCCTTAATTAACGATAATAACGGGCCTTGGTTCCAAGTGGTCGAATGTTACACCGAAAGGCCGAGTTTGTGTCTTGTATATGTAGCCTGCTGTGCTTGGGCCATATTTTACGATCTTCTTAGTACGGCCCATATGTCTGGGTCATGATGACCTACTAAATATAAGTTTTTTTTTTGAGAAACCTTCCAAACGGGGCCTGTTTATCTTTAGGTGAAGAAGGCGTAGAAGGTTGCTTCTGCCAAGTTCGTATCTGTTTATTTAATTATCAAAAAATGTTCGTACCTGTTTATCTTCAAATTTCATTGAATTAAGGTAAATACTTTCCCTGAGAGTGCAACAAAGTAGCACATGATCTGGCTGCAAAAGGGTGATGGCACCACTATATATCAAAATTATGTTTGCCAGTGATCTTGCTTTCCCCCACTCAGTAATGGAAATGCCACTGTACTATTTCCCTAAACAACTATACTATGTTGCTGCCGTGCAATTCCACTGAAAAGTGCGAAAAGAAATTAGCGATATTTTCTCTTATCCAGTGGGAGATCAACCAGTTGCTATTTCAAAATGCGATCGCGACACATAGTGGTCAAGCTGATAAGACACCGGTCCACTCGAATGACGCTACTGCGCCACACTCCACAGGATGCGATAAGCTAAACAAACCGCCTAACAACAAAAAAGAAGCATGGAATGCCGTGGTGGCCGGAGATTGGGCAAACCAACCTCACAAACGCACAAATATGTTCCATATATCAATCATTCTTCTGTCGTCCCTCCCACAAAAAAGGACACAAAAATCCCTTCTAGAATGCCGCCGCCGTCTGTAGTGTGACCGGAGAACGGAACAGAGGAATTTGTTTATCTGAACGAATAATCTGGCAGAAAAGGCCAAGGCATGGCATGATCAGTGGGAGTGGGAGTACACCAGACAGGCAGCCGAACTGTGCGCTGCACATCGCCGCAATGAAACCGGGGAAGCCACGCTACTAGCTAGTAGAAAAAAGGGTCCGTTTGGCCGTTTGATGCCTGTATTAGCAAGTGGTCACCAGCCGCTAAGCTGCATCGCTCGAGGTCGAGGATCACGGGTCCATGATATGAGCAGCATTTGGGCGATGGATCGAGACGAAATGCGCTGTTCTCGCTTTGTGGATAGGAATAGGACAGCGCGAGAGCCGTGCGTTGTGCAGTGTTCCACTTTGTTAGTGAGCCTGCAATGGTTCGCCATCGCACGGAACGTTCCGTCCGTAACTCATGGTACAATAACATTGACTTGACTCGGCTGTTGATACAGAAAAAGGCTTGGCGCTTATCCTAAAGTGTTTGACTTCGTGTCATGTGTTGCATAGAAGATCATATCACTGCTAGTAGTTTTTCGTCCCCTTCATTTCTCCCTGCGCCAAGTGATGAATTTGCTCCACCATTTAAGGAATCAACCAGCCACGCTCAATTTGCACCACTATACCCTCTTCTAAATCTATACCAAAACAATTATTTCCTGTGGATAGAATAAAGTGCTCTTCTGCATGTGTTAGCTAGATATCGCTTGATACGAGTAGAATTAAATAGGTAGCAAATTAAATATTGGTACTACTCCACGCTTACATGTGTGGCGCTGTAAGTTTGTGAGAAATATAACGGTGGTTACGAGTGAGAAATCACCTGTCTCAATGAGAACATATCCATTTCTCCCACACCTTTAGGTGCTCCTGTGCTCCCACCAGGATTTTGCATTAGCAAAACTATGCGAAAAATTTAACAAAAATATATATGGATAGTGTATGTTGTCTTCTATCATCGTGTAAAAGTTTAGATGCAACAAACACTTGTGTAAGGTGTAACAAAAAAGAGAGAAAATCAGCTTCAACAGTTGCTGGTTGTAACTATTCATGTTGGACCCGCAATCCACTACTGTTTAAACACTCATTTCTCTTTTTTTTTTCCGTTTTGCACGAATACGTGTTGCACCTAAATTTTTGCATGATGATTGAAGATAACATGAATTATCCACATATATTTTTGTTACAATTTTTCAAACATATATTTTATAGTGTAAATCGATTGTGGGAGCACGGAAGCACCTAACCGGGTGGGAGCATTAGATATGTTCTCTCAACCTTCTCGATCTTCTTTGCCGAGACAACCCATGAGGCCGCGTGATCATGTATTTATGTGGATGATGTAGTGAACACATCAGTGGTACCGCTTATGGTCGGTGGATCCATTGCGTTCTAATGGAAAACGATGGTCGTCGACTATTCATTCGAGTATAATTTGGGCCAAAGTAGTTCCAGTCACGCAGTCGGTTAAGACTCGACTGATGTGCCGTATTTTTATTTTGCAGCCAGAGAGGTTGAAGCAAGAGACGCAGCTCTCTGCATAACGACTGCCCGGGGTGGGAAAAAAAAGCGGAGGAAAATATGATAAAAGATCTAGTAGTCCAGTAGGCGCTAGTCCTCCAACTTGATACTCGTATCAGAACAGTAGATGTGCTTGTTCGAGCTTATCAGCTAGTGCGACCGGGTATCCTCTCGACCACTTACCATGAATAGCCAAAGCAGCGGAGAGAGAACTTGTCGATCTGGTCCATCCATGACAGCAACGCCGCCACATCGTATCAAATGCCCGTTCAATTGCCGAAAGCGAAACCGGAGAGCCCACCGCAGCGACAGGTTCACAGTGGAACGCCGAAATCATGTGTCCGTCGGCGTCGCTGGCTCTTCCAGGCGAACTCCGGAGACTCAGCCAACGAGCAGAGAACGCGCGCGTCCAAATGGTCGCGACGAGAGTTTGAACAAGAACGCCAACCGCCTCCCTGTAGAATATGAGAGCCGCCGAGAGCGTGAAGCAAGCGCTCGCCGCCAAAATGGCATACTTATTACTGGCCGTGCTCCGTCGGCAGGTCCTAAAGAAAGGAGATCCGGCCAGACCGGAGACGTCGGTTAGTTAGGCAGGCTTAACCAAACGACCAGTCATTTTCCGCAAATAATTAGTTCGATTCGATCCAGATTAGGAAGCGGCAAAGGGCGCGCGGTTTCCTCTCGACGACGACAACCTCTCCTCAATAGTGGGAACACGGTAGCAGCCTTCTAGAAGCATAGCAAAGCAAAGCGCCCAATGATACACGAATTTCTCGGAGCGAGTGACACGAGCGGTGCGGCGGCGAGCACAGCCCGCAAGAAACCGAATCATTTGCTCAGCTCAGCAGCATTTATGCTGCTCGGTGCCGGGTTATAAAAGTCAAGAGATCTTCGCTCACCACTTTCCTCTCTTAGCTCATCATCAGCCAGCGAGCAAGCTCCCACTCAATCAATCCCCCAGCTCAGCTCAGCTCAGTCCCGGTGTTCTATGGCCTACACCTCCTCCCTCCACCTCCCCAAGCACCTCCTCCTCCCCAGGTCCTCGGGGCGGTCATCCTTCGTGCCCGTCGCGGCCAAGATCGACGGCGCCCCGCGCTTGAACGGCGAGGTCCGGATCAACGGCCATGGCAACAAGGGGCTGGGCAAACAGAGGGAAAACCGGATCCACCTGTCGGTGAGCACCCGGGCGCAGGACGGCACGGGCCTCCGCGTGGCGTACCAGGGCTCGCCGGGCGCGTACAGCGAGTTCGCGGCGACGACGGCGCTCCCCGGCTGCGCCACGCTCCCGCGGCGCACGCTCGCGGACGCGCTGGCCGCCGTGGAGCGCGGCGCCGCGGACCGCGCGGTGGTCCCCGTGGAGTCCACCATGGAGGGCACGGCGCTGCGCAACTACGACCTGCTGCTGCGCCACGCGCTGGTGGTGGCGCAGGAGGTGAGCCTGTTCGTGCACTACTCCCTGCTGGCCATCCCGGGCGTGCGCGCGGCCCAGGTGCGCCGCGTCATCAGCCACCCGATGGCCCTGGCCCACTGCGGCCGCGCGCTGGCCCGCCTCGGCGTGGCCCCCAGCCCGTCGACGACACGGCCGGCGCGCTCCAGATGCTGCGGGCCCACCGCATGCTCGACACCGCCGCCATCGCGTCCCCGCGCGCCGCGGGCCTATACGGCCTCGACGTGCTCGAGCACGGGCTGCAGGACGAGTCATGGAACGTCACCCGCTTCCTGCTCCTCTCCAGGCCGCCGGCCACGACCCCTCCCGCGCCCGTCGTCGTCGACGCGGCGGCGGAGGCCAAGACCAGCATGGTGATCGCGCACCGGGGCGGGTCCATGACGGTCGTGCTCAAGGTGCTCTCCGCCTTCTCCTCGCGCAACGTGAACCTGAGCAAGCTCGAGGTGATCAACAACGAAGCCGATGATGGCACCGCCGGGACGGGCGCGCGGCCGCCGGTGCTGATCCTCGACACCGGCTCGCGCGGCGCGCCCACGCTGCGCGCGTTCCCGCACGTACTCTACGTCGACTGCGAGGGCGCGGCGCACGACCCGCGCGTGCGCGAGGCCGTGCGGGAGATCGAGAAGTGCGCCGTCTTCGTGCGCGTGCTCGGCTGCTACGCCGCGGACTCCACCGTCTACGACCTGCAATGACGACCATTTGTTCTCGTAGCATTTGGAAATCATCAGCTTCAGTCGGATTAGCTGCTACCTGGTTTCTGTACATACAGATGTAAAATCCATCCTCTTTCTATTGCTGCTGCATTAGCCGTGTGCACAGGTTAATTTTAAGGTGCCCCTATTGGGCACTCACGACGCCAGCAAAAACATGTGTAACATGTCATTGTCACAGCCGGATTACTGTAACTTCCTCTCTTTCTTATTATATTAGATCGATATGTTGCTACAAACTTTATGATTTCTATTGATATTCAGTACCATCTTGCAAAGCTCACTTTCGACCATCAACTCTGTAACGGAACCTCTTGGCTACCTCGACCTCCTTTAATTTCTCCCTAATACCTCACCACGCTCAAGTAGTCAAGTGGAGTCTGGGCTTCCGTGTTCGCAGTCTTTGTTAATCTTTGTATGATCGATCTGGTACCTGGATTGACACTTAATCTGGTAACCATTACTTCCTCTTTTGGGGCCTTTACAGGCAGATCAACGCTCGGGAATCTGAAATCCATGTGGGGCACCGGGCGTAGATTTTAGGGAATCTTTGTGTCCTTCACTGATTGAACAGCTCCATGCATGTTTTCAGGACTGGTAACAATTGAGAAAATTCCCTCTATACCATCCAAGAAAGTTCTAATTCCCTATGTACCATCAGAAAAGTTTCAATCCCTTAGAGCATGGCTAATGGTTACGCTAGCAGCCAGCGAAATGCAATGTCCATGTCACTTTTAGCCTTCACCAAAGCCAGTCCATATAATGAAGCCGGCTATTATGCCAGCTACAAGACTGACTGCATTAAATTGCAACTTCTTACTGCATGCATGTAAATAGAATCTGATGTGCTCTACATCTTTGTGGCCATTCATACAACAAAATAATATGAAAGGAACGGACAAAGATGATAGTTTATAACATGATGAAAAATTTCACCATCATATTTAAATAAACATTACAGTCTTAAGAAATACCAATAACCAACACCAAAGGTACAACATTATTCTCAGGCGAAATAAGCTAGTACTGGATAACATGATGGAAGATCTGAACAAAACATTGATAATGAGTTCTTAAGCTAAACGATCTACTAATTATTGATCTAAAGAATGCGAACAGGAACAGCCATGGTTGCATCTTCAGTAGAGAGGATCAGAGCAGCTATTTTGCATCAACAGTTCACTAGGAACACTGCAAGTTGAAAAGTAGACAATGAATGAAGCTGAAACAAAGCATTTTGATTAGTGAACTGAACAAATTCTTGGAGACAACATACCTGTTATTAGCACTAGCTGCACCAGTAGCATCTCATCACATAATGGCAAGATCCTGAAACAAAAGAAATTGTTGTAAGATATCAATGGTTGCCCTGCTAACGAAAAAACAATAGAAATATGCAGCAGTATTCTACCATGATTAATTATGGTGGCTAGTCCTAGGTCTGTGCCATATGTGTTCAATGAGATCATTTTTCAGTTGGGTATGCTGTGGACGAGAACGAATAGTAGCTTTCCTACGCATCACATCAGCAAAGGCCAAATTACCACCAACATTGACTTCAGGAGGCAGAGCAAATGATGCCCCTGGACTCTCGTTCAAGTCAATGTGGATGGTCGCCTCCTCTTTTTCATCCTCCACTATCATGTTGTGGAGAATGACACATGCTAACATGATTCTCCCAACACTCTTGCGCTTCCACAACCGTGCAGGACGACGGACAATAGTAAAACGAGACTGCAAAACTCCAAAAGCACGCTCCACATCTTTCCTTGCTCCTTCCTGTTGCTTGGCAAAAACCTTCTGCTTTTCAGTTTGAGGAACGGGTATGGTCTTCATGAAAGCAGCCCATTCTGGGTATATACCATCAGCAAGATAGTATCCAGTGTTATACTCATTACCATTGACTGAAAAATAAACTTGAGGGGCTTCTCCTTTAAGTGCATCAAAAAACAGTGGAGATTGGTTCAACACATTAAGGTCATTGTTTGAACCAGCTACACCAAAGAAAGCATGCCATATGTGCAGGTCTTGGGAGGCAACAGCTTCTAAAACTATGGTTGGTACTCCATAGTCACCACGAGTGAATTGCCCCCTCCATGCTAAAGGACACTTCTCCCAACGCCAATGCATGCAATCTATGCTTCCTAGCATTCCAGGGAAACCACGAGCCTCATTCTCCTGCAGCAAACGCTCAATATCCTCACGTGTTGGGTGCCTCAAATACTCTGCACCGAACACCTCAATCACCCCCTTGCAAACCTATCCAAGCATTCTAATGCAGTGCACTTCCCAATCTTTAGGTACTCATCAAGAGCATCAGCAGGGGTGCCATATGCAAGCATGCGCATGGCTGCTGTGCACTTTTGTAGTGGAGAAAGACCTACTCGACCAGCACAGTCTGTCCTATAAGTAAAATAGGGAGACCACTGACCAAGTTCATTCACAATGCGCAAGAATAGGCGCCTATTCATACGAAATCTAGTACGAAACATACGCTCAGGATACAGTGGTTCTTCAGCGAAGTAGTCTGCTACAAGACGCTGATGAGCACCTACATGATCTCTACAAATGCTCTTTCTTGGACCAAATGCTCTCTTCGACACCCCACCTGACATCCTAGCCTTAATCTTTAGAGCAAGCCTACTAGCAAAAGAATCTAGGACACTCTGCTCAGCAAGATACTCTCTCATGATTTTGGAGGGGGCTAGTTCATCGGAATCATCCGAATAGGAAGATGAGTCAGCCATAGAGATGAGAATATGCAAGACAATGGAGATGGAAAGGTACTAGACAGCACTATATATAGATGGTTTGTGATAGCTGGTTATCTGTTGCATGCTTATCTGTTATGCATGGTTATTTGTTGCATGATTATCTGTTGCATGGTTATCTGTTATGCATGGTTATCTGTTGCATTATTATCTGGAATGCATGGTTATCTGTTGCATGGCTATCTGTTATGCATGGTTATTTGTTGCATTATTATCTGGAATGCATGGTTATCTGTTGCATGGTTATTTGGGATGCATGACTATTGACTGCACGGAAAAAAATCATGAATGAAAATTGACTGCACGGAAAAAAATCATGAATGAAAACTGACTGCACAGAAAAATTAGTAGTACCTTAGTTAATTAGTATTACCAAACAACTTCTCTCTGAAACTTCTCAATGCTAGCACATGCTCATATCCGACATCTTCGGACATAACAGTTGTGTCTTGCTTCAATAGCTCTCGACATGTTTCAAGCATGGCTGATTCCTTGCTCTCTTTTGCAGCAAGGTAAGCAAGCTTCTTAGCTTCGAGATTCTCATTTGACACACGCTTTTGGGTCTCTAGCATCTCTTTGCGGCCTTCACTTGCTTTATTCTGAGCATCTATAAAAATCTGAAGCTCATCTTCAAGATCTATAATACAAGCTTGATCTTTCCTTTTTCTTTTCTGGAGCTCTTTAGCTTTCTTGCCCCCTATCGGTCGTTCCTCTGTATCATCTTGTACAGAGAAATGCTGGTCCACATCATCATCTACATTAAACTTTCTCTTCTCTGGATCCAAATCTGCAAGGCGCTCCAAATATGCATCCCATTTTGGTTCAAGTACGAAGAATTTCCCAACAATACTTAAACATAAAAGGACCGTCTTTCTTGTGTTCTTCTTCATAAAGTTTCATTGCCTTGTCCATTAGGTCCGCATCAGATTCACCACTAGCCCACAAAGCATTGGCCTCCTTCCAGCTACTACAAAACCATGCAACCCTTTTCTTAATTCTACCGAAACGATCCTTGACTTGCTTCATTTGCCTTGCACGATTTCTTGGAATGGAGCTATTGAATGCAGCAGTAACCTCTTTCCAATATTGCTCATTCTTCTTATAATTCGAATGGATTGGATCATTCGAATTGTTGACCCACGCACCAACCTGAAATATTATCAATACAAGTGGTTAGTTGCATTGCTATTAAATATCACATTGATAGTATCATGAACTAGAAAACCAAAATAACTTACCAACGTTTTATCCTCATCTTTGGTCCATAACATGCGCGTCCTAGAACTATCAGAATTATTATTGTCATCACCGGCAGCTTGTGTAGGAATAGGCGATGGTGTGTTTTTATTCAGAAAATTAAGCAACCCACCAGGTGGAGTAGAATCCACCCCCTAGCAAGAAAAACGACAACATCAAATTACTTTAGTACTAAACATGTGCTTTTAGTACTAAATAACATAGGGGTTGCTAAACAACATGCCTCAGTACAAAGTTGCCGCTCATCAGATTACTAAAAATGTAAGCATCAAATTAATCTACTTACATTTATATACAAGTGGGCAAAAATAAGATTGACCAAAATAAATTACGAGGACCACTTACCACACTTGCATCTCATCAGAGGCTTCAGTATCTGCAGAGCAACCAACGGAAGATGGTGTCCACCAAGGGACTTGTGGTGATGAGGCCATGCTTGCACGCTGCGACCCAGGAATCCAGTACGGCATTGAGGAGGGTGTAGTGGATTGCGATGGACATGGAGGGTACCAAGCACCTGGGCTCAGCATCGGAGGAATCGCCGCCGGTGAAACGTGCTCAGCCCCTTGGGGAGGAACGGCCTGAGCCCTCGGCGGCAGGGAAAGCATTGGTGCCGGCGCAGAGGTCCTCTTGGATCGACCCATGTTCCCGGGAAGAGAAGCTGCAGCGCTTTGTTGTCTAGGGTTTGGAGATTAGAATTGGGGACAGATGGGGAAGGATTTGGTTTAAGCCTTCGATTCAACGCGCGGGAGATGGATCTGGCGCGCGGAAGACCGATTGAAGCGCGGGAAATCGATTTGGCGGGGAGATTGACTGTAGGGAGGCGGGAGGGAGATGGAGGGAGCACGGGATCGAGGCGCCCACGAAAACGCCGGCTCAATCGCTAGCAGCAGGCTGGAAGCGGGCGCTATCCTCTCGGTTACGACGCCTGGAGCGAGCGAGTAACGAGTCGGTCGTTTTCATCTCTCTCCTGTTTTCTCTCTCGTCCACGTGAGATTTTGCCGATGTGTCCGTTCTTTTCGCCAGCTGAGGTGGGCTTAGTATACCTGCTCTTATATACCATCAGTTGAAATTTCTCTGCCCTTGTGTACCATTCTGTTCACTTGAACTGTTAAAAAGGCCTAGACCACCTGTCGGTTTCTTTCCAAATGACCATCGTGCCCTCAAAGTCTTCGCCATCGGTGTTGACTTGGTCTTCCCGTCGGGATGCAGCTCGGAAAACTTCGGAAAGAGCACGACGCCACGATGCGAGCCTGAGCGCAGCAATCTACCAAGGCCACGGAGCGTCGGGGTCTGCGGCGGCGGCGTGTCGTAGTGGACGCGAGGCGCGACGAAGAAAAGTTGCTCGACTCGTTCCCCATCCTCGCCCTCCTCGATGATGGCTTCAACGCGAGTCCGAAGAAGACAAGCATGAAGAACAACTCGGGCACGTATATGCGAACTCCGGCAAGCTCTGCGTGGACCTCCGGCGGATGCGTGAGGAACAGGTGTTGTCGTCGAGCTCGTACCCTGAGCCGCCCGGATGCTGCTCGACGGCGCGCCCAAAATCGACGCAGCTTGCTCACCTTGCGCGCACAGTAGATAACTAGATGCGGCTTGGCCTTTCGCGGAGGCCGTCACTGCCGGAGATGGCCGGGGTGAGCTGGCTGGAACTCGTGTTGAGGAGCAGCACGAAGCAGACTTGGAAGGGCGCGGCACGCGGCTCCCGGCGAGGTCGAGGTGACCGGAGCGCCGTCGAACAGGCTGGGTACGGCTTGCTGGAGGGTTGGGTGTAAATTGACTTTTATCCCTGTTGAAGTTTTGCTTAATCCAAATCGATTTGCCAATTGAATAATAGGACTGCGGGAAACGCTCTGCTTTGATTGCCCACCGAAGATTTTTAAAGCTTACTGATTGTCAAATCAGTTTACTGGTTTGCTCAGCTCTGAATGCGAAATCGGTATTTTCTTGAGAAAATCATGAGGTTTACTAGTAGTTCAGTGAAGCAGCGCTGCTTGGTTTCTTCTCCATCCGGCAGAAGATGAACAACTCCATTACAGAGAGAGCGCTCTCAGTCTCTCGAGGGTGTGGTCGAGCATACATGGACAAGGTGGTGGCCTCCGGCATGTGAGCGCGTCGCAAGCAGACGGCCATGGCTTCTGAGCTCCTAAAAGTGATAGAGGGGCAAAATAGTCTTCTCAACTTGCCGTTACCTCCTTTTTAGTCTCAATTTCACAACAGTGGTACATAGGGGCAGTGAAATTTCAGATGATGGTACACAGGGCATTGAAACTTTTCCGATGGTACCCAAGGGATAGGAACTTGTTCCAATGGTACTGAGGGAATTTTCTCGTAACAATTCGTTCACAGCACGATGGTCCCAGCGGTCCTGCGTCGTTGCCGCACAACCAACCGTGGCACTGGCACATGTAACACGACAGGCAGGACCAAAACGTCTCGATTGATAAGCGATTCCTCTGATCCCCTGCACCATATGACCGTCGCGTCGCGTGGCAGCCACCGAGGAATCAAAACAACCGAACAAGCGACAGGAGCTGCAGCGAAAGCCATTGCCCGAGAGATTCCGGTATCAAACGTGCGAAGAAGCTTCGGCATGTGTTCCGTGCCGCAAGGGGCGCGTCGCATGTCACAAGCTTTTCTGTCGGAGCAGACTATGAGTGCAACAGTAATGGCCAGATCGTTGCAGCTTACCAACCCTTGCGGCTGTGGTCTCCGCTCCTTTGGTCGCGCCCAAATCGCTGCGCCTGCGTTTTAGGCCCCGTTAGTTTTCTGACCTCTAAAATTTAAGTACTGTCACATCGAAGAGAATCTTATTATTTATAAATATTTTGATCAATTTAATGATAAAATCCTTTTGACAGATTGATGTTAATTTTTGAGATAAATCTAATGAGCTTAATTAATCTATGCTTTGCTAAAGTGATGCTACAGATAACCGTCTTCTAATCATGACTTAATTAACCTTATTAGATTCGTCTCAGTAAATTAGTCTAGAAGCCTGTAATTTATTTTATAATTAAACTTTATTTAGTATTCCTAAATAGTAAGATTCTTTTGATGTGACAGACTATAAAATTTAGACTCGAAAACGAACACACTTAATCTCTGACAAAGAAAATATCTTGCTCATCTTCCAGGGAGGTGGACACCTCGCTGCCGAATTGCTCTGTTCACGTTTTTGGGCTCGTCCTTCTCCGATGACTTGGCGACTCGTGCAAAGCAATTATGCACCAGGACCAGACCGGCGCCGGACTAGACACGCGATGCAGAATCACATGCGGCCAATAAAGCTGCGCGCGTATACTGATTGGCAGGTAATACTAGAGGTTAATGGGGTCACTATCTTTAGGTGTTTGCCCTTTCGGGGATGAGGTAGTGTTTGCAATAAAATGGACACATGCACATGCCTCGTGGCGCCCACGATTTGGTCGCCAGAAAAGAACCCTTGAAGCAAAGCAAGGCCACTGGTTCCCCAGAGATCTTGGCTGAAAATTTCCGGTAATGTAGGTAGAGGCCGTTTACGGTTCTGTTGCAGCAGCGCCCCCAAGAATTTCTGAAGTACTTCCAGAAGGTATCGTATCAGAATTCAGAGCGGGCCGGCGATGCGTAGAATTTCGTTCGTGGGCTGCCCCGCGTTGGACATTTTCCGTTGGCCCAGTTAAACAAGAAAAACGCGATGTTATAAAGGCCCTCTGTGGCCTCGGCCTTTTTATCTGAGATGCTGAGAGAGCAAGAGACTTCAAATCCTACTTGTGTTCCCAAGAACAAGCAGAACAGCCGGGAGGTTCTTTGATTTGCACTCAAATAGAAATTCAAAAAGACACCAAAACTACTTAATAAACAGAACAGAAACAAGACACGAAGAGTTTCAAAGGGAACGGAACCCAGAAGCTGCTACCGGCCGGCACAACTTAGGCCGGAACAAGATAAGGGGAACGACTAAGCAGAAGCTGGCGAACAAAGCCAGCGACCATGGAGCTGCCACCCACATCTCCACATCCATCATGCCTGCCAGTTGCCAGCTGCAAACGACGACCTAAGCAATGGCCAAGCTCCGAAACTGACCCGGTTCTCATCTATACCTCATTATCCAGTACAACTTCTTTTCTGACCAAAGGGACGACGCGTACAAAGATATTGTAGGACCGCTCGTATAGCTAGGTTCATAACTCAGAAGTTCGTAAATTCTTTAACGTATGTTGACAATTGAAGCTTGATGAATCAGCTACTAATTGTTTGTTTGTACTAAGCTTCAGACGGAAGCCATAATTTGTGGAGAAGATAATGTAGAATACAAATGTCAAACCTCTATATAAGCTATAATAAGCGTGTATCTTCTCATGGCATGCACATCATATATGGTTTGCCTCCGTTTGACATCATAACAGCTTTTATTTTTATTTTTATTTTTTGACGCCACATTCTGGTTTTTAGGACAAACGACAAACAATCTAATGCCGCATGATGCGTGCAGCAGTTTGGATTGCCAACGACAGTGAATTAATTTCGGGAAATCAGTAGGGTTTGAGCTCATGAGTACTACGATAAGCCTATTATAGAAAGTTGTGCATCTACAGTTCTCATGAGTATTCTAAATTCATTCTCATGAGAACTGTAGATAGATGTTTTTTTTCAGATAATGGAACAACGTTTCGGCCTCTATGAAACGTACACAACCGTCCAATTATTACAAGAGTTCAGCTAGAGAAAATGAGTAAACAAATAAAATAAACTAGACCAATTCTATTATGGTGCTTCCATCCATAGCCTGTATAAATAATGTACATTTCATTTTTGTTAAAAATAACGGCATTACGACATCTCCAAATTGCCCAACAAACAGCACCCACCCCCACTAGAATCATAGCTCTCTCCTTTTGATTTATGAAAGAAAGAACTGTAGATAGATAGTTGTGTAGCTTAGTACAAACCCTACTAATGGATATATAAGCCTATTGTACAAGGATGACCAAATGATACTATAATACTAGGACACTAGGGTGCGCCAATGGCTGTGCAGAGACATCATCATATATATACACGCCTATAAAGGATTTGAGACCTAATGGAGTGAGTATCTTCTGGTGACGATTTTAAAATTCTGTAACAAAACCCTGGACCCTCGTGACTTGCATTATTGGGCTAGTGACGAGCTCGTTTATTCGTCCTAATGTGGTTAGCTTTTAATGGCAAAATCATATTCTCGTCATGTATTCGATATACATTTGGTGAAATTTTTACGTCATATATCTCCATAAAATACATTCGAATATGACAAACCAAGAATTATTTTGTGATGATTTTATATTATCAGCTATATATGGATAAAATTTCTGCAGTGGCATGCCGTCATCCCAAACACTGACCTGCAAACGCAGAGTAGCGTATTAGTTGCATGCCAAGTAGGCACACTAGCTTGCCAAGTACGATGCATTTTGTAATTAACTGAAGAAGTGGAGAAGAATGCTAAGGCAAAGATAGATAAATTGTGTGGCAACTGTTTTTTAGAAGATCTAGACAATGACTTGCATCAAATCATCAGGTTCCACAATGTCGAAGTGAGCGAATAGAGAATCTGAATTATTGCATGTGGAATGGTTTAAAAGTCCATTTGGAAGGGTCATATATATGCTCTTGAATCTCTAGCACCAGTTGTCAACCATGTAAAAATTCATACACGTATCGACCCTCTTAAAATGTATTGCTATTGTCAACGAGCTACACATCTATCTATCTACAGTTCTCATGCTCATTTAGTATGACTACTCCTTTTGATATATATATCCAAATAAAGTCCATTAATTTGAGCGTCAACATGGTTTTTATTGTTGTAATTTGACCAAAAATATATACAAAACTATGGTACTCAAACTGAAGAGTTGTAAATTATGGAGTATTCATCATAATAGATCTGAAAAGTACAAACTTTGTGGTGTCAATCTATGCTACTACATAATAGTTTTTTATATTAATGGTTAAAGTTAATACAAATTTAGGAAAACATAAATTTATATTTTTTGGATTAGAAAGAGTAATATTTATACTTCAATTTTGTGTTCTAACTTAGGCACTTTATGAAGAGATGAAGAAGATGTATTGCACTTATATGATTTTTTTTCTTGGTGCTAAACACCCTTTGCTCCCAGATCAGGACGGTGTGCCATGGCTGCATGGATTCAAATTAACTGTGGCTCAAGTACATGGTTTGACAGAGAACTATTACATATCCTGGGCAGTTAGCTAGGTTTCACACTCAACACACAAATAAATTCATTGCCTGAGATTCTACCAATCAAGCATATTCAGATCTCAAAGCATGTACGAAAAATAATACAAGATGCTCAGAATCAGCTAATATACACATTGCCTGCCATGCAGATGTGAATAAAATATATACGTTTTGTGATGCTGACCTGAGCTTATGATTGACTATCATACATGTGATTTTGTACCATGTTGCGATGTCATGTGTCTACATACATCACTATATATTCACCACCGTTGATGTTCAATATTGGGCTGTGGGCTGCTAAGGGTCGTAAGAATCTCTTATGAACTTCGCGTGTCCAACCTTATATTTTTCAAACTTGATCTGCAGTATACTTGTATAATAATCCCCTAATCCTCTATCTATTTGGAGCTAGGTATACTATACTAGTACGATATAAATATTAATTTGCTACAAAACTAGAAGTAGATGTGTCCTATTTGAGGACAAATAAGCAATTGCTCATATTGGCTTCCTTAAGACTACTAAAGCTAAAGAGCATGTTAACCAATTTGCCGCAAATGACCCTATCTGTTTGTAGATCTGCCTCCGCCTTCTTGGTAGCTAGAGGTCATGCTACCCTACTGTCAACGATCCGGTTTCAGGTGGGCATAGTTGTGCCTTCTACATATATGATCCGATGTTGAGTGTAAATATGTATAGTCACCATTATTGGCCCTTGCTCTTTTTATTGCAGAAATTAACGATCTGATTAACTACCTGTAAAAACAATCCTACAGATTCAATATATGTGTTATTATACATACGTATGCAGGGTATGCGATCAAGTAATATGAAGTGTAATGTGGATTGACTCTTGGTACAACACTTCAAATTCTCTGCCCCGTATCCCTTCCTTGCCACCAATTAATCAGTAGTGAAACAGACTTTTCATGGTTGTCTGGACTAACAGTCAGTCCTGGATCCAAACATGGCATGGACTAACAGTGTTAGTCAGCTAATTTTAGTCAAACTAATTCTTAGTCTTAACTAACATTTAGTCCATAGGTATCCAAACAGGCCCTAAGGCAACTGAATTTTGCTAGTTTAATGAGTACTCCACTAGGTCAACGAATTTTCATTGGCTAGAAACCGCTGAGGGTGGACATTGTTGCCTTAGCTGCTCATCCTGCAAGAAGTGCACGTGTCAAACTGTCATGTGAGCGTGCTAGCCTTGCAACCTCGTCGATAGATAGTCCCTGCACATATCTTAGGTCCATCCACTGCACATCTTAGTCCGATATGCCTTACTTTATTAAACCGTATATAAACAGGACTTGAGCAATTGGGCATCAAAATGTCAACGGACTTACCATATATAAGCATAGTCAGAAAACATTTCGAAGCTTCTGATTGACCAGGATCAAGTGTTGTCTAGTTCCTTTAGACTAGCTCGTTCAACCTCAGAAGGGGCAGGATTAAAATCATTTCTAGAGTGGGGGCAAGATTAAGATCTGTACTTAGTGCGCATATAGTACTGATCTGCTCCTTTCTTTTATCCCTTCGGGGTTGTTGAACTGAAGATGAATGGTATCAGCACCTTGAGAAGACCAATGTAACTGAGCTTCGATGACAATATCATGAAGATCCATCGATTTGCCGCGGTTGACCCTATGGATTCGTCGTTGTTATTGTAGCTTTTTAGGTCATCATAAGCCAGTTTGATCTGCTCTCTGGCAATAGCTTAATTAGTGTGTACTTCTCGTAGTTTGTATGGCCGTCACCAATATTATCACCTATTTAAAAATGTGAGCATGAAAGAGCAATACGAACATCAGTGTTCGGAAAAGGTGAAAGCATGAAAGTAACAACGTAATCCACTTCATTACGTATGAAGTCAGATCTGCTAGATTCTTTGTCCAACTTTAATATGCAGCCCCCAAGTCGATCTGTACTATTATCCATCATTAATGTATGCTGATTTGTAATTATTAAGCTGCACGCACCAACCAACTCACCCAAAAGTCTAAGCTGATGAGCAAAGATGGTCAATTCACTTATACTCCAACACTCCTCCTCACGTGTAGGCTCCCTCGGACTGTAAACATGGAATACTGAAGTGAGCTATAATTTATTTAATAAATCACGCTCCAACAGTAATGATTGTGTTTGGAGAAATATACAAATGTCCTTATCATAATTTCTTCCATATAGTCTCGACTATACTCTTTATTGACAATCGTCTCACGAAGAAAGTGAATCATATTGTAAATTACGTACTGGTTGCATTGGCACCTAAAAATGATGACATGTACGTGAAGACGTCTCCATATATGTTAACCTAATAAGACTGTGTTTGAGTAACGGCTAACCAATACTAACATGTTGATGTTCGTGTGTTTGTGTGTCTGCCTGGCACCAGGGAGGGTCACTACAAGAAAAATGGCCTCTAGGCACGTTTATATTGCTACGTTTTTGTAAACGTGCCTACATAAGTAGCTAGACACACTTTTTGACACGATTTTGAGAATGTGTCAACATGACATGCTCTTAGAGACGCTTTAACGTAAATGAAACGATAAACACGTTTTTTGACATGCTTTGTAAAACATCACAAAGTGTTACGATTTTAGACACGCTTTGAACCATCAGTATCCAACGTAAAGACGTTTGTTGACATGTTTTAGAGGGAATCTCAAAATTATATGGGATTGAGAGATGCTTTAATCGTATCCCACGACATCGGACACGTTTGCTAACACGTTATTGAAATCGTATAAAAAGTGAGATGATATTAGACACGTTTTTATCGTATCTACCCTCGTTTAGAGACATTTTTGACATGCTATTGAAAATCCTAGAGACGTTAATGCACTAAGAGAACATGCATATAAAATAATATATGGTCAAAGAATGTCAACTTTGTTTTCTAGGTGAGTTGGTTAGATGAGCTTGTAGAAAATGACGAAGTCGCAGGTTCAATTCCTACTAATTGCATGAATAAGTCAATCGTTTAGAACAAGTTTTACAAGAATATTTTTTTGATGCATTGTATACAATGTGTCTATATTGATAGAAACACAGTCTAAACGTATCAATAAAATCGTGTCTAAGATTATTAACATGTCACAAAACGTGTCTACTATAATACATACAACGCATTCGTGAAAACGTATCTATAAACATATCTATGCTTTATAGCATCTCTATTAAACGTCTTATACTTCAATAGACATGTTTTTAAAAATCATATTTACTAAGCTTTGACACGGCACGTTCGGAGACGCCTCGGACACGATTTATGAAGACGTCTCTATTTTTTTATTGAGACAAAATAAACGTATCTAGACCTTAAATAAAACGTGTCTACGGGGGTGTTTTCTAGTAGTGGGTATATGGGGTCGGAGTCGAAGTTCAGGCTATTTTTGTGGTTGAACAAGTTTTTTTGTCCAAATACTGACTAATACTTTTGGCAAACTACTAGGTAGCGTTTGGATCCCATGAGCTAAAACAAACTGACTAAAATTTCAAACGTGGTGACTAAATGTGATTAAAAGACTTTTAGCCCGGTTAGTCACCGGAGAGGAGCTAAACGGGGCTAAAAGACTTTCTAGACTCCAGTGCCCTCATCCTTCGTGAAGTCTCTCGGTGCCTGCACACCACACTTCAAACCGACAGCAAGCACCGCACCGGTGCTCCCCGCCCCGCCCCACCCTACGCGCGAGGCATTGCCACTGAGTTTCCCAACCCACCCACCCCCGAAGCGAGCCTCCCTTCATCCCCGGGATATGGATCCCCCGTCCCATGCAAATCCACCCTTGGCCCGCCGCAGATCTCCCCCCACCCGAGCGGTGGCCGCCCTTCATCCCCGGGATGTGGATCCCTCACCACCCCTAACCGACACTTTGATGGGTGCATGACATATGTATTACTTAAGGGTATTTTGGTCTTTTCAGAACTCATTTATTTAACTTTAGTCACTTTTAGTCATCACATCCAAACACGGGTGACTAAAATTTAGTCACCCCTTGTTAGTCACTTTGCTTTAGTCATGGGAATCCAAACACAACCTTATTAGTAATTTAAGGGTATTTTTGTAATTATACTTTTAAATTAATGGATTTTTATATTTTTCATGAAATCAAGATTTTAGGAGATGTACCATATTGCAAGAATAATTTTGAATCTGTCAATTAACATGAGAGATTAATTGAATTACCATTTTCTCGTATATTATAATTAAAATAAAAATTAGTCATTGTAAGTCTCTCACTTTGACGATATTACCGATAAAATATTGTCTGTAGTTTTTTAATTATTTACGATGTTAAAACTCTACACGGTATCATACTACTGACAAGTAGTGTTGAAAAACTACTGGAAGTAGTTTTTAATAGTACTTGTTAGTATTTTGGACAGAAAAACTCTTCCAACTTAAATTGCAATCTAAACTAGGAGTGCTACGTGGTTAATGTTAACTCTAGGACTTTTATCTATTCACCACACTCTTCCGAGCAAATTTATCACCTACTAAATATTTTTAAATCAGTTCAAACGTTTTGGGATCATACAATTTCAGAAATTAAGCTCTAGGACCCAATGACGAAAATTAAGTCCGCTATTATGCCCACTTTTGTCCCATCACTGTAAAACTTTATTCCGGTAGTGAAAGCCAGCACCAACTGGATAAATTGATCGTGACCATGGAGCTCAGCCATATCTCCACATCTATCCGGCTGCTTGCTACCACCAGCCATGCATCTGCAACAATGGCCTAGCTTCCTCTCGGCAGCGGCCAAGCTATATACCTGATCCAATGCAACCGTCCATTCTGAAGGAACGAGCACAGAAGTACTTTAGGACCATTCTTCAGAGTTCTAACTCCAAAGTACATCAAAATTTCTCAGCACATACTTTGACATTAGAAACAGAACTTCCTGTTATATGAAAAAAGAACTCATCTGTTGACATTTGAACCTTGATCAACCAACTCGCAATTGTTTGCACTAAGCTTCTGGTTGGAAGCCATAATTCTCGGGAAAGATAATGTACAATGCAAATGTCAAACCTCTAATATCTGCAAGCTAACCTTGTGTGGTTCTCATGGCATGCAAAAATATTGTTACCTCAATCTGCCGCGTTCGTTTTTTTTTGGGACAAAATAACAGTCTAAACGCTGCACGATGCGTGCAGTTTGTATTGCTCATACGAGGGAAACCTTTAGGGTTTATTTTGCTCTCATGGCAGCTAATGGATAAGCATATTGTACCAGTATGACAATTAGAAAGACGACTAGATGGAATATGTGTAGCACATTAGTTCAATGACAAGTAGGCACACTAGCTAGCTTAACATGTACGACACATTTTATAATTATCGAAGCGGAGAAGAATGCTAAGGCAAAGCTAGAGTAATATAAATTGTGCACAACTGCTTTCTAGAAGCTCTAACAGTGACTTGGAATCTTGGATCAAATCATAAAACTCCACAGCACCAAACTGATCGGTTCTGAAACTATGAGTTCAGATGTGTCCTTTGACCCAATATATCTATTCTCGTAACTGAATCTTGAGTATAATGCCAATTGTCAATGCCCTATTAAATTCACATATCTATTTCCCTTGCCATCTTCAAATATATTTTTACATGTTCTAATGTCAACGAGCTGCATAACTATCTAGTTGTGACGTAATATTCAAATGAAAGCACAGAACTATCTACTTATTGCCCCACCCCCCCCCCCACACACACACACACCACCAAAAGTATTTATAATTAATTAGTTTCACTAACTACTCCATCCAACCTAGAATATACATATAAGTCCATCTGGACATCGACATAACAATTTCCAGTATTGCACTTTGACAAAAAAAAACAAATCTATTAAAATACATTACTTCAAATTAAAAGAATTACATTATGGCACAATAAGCTTACCTTATATTGTCATTATATTGGATTGTTTAGTAATTCATGGTCAAAGGGATAGAAAAAAAAGATGATTAAAGCAACCCATATTGGGGATTAAAGGAAGTAATATTTATAGGTTATTTTATTTTGGTGACTTTTATGATGAAGGGAGTTTTCCTTTTTATGAAACACAGACCAGACATAAATACTTATATACATGTACAAACACCCACCCTATAACACATACATACACACTCTATCACTAGATGAGAACCTCTGAGAGACTAGGCTGACAGATCTTCAGATTCACGAAGCCATGAACCTGGTGCCTCCTCGCACTATTGACGAAGATGTCAATAACCAATGAAGAATAATTAGCCATAAGTTCAATACCCATACTGAGTCTATGACTTAAACCCAGGTGAGCATGTTTCACCACAGGAATATAGCTAGTTGAGCTACGTTCATTTTGCTTTTACAACGGGAGATAATTTAATTGCACCTCTTACGTCAACGATGGAATGGGATCTCATTAGCTGCGACATACATATGATGTGAAGGAACTATTACTGTGTTCAGCTAGCTAGGTTTCATACTCAATGAAATACTGAATTTAAATTTATCGGTGTTCGATTCTATCAAGAATACATATTCAAAGTGCAAGAATGCATGCACGAAAAATAATACCCAGATGTATAGATTGGCTACCATATAGTACAACATAGGGTCTGTTCGTTTCCACCTATATAATTTTTAGAGGGGTCAAATCAAAGAGAATTTTATCATTTTGGAGTACTAAATAAAGTCTAATCTCGAAACTAATTGCAGACCCTCCTATCTAATTCACGAGACGAATCCAACGAGGGTAATTATGGTGTTATTAGAAGACGTTTACTGTAGCATCACTGTAGCAAAACATAGATTAATTAGGATCATTAGATTCGTCTCGCAAATTAGAGAGGGGTCGCGACATAGGTTTTGTTATTAAATTAATAAAAGTACTACTAAATAGTAAGATTCTCTTTGATGTGACAGTATATAAATTTTAGAGGGTGGAAACGAACGGGGCCATAATGCATGTGCATGAATTAAAATAAAGATGCTATGTGATGCCGGTCTAAGCTTATCATTGGTTATCTTGCATGTGATTATGCTAGCCTTTGATGTCGTCATATATATGCATACATCGTTATATAATCTTTTTTTAATCAACAATTATTCATTGGCATTGCTGTTCAATGGGCTGCTAGTTGTTAGAATTTGTCTAGATTGCATTATAACCTCAGTTTTCAAGTTTGATGATTCAGCAGTAGATTAAGGCACGAATACATAACGATGTAGTATCTATCTATTTGGAGCTAGTACTATAGCTAATCTGATATAAAACTGATTTGCTACATAATTGGAGGCAGGTAATATTTTAGGACAGATAGTTAATTAATGCATTTCCACATGTTGGCCTCTTTGATAGTACTTAAGCCAAATAAATGAAGATGTTAATCGATTAGTCGCATCTGTTAGTGCATCGACCTAAGTTCTTGGAGAGCTAGAGACCACGAAAGCCCAATGGCGACGTTCCGTGTTCCTCTGTGGCCAGTTCTGTCTTTCATATGACCCTATTGAATGTGGATATACATGGATCGTCGGAGTAATAATTATTTTGCCTTTAGCATTGAAGAGATCATTTGCTACATGCAAATGAATCCTACAAATCCAATATCTATAACACATAGGCAGGTATGCATGTATGAATAGACACACTCGCTTCTTATAAGAGTTGAAATATATACAACTGAAAATTATTGGAAAATTTTTAATCGATCCAAATTCAATTGCTCATGCATGACGCTAAGCTGGTGGAGGATGTATATGCCGTATGCCCACATCGCATCCAACACGACTGGCTGTCCGTAGTTTAATTAATTATAGTAGTTCTCTCCTCAAGTCAATGAATCATTGAATCCTCATTGGCTGTAAGGGCACGTGTCACACTGTCATGTGAGAGTGCTGGCCTGCAACCTCGTCCACAGACAGCCCATAACTTCGGTCCGATGTATATTCATCCAAATTCAACCCATTATAAAATGTCAACAGGCTTACTATATAAGCAGAGTCAGAAAACATTTCACAGCTTCTGATCGTCCTGGATCAATCATTTTATAGTTCCACTGAACTTGATCGTTGCAATTCAGAAGGGTCAAGATAAAGGATTTTAGATTGAGGTCAATATAGAGGATTGTACTTGTAATGCGTGTGTACTGACCTTCTGTTTCTTTTTATCCCTTCGGGGTTGTACAACAGAAAGACGCAAGGTTTCAGCACCTCAAAAGAACAATCGTACTAAATTATCGTGATCATCCATCGAATTGCCGCGGTTAACTTTTTTGTACATCATAAGCCAGCACTTGATTTCCTCTCTCTGGTAATAGCTTAATGTACTTTCCATATATAGTTCGCATAGCCAGGATCAAGCTACTATTTTACAAATGTGAGGATGGAAGAACAACATGAACATTATTGTTTCGAAAAGGTCAAAGCATGGAATTAACAACAGAATCCTTCTTACGTATGATATAACTGTTAAATTCATATTTAGACTTCAAAACATGGAGCTCGAAATCGACTACTAATGGTCATCATTATTGTATGATGATATAGTGATATGCGTGATTGAGCTCGAAAGAAATGCACAAATGTGCTTATCACACAGTTTGCTCCAGTCTTGATTGTCCAATTTAAATTGGCACCAACATTGAAGAAAGGTAAGTTTACTGTAATTTACTCACAGCCTGGTCTATGAAAATGATGCCATGTACGTGAAAACATCTCCATATGTCAACCTAAGGCTGCATTTCAGTAACGGCTAGCTGATATATATGTAGTGATATTTGTCCGGCTGCAATGACAAATGAGGAGGAGGTCCGAACTGAACGGTATTGTGGAAGGATTAAAGGATCTTGTAAGTTTAACCTAATTCAAATACAATACGGGACACCCTATATGAGGTTAATGTTAGATATATCTTTGTCTATTAACACTTGTCTCCGCAAATTTTGCACACATAAAAAACTTTTCATAAAACTAAACATGATAATTTGGAAGTGTACGTGTCAACAATTTCTCAGAACTTAGGTAATTAGGTCAGTTTAATATCTTTTTTAAGCGTAGTTTTATATTTACTAAAACTTAATTGCATAGTCCTGAGTCCTAGCTGGTTCGACAATTTAAAACCTATTTTGAAACTTAGGTTCAACAGTGGAAAGTACTTTTTGAGGACACGAGCGTATGCCCTGGAGTGACGTGGATAGTTTGACAGGCTTCCAATCAAGATGCAAATGGCTCACACGCTAGTTGATAGTAGCAGTTAATTAATTTAACTCAAGATGCGTGAATCTGCCAAGTCATGCATCTAATCATCATTTATCATATTTATTATGTCGATTACTATCCATGTGATAATTTAACTATCAAATCATGGATTTGACCCTGGATAACTTATCATATTCTCCTATGCTGAAAAACAACACTATCAACGTTTTTCTAAAAGTTTCAGCAGTTATGCTAAAATTTGCTAACGGGCCGGGGAACAAAAGTTGGGGGTAAAAGGGGGAAGGGATACCTAGTATATATATTCTAGTTAACATCAAGCAGTTAGCAAATTTAGTCTTGTAGTATTTTCTTCGAGTAAGTGGTGATTGCATTTGCACGATTACTAGGAGAATAGATAAAAAAAACATAAGATGAAAATAAACATGAATGAGTACGACGATGCTGTCATTGATGAGCTTGGCGTTTCGTGTGCAAGCGATATAATTTCGGCGAGCAGCCGACACATAAACAGGGTCACAGCGAATTGGTACGCGTGGGGTGAGACGTGAGAGACAGTAGGCACACTTGATAGTAGCGTGAAAATGTGGCCAGCAGCACGGTGGTAGGTTCGGCAGGCTCCCGGTCAGCCCGCGACGGAGTCGAAAGGAGAGTTCACTTTCACCACCTGTGTTCTCACCGGGGCGAAAGCAGCTGCGTGTGGAGTGGCTTTGTGCTGGCGACCTGGGTGGCAGCCTGCAGCCTCCACCGCCGACACCGGGCGCGACAGCGACGACCACGAAGGTGATACGTCATGCCCGGCCGTCAAACACCGGCCAACGACGTCATCTACGATGTAATAACCCGGATCCGATATTTTTGCCGCTAGTTTTCAAGAACGGTTCATACCCATCCACTGCCAATTCGGTTCTGAATTGAATTGAACTTCAGGCAGGCATATGTATATAGCCGCCGCTTTTCTGTGGCGTTCAAAAACGTTGAACTGCCCAATGGAAGAGTGGAAAAGCAACTAAAAGTGACAAGAAATGAAGCCGGGAAAAGAACTTTTTCATTGCATCATCTGTACCGTGTCATACATATCCGTTATACATCAGGGAAAAAATTCAATGAAAAATTCAAAAATGTGCCACCTTTATATTCAAAGAAAAAAAAGTGAAACCGAAGAAGAACCAGTAGTCCCATTCGACACAACTAATTACTAGGCATCCACGTAACTACAGAAAACACCAAACTTTTTTCAAATCAAACAGATTTTGGTGTTTTCTGCAATAACGCGGTAACTCATGCATACAACAATTCACCAGCTAATATGAACACTCCAAAAAAATGTTCAGGCTGCAAAAATCGTGTTTCACTTCACACGTATATACTACTACTACTATACAGCAGGCTAGCAGCTAGTTACCGTGATCCATACTTAGACGGCCGTCGCAGTCAATTAAGGCGCAGCAGCTAGCTAGCGCCGGTCAGCGTTCCACGGTGATGAGCAAGCTGGCATCCTCATCACCATGGGGCGCCGCAACCCTTGCCGGCACCGCGTCCTCGCCTTTGCCGTTCACATCGCCGGTCTCGTCGACGACTCCGGCGAGCACCTGCGCGTCCATGGCCTGCTTGGGCCAGTCCGTGCGCGCGATGACCACGAGCATCACGGCGACGCATGCGGCCTGCGCGGCGAGCAGGCCGAGCCAGAGGCCCGCGAAGCCCTTCCCGGCCCAGAACGCGAGCGCGACGGCGACGGGCGTGCCCACGCCGTAGAACGCGCCGAGGTTGATGCGCGCGCCGTCCTTGGGCCGCGCGCTGCCGCGGAGCACGCCGCAGCCGGTGGTCTGCGGGCAGTTGCCCAGCTCGCAGAGCCCGAGGATCGGAAGCACCGAGGCGGTGAGCGCGAGGATGGCCGCGTCGGCGGTGAACATGCGCGCCCACGCGTCGCGCACGGCGACGGCGAAGAGGAACGAGGCCAGGCCCTGGGCCGCGCTGAGCGCGAGGCCCGCGCCCGCCGCCGCCCGCGCAGCCCACGGCCGGTTCGCGCCCAGCTCGTTGCTGACGCGCGTGGACACGCCGAAGCTGAGCGAGGAGGGGAAGATGTAGAGCAGCGAGGTGGTCTGGATGAGCACGCCCATGGACGCCACCGTGGCCTTGGGATTCGGGAGAAGCCCACACAAAAGGATCATGATCTCGTACCACCACCACTCCAGGCACACGCTGGCGCAGCTCTCGATTGCCAGCTTGACCAGCCGCATCCACCCGGTCACGTCCTTGAACAGCTTGTCGGACGACAGCGTGAATCCGCCGGTGGCGCGGTGTATGCCGGATACTAGAAAGATGTAGCCGAGCAAAAGGAGCACGAGGTTGAGGTTGGCCAGGGCGGAGGCGAGCGCGACGCCCTCGATGCCGAGCCCGAGGACGGACGCGAGGAGGTAATTAATTGGCAGGTGAATTGCGACGGTGATCGCGGCGCACGCCGTGATCGGGAAGTTGACGGACTGGGTGCGGAGGTAGATGCGGAGCGGGTGGAGGAAGGACTGGAAGAGCAAATCCGGGAGGCAAAAGAGAATGTAGCGCTGCGCGGCGGCGGTGATGGCCGGGTCCTGGCCGCACAATAGAAGCAGAGGCTCCATGTGGGACCAGAGGAAGGCGACGGGCACGGACACGGCGAGGAGGAGGATCACCGTGCGCTGCATGGTGGCGCCGACGAGGAGAGGTTCCCGGCGCCGACGGCCTGGCCGCACACGGGCTCCATGCCCATGGCGAGGCCGGAGAGCACGGAGTACCCAGTTATGTTGGCGAAACCGATGGCCAGCGACCCGCCGGCGAGCGCGAGCTCGCCGAGCCGGCCGAGGAAGAGCATCGAGATCATTGGGCGCACGTACAGGATCAGGCCCGTCATGATCATTGGCAATGACAGCCGGAGGATCGACGCGGCCTCGGTCAACGATGACGGCTTCCTCGCGAGCAACACCGGCGCCGGCGGCTTCGCCACGGCCGTGGACTTGGGCACGTCCACGACAGCGACGTCAGGAAGGGACGCGACCGTGTCATTGCCGACACCTCCGCCGCCGCCCTTGGCATTGCAGGACGGGCACAGCGGGAACCGCTGCCCGACGAGGAGGCCCTCGCACATGGCGCCGCGCAGAGATCCCTGCTTCCGCCGCGCAGGTTTTGGAGGGAAACCAAAGGGGAGTTCAAAAGCTGGGCAGGGGCTGAATTTATAGGCGGAAATGGATATGAGCAGTCGATGGAAATGAGAGCGGGAGATTAACAAGGGTTGTGAGCTGGATTAGTTCAGGCTGGAATCACTCGTCGTCTAGCCCCGCGCCGGTTTCCGCCGGCTTCAGGATCACCACGCAACAACGCGACGCGCACGGGGCGTTGTTGGATTGCGCGTCCCGTAGCGCGAGGACTCTTCGAGAACAAACGCGCGGCGGCTTAGTTAGATCGCCGCCCGGTGTCTCTACGGATGGGGACAAATCGAGGGAGGCGAAGAAGAGGATGAGGAGAAAACGAGCAGGGCGTAGGGGTCTATTTATACAGGGGACTAGAGGCCATGCATGAACCTGAAACACAATCTCAGTTTGTTGCCAAACTATTATGCGATTTAATGAACTCAATTAGTTTAATGTAGTGCTGTGGACTTTTTGCGAAAGGAAATTTAATGTACTGAATTAATAAGTACTCCTCCCTTATTCAAAAAGGTACTATACTATGCATTTCTATTCTATACAAAATGAAGGTTGAGGCTCTTCAATTTGATGTCGGATCTTAGAAGACAGGATAGGGGGCTGTTGCAAAAAGACCGGAGGGAGTATTATACTGGAATCATGCATGTTTCTTTTTTCCAATGTCACAAATCTCCTGAATTTGCATTCTGTCCTTTCAGTTGATTGAGCTGTCCATAAAAAAATATGGGTTGAGAACTTCGAATTGTCTCAGACTTTGATATTGTACTAATTTATCCTTTGACTTCCATTCTTCCGTACCTTGCAATGTTTCAAAATGATATGACAACATTTTATATCTGTCTCCATTTATTGGTCAAAAAAGAATAGAAAACCCTTTGAAGAGTTTAGTTTTTATACCTGCGAGGGCATTCGGGGTGTATATCATTTGGGAAGAGGGACAGGATGTTAATTATACAATGATGAAGAGGATGGGAAGGAAAATTGATCACCCATGACATCCCTGGTGTTAACTTCATGGAAATATGAAAAAAAAGGTATTTGACTTTGAATGCCATTAAAACCTGTAAATGGCCATTGAACAAGTACAATAGATGAAGAAATAGCCAAATTGGCATTAAATGCATTCATTTCTGTAGCTTGAAAATTGACTCTAAGTGTCTAACAAAAACTGGATTTGCATTGACAAAGGAGACATGGATCATTTAGATGTGTTCTGATAAATGTTTTAGGAAACATTTTTATTTGAAGTATTTTAGCATTGGCGTTAGGTGTCATGCATGGCTGCTGATGTATAAGTGAAAGTTATCCATCTTTTTCCCATCAATAATTTTCATTGGTGAGCTGGTCAATGCATGTTCCCGTATCTGGAGTCCATAATAAAATAGTCTACATGAAAAAAATATATTACTCCCTCGATCTCAAAATAAGTATCTCTATAGTATCAGTGTAAGTCAAACTTTCTTAAATTTTACTATATATAGTTATACAAAATATCTATAGTATTTTGTGTCTCTAAAAATTTATTATGAAAATAGATTTAACAATATATCTATCTAATGATACTAATTACAATATATATTTTAAATATCAATACCTTTTTATATGACTCCTCGAGAAGTAAGGACGACACTTATTTTGGTATGGAGGTAGTACCTAACAGTTTCAACTATAATTTCACCGGTATCAATTTGAACAAATACCTAACTCGTTACAGATATTTTAGAAAATATGTATTAATATGATTTCCTCTATAGGATGATAATTTTATTTTTAATGACTCATGGGATAAGCGAGAGTCAACTAATATTTTTCCGCATACTAGATTATTTCTAACAAATTGGAGGTGTCAACAGACAACCGAGGGCATCGTGGATAATGTGATGACCTAAGTCCTTTTGAGGAACATTCAGGCTAGATACTGAAATCCTGTTGTGCAATCTGAGTTTCAAACCAATATACAGGTACGACATTGAATGAGTTATCGATCAGAAAATATTTATTTAACAATTATAAGGAAATGTCAACTATTTGTTTGACCGTAAGGCAAAGAAAGTCAGCTATACTCATTTTGTAACAGCATCTAGTACTCATACGTGCCATAGATACGTAGGACCACTACGAGTATGAGTAAATTGTTGGCTGACCACATAGATTAATGTATGGCATATATCTCATGCAAACATGGCTACTATGGGTGTGTTCGTTTCATGGGATCTAAATTTTAGAGCTATCACATCAAAAAGAATCTTATTATTTAAGAGTATTAAATAAAATTTAATTATAAAACAAATTACAGGCCCCTAGACTAATTTACGAGACGAATCTAATGATGTTAATTAAGTCGTGATTAGAAGATGGTTACTGTAGCATCACTTTAGCAAAATATAGATTAATTAAGCTCATTAGATTCATCTCGAAAATTAGCACCAATCTGTCAATAGGGTTTTGTCATTAAATTGATCAAAATATTCATAAATAATAAGATTCTCTTTGATGTGACAGTGCTAAATTTTAGAGGGAGGAAACGAACACACCCTATGTCATCACTCACCGCGTTAGAAACTACTAATGCAGAAATTAAATGCATGTCTTTTGCGTCAACAACTGTTTGAGAAACTAACTGCTATTCATGTCTCTAGACGATTTGAGAACGCAGTTAACACCTCAACCCCGGCATTGACCTGCTTGCTGATCTGATGCTCCAATTCAACGTTCCAGTCTGAGCTGACCGTTCATGGTAGTCGGCAGTCTTGAGTTTTGCCAAAACTGAGAGGCCAAGAGCTTTCACCGTTTCACCTGGTGGCTGGTTTCCTCACAACTGCCACGACTCTACCAAACGAGCTGGAGCTTTCGCGTCCTTTTGACCATTCCGAGCTCTCAAGTCATGCTTCCCCCAACGAGCTAGCAAGTTAGCTGCTTATTTCTGACGGACCTCACTGCTTAGGACTTGGTCAGGTGCGGTGTGCCCCCGGCTCCCGCCATGGTCCATGGACACCTGTGACTTGCGAGTCTTTGAGACACACTGATCTGGTTGTGTTGCACTAGCGCTGATGCCTACTGCTTAATAAGTGCTCCTCGTGCATGTCAACATTCTAGATGATGATTTAGTCGTGTTCACCTGGTATGAACAAATGAAGATACTGGATGATCGCTCATTGTCAAAGAAAGAGATGTCTGGATATGGCAGCAGTTGCCTCCCAGGAAGCAAACGGGAAGATTTTTACAAGTCCATGAAGCATGAATAGTAGCCCAAAGGTTGCAGGCGACTTGCTCTTTAGTCTGGAGTGTTGTACTGTCTTACGGGGAAGACTAGACAACGAGAAGATCTCTGCTGGAACGTGAAGCACATGTTTACCTCGCTGCGCTGTGGAAATGACCGAGTGCACTGCCAGCGTGCCGACGATCGATGGCCATAGGCATGACAAGTGGTGATGACGATAACATGCATCCAGAAAAGTGGTCTTCCAACGAACAGATAATTCCTGGAGATCCTGTTCACATGTTTAACTATGTGCGTTCTCCAAAAATAATTATGGTTCAAGTTATACCAGTATGTTAGAAAAAAGAAGCCGTCTCTAAGAAATTGCAACTTTATTTTTATTTTTATTATTTTATTATTGCAAATAAACTTCCACCCATTGAGAACTCAAAACCACCGCTGAGATAATATATACAAATATCATGTCGTCAATTTCCTTATTGGGGTACACTCTACTTTTTTCTTTTTTCCTTTTTTTGAAGGAAGGGGTCCACTATAGTTGATTTTATTTCCTATATATTGCAATGAAGTAGATGGATCTCCAGTCTAAACCTTCATCATTGCTAAGGCAGAACCAAATCCACTTAAACTTAACTTTACATATGTAATGATGGAGGGTTACTTGTATGTAGCATTTAATCGCTCTTTCAAGTAGTCACCACTCTTGATAGGAGGAAACCTGTAGAAGTTTAAAGTGTTCAACTTTAAGTACAAGAATCAACAGCAAATAAAACTGATCCATATTGAAGCTGACCTCGGAGGATTTGCCTCATTGCAACAACTTTCAAAGCACCGCACCACAAAATCAGGGTTTGGATCAAGAAAGAAAGCAACCTGGTATGACAAAAACAAAAGTGCATGAAACAAATGTATCATATCTCCTCATATCTCTTAGGACAGAATTCTGATTTCAGTTAGTGAACTCACAGAATACCGCTCTTTACCAATTGCAACAACCCGATGCAGTGTTGATCTACAAATAATAGTAGAAGAGTGTAATAAGAATCCCAATTGGCATACCAGATTTGTTTTCTCTATAGATGAATTAGAAATATGTGCATTAAAAAGATGCCAGGAAATAGAACAGCAAAAGAAACCTTAATAACAAAATTTCATCAAAGTACATTCAGGTATCATAAAATGCACGTAATCTTACCCAAGAAGCATGTTTGTCATTTGTTTTTAGGATGAGATAAAATGAAATTATGGCAAAGATGAGTTATCTTAATTATGGATAGAGGTGCAAGTTAACTTTTATCCTATTCACTAAAGCAGAACTGCCGAAAAAAGGTCCTCGTGCGAATTCCCACAGTTGTTACTGCAGTTTATGACGTTAACAATTACCTGGTGCAACTTTTTTCTTATCTTATTTACTAGTGCAGAGTTTGGTTTAAAAAAAATCGACCTGCAGGGGTAAGATAGCCTCGGGCCATTTTGCTAAGAAGAAGACCTTCACACTCTAGAAACCCTGCCTCACACCAAGGACAATGTGAGACGGCCAACAAAGTTTGTATAAAAGAAGACCTATGAGTGCCAGATCACCACAAAGGCACAAACAACTGTTGCTGCGGTACAAAATAGCTACCAGGCCCCCACAAAAGGCAACAATGCAAGGCAATAAAAAAATAATGGTACCTGAAAAGACAATTCGTCCATCTTTCAAGCAAATCACCAATGTTAACAATAAGTGTTCTACAAGTAACACAAAAAGTGGTTAGATCGCATCATACCTGCAAGGAATTATGTAAAAGAGCACTGAATCAGTGCTCCAGAATGTTTAACATGAAAAAAGCTTATAGAATAGTATATTGACTAGAGGGGGCACAGGTCGTCGAACAATAAAAATATGTAAGTCACGAACTAAACATTTACCCATCAATGTGAGGAACATCTTCCCATAGCTGTGGATCACTATCCTTCTCCCTGCATATCTGTTCATTCACAATAGCATAAGAATCTTTCTTCAAAATAGCGCTGTCAGCAGGCTCTGACTTCATTGAAGGCTATTTGCAAGCAAAAAGGTTTGATTCCTAAAGGGATAAGTGCAACCAAGGTTAACAAAACCACTACAAGACCAGTTTTCGTTTTCACCAAAAACCGAGTGATAAACCGAAGAAACCGAACGAAAAACCTTTTTTGCTAAAGTACCCAACTCTGGTTTTTAGCGAAAACCGGGCATCCGCTGAAACTGAGCCAGACCGATTTCACCGGTTACCGCGGTAACTGACTGGTTTCCAGTGGTTTTGTTAACGTTGAGTGCAACTCAACCCACCAAGACAACTCCTTGCTAGTTCTGAATAGCATAATCTTTTATTAACAAAATGAACCACCATTTCTACTTTTCTAGAAACAGGAGGCGTTGTTTCTTGGAAGCCGGAAAAGTGATTTGCCACTAGAGGAAACTAAACTGAAGGTGATGAACAAAATAGTGTGAAAACACATAGCATACCTGAAGGCCAGGAGTGCCATCTGTTGCTAGAAGGGTTATCATACCATAATCTGAATGAGCGGATGCACCATAGTTTCCACGATCAGATTCATTTACTTCACCTGTATCAAATTGATCAAATAGTATTTTTGCATTTTGATAAACACACGAATGTTACGTACTAACATAATACAAATAGCACCATAACAATACTGTAACCAAAGTATTCACTTCATTGAGACCAACAGTTTCCAGAAGCTACTGAGAACAGCATCATGTGTTTCCTCCTTATTGTACCAACTTAACCCATCAAAATTAGGCAATCAAAACAGCACTGAAAAATAAAGCTACCCAACTAGCTTTTGTGCCATATGACTATAGTGGCTAGCAGAGTTTCCCTACATAATCCAAAGTTGTGATTCATACAGAAATAAGATAATTATATTGAACTACTAACAAGCAACAAAAAAGAGGGGAAATTTTCAGTGCAAATAAAATTTGGGTGCAATGGTGCAAACATACAATTCCATCCGTCTGATCGTGATCAAAGGCTCATTGTTCCATAATCCCACATGAGCTATTTTGGAAATACCTCCCCGATTGTCTATCTTTATTTTGGAAATATTTGGAAGCAACAAGAGCCCTTAGATCAGGATCAGACGGATGGAATTGTATGTTTGCACCATTGCACCCAAATTCCATTTGCACGAAAAATTTCCCCCAAAAAAGATGTCATAGCTCTTTGTAGTCTTTTTATGTTTGTCGCTAGTAAGTTAAACACCATGATATAAGCTATCACTAACAACGACAACTCAATAGCAGTGTTCAATAAAGTGGATGCCTAGTCGACCTAGGTGCTGTGCACTGGATCACCGAGTCGCCCACATCAAAGGGGCCATCAGAACTTCAACTTTTTTTTATTCCCTTAATACCATTATTTACAGATATGAGACATGTATATAAGTTGAATCCATGAGGTAACTACCAGTGATAACAATGGGTAAGAATAAGAACAACAAAGAAGCAACATCAAGCATCAACATGCTCTAGGACAGTGCTATTTGTATCATTATAATAAATATTTTTCTTTTTAGTATGATATAGGAAATATAGTAATATAACCTGGGTAATGCAATAACCGAACAACTGCTGATGGGCAGTTTAATGCACCAATTTCCTGAAAGAATTCAGCATCTAGATCCAAACTCAAAGCAATTAGGGAGAGTATCCTTTCGCCAACAGCCCTAATAGAGAATAAGCATAGTGTTGGTTATTGAGATTAAAAGATTTACGGTACATACAAATGATCTGCTAAAACTTACAAAGCAGCTGATTGGTATAGTTTCATTGTGTCCTTCCAAGATGGAAAGAGCTCTGCAAACATAAAAATATTTTTCATACTTGGAAATATAAAACAAACAAAATAAACTGGTATGCCCAATTAAACTGGTATGCAAATATTGTTCAGATGAGTGATGTCCACACAAAACAGTGATGAAAAGCAGAACATGTGTTGGTTCTTAATGGATGACAATGTTACCTTCAGAAGGCCATTGGTTCAAATCAGGCCCTATGTAGAAACTCTCCTTGAGGTCTCCTGTATAATCATAATCCATAATGCCATTAGTGTTCTGACTGTATCATTATAACCATCAGAAATGTGAATGGAAAAGTCTACAAAATGTGTCTGTTCTTTTCCAGCTACAGGCAGGAAGGATGGGCAACTGGGTTCCTTGCCTTTACAACTATCACCAAGCATGACACGGCCTACCAATGGAAGATCCCATGGTTTCTGGTTCAGTTCTTAAATATCAGAGCTAGTGGGTCATTTCAAATAAAACAAAACAATTGTTTATAAACACTGCCACTGCCAGCAGCAGACCCTCCAAAATCCATTTAATTCCTTATTTGTTAAACAATATTATTCCATGGGTAAGATATTCAGGCAGTAACCCATCACGCGTCATTGTTAATCAGCCATGTGCTACCAGAAGGCAACAGCAGTCATACTAATTTAGAATTGCAACTTGAATCCAACACTCCGGCGGAGCAAAAGACACAACAGAGAAGCTAGTCGTCTGATCAGAAACCGAACCTGTAAATTCGGATGCGGCGTCCAGCTTCTCGGCGTAGGGCGGTGTGTACCCTCGGTGGTTGCTGCCCCTCTGCAACGCCATCTTCCCCTCCATCGGCTGCTCGAAGAAGCGCCGGCTCTCCGCGAACACCGCCTCCAGCAGGACGTCTTCCACCCCATGATTGGACACGTAGAAGAACCCGTGCTCCACGCACGCCTGACAGAGAAAAAAGGAGGAACAAATCACACGTGCTGTGCTAGTAGCCGCGCCGGCAAAGCAGGGACCCTCGCAGGAAGTTTGGTAATCGGGCAGGCTCACCTTCCGGATGGCGGCGGCGGCAGCTCGGACGTCGGAGGACGCGAGGTCCACCACAGGGAGGTCAACTCTTCCGGCCATCTATCTCGTCGGAAGCGGGAGCGGGAGCGGAAGCTGAAGCGGATGCCGTACTGCTGCTGCTGATCTGACACTGGTGCGTCGTCGTGCTCGTGCTGTCGTACTACGCCTCCTGTTGACCCGGTCACGTGCGTCTATGGGCTGGGCTGCATGCTGAATTGGACCTGACCCGAAAACATGACACATGGGCCAGGGCACAGCCCAGGGCATCAAGTACAAACTGCAGCTCATTACGTTGTCAAGTCAGAAACCGATACGATAACATGTAACCTGAGATCATTAAGGGGGCTTGTTTACCCTCAAAAAAAATTAAGGGAGTTTGTTTGGTCTTTTTTTTTACCGAATGGAGCTTGTTTGGCTGATAGCCAAATGTTGTCATACACACAAAAAAAAATAGTTTGTCACAAATATGGTGGGTAACTTGTTCACTAACATACATGGTACTCATGTGACAAGTCATAGTTGTGAAGGTAGCATGTCTCACTTGTGATGAGCGTTTTCCTGCACTGCTTTCTTGTCAATTCAGGTCTCCGGCAGCACCGTCGAGACTCGACACTACCCGCTCGTCGGCGGCCGACCCATGGCTTACCGGTCCGTGGTCACTTGTCGGCGAGATGGGGCTGCACGAAGACGCCACTTGCAAGTGGCTCTGTGCATGAGTCTGATCCAGTTATCAACTCACTAGTGTGGCACAAGATGGTCTGGACGCACAAACGACACAAGAGGACCATTGGAAGATAACGACGCAGTATATATGTTTTATTTTTTCTGATGCGCAATGTATCATGGCTTTTTAGATGGTCTGGACGCGCTCTGTGCTGTTAAGAGCTGATTGTGCTCTTTGTTCAGAATTTCAAAAGAAAAAAAAGAATTGCCTGTGCTTGGACGCCGCCGCTTCACGCCATGAAGGTCCCGTTTGGTTCCAGGGACTAAAAGGCAAAGTGACTAATTTTAGTAACTCGAACGGATAAAGTTCCTAACGGAGGGACTAAAATGTGACTAAAACCTTTTAGCCGGACTAGACACCCGGGAGGAGCTAAAAGGGACTAAATCGGAAAATTTCCATCCCTGCCCTTCGCGAATCCTCCCGTCGATGCTCCCGCCGCTGCCGGAGCTCCCCACCATTGGCCCCCGTTGCGCCACCGCCCGTTGCTCGCCGGATCTTCGCCCGCCGCTCCTGCAAGAACCTCCCGACGCCGCGGGCCCGCCGTTGCGCCGCCGCCGGTGGTCGCCGCCGCCGCCCCTAGGTCGCGACGCCGGATCTGCCCGAGTCGCCGCCGCAGGTCTGCCCGTAGAGGCGCCCGTCCGTCGAGCCCGTCGCGGCCGCCGCGCCCATGGCGCTCGTTGCACCCGCCGCGCCCGTCCCGCCCGTGGCCGATGACGGACGCAACACTTAAAACTTGGGTATTCCTAAGTTGATCAATCAAGCAAAAATACAAGTAAACTTGATTATTTGATAATTTTTTGAGCTATGAAACTATATTAAATATAAGGTTTTACTAAGTTGTTGGGTATTCTTGGGAATACCCAAGCAACCAGCTAGGTCCGTCCCTGTCCGGGCGGCCCGTCGCGGCCGCCGCGCTCGACCCGCCCGCCACGGCCCGTCGCGCCCGTCAAAGCCGCCGCGCCCGACCCGCCCGTCGCGGCCCGTCGCGCCCGTCCCGCAGGTCCCGCAGGGCCCGACACGCTTCAAGAAGCAGCAGCGATGCGTATTCGCATTCGAGAGCCCCCATGTGCAACACGGTCTTTTACAATTTATTTATTTAAGTTTCGTCACTTTTAGTCAAGTGAATCAAATAGGAGTGACTAAAATTTTAATCACCCCTTTTAGTCACTTTGCTTTAGTCATGAGGATCCAAACGGGACCGAAGCCAGGTGACGGACAGGGAAGGAGACAGAGTCGCGTCGGGGGTCACGCAACGCAATCTTCCCCGTACCGATCGATCTGCCACATGCCCTGCTTCACACGCGTTTCGTTCTCGGCAGGCAGCGAAAGCTCCAAGGAAAAGGTTCGCGTCACCGCTCCACTTCCAGATCGGTCAGTACAGAACAACGCCTACCCGTATAAAAGAAGGCAACTGGCGAGAACGACGAAGCCGTGATTAGATTCCGGAATCTTTGGATGATGAAAACGTTTCGCAAAGCGAAACGAGGGTGTGTTTGTTTTTTAGTCTAAATTTTATAGCTGTCACATCAAAAAGAATCTTACTATTTAAGAGTATTAAATAAAGTTTAATTATAAAATAAATTACAGGCTCCTAGACTAATTTACTGAGACGAATCTAATAAGGTTAATTAAGTCATGATTAAAAGAGGGTTACTGTAGCATCACTTTAGCAAATCCTAAATTAATTAATCTCATTAGATTCATCTCGAAAATTAGCACCAATCTGTCAATAGGGTTTTGTCATTAAATTGATCGAAATATTTATAAATACTTAAGATCCTCTTTGATGTGACAGATCTTAAATTTTAGAGAAGCGAGAAACGAACATGGCCATACGCTTCTCTGCCCCTGGCTGCAGAGTGTGAAACCAATAAACCGTGACAATTAGTCCATCAAACAAAACGGAGCAGTCCTATCCTATGCAAGTTGATACTACATCCGTAAAAAGAAACTGCAAATTGGCAAAGTTCTAAATATAGAATTCGGCCGGTTTTGGTGGCTTCTTCTTTGTGCAAATTAGCACGCCGCTGCATTGATAATTGTGTGCCGACACAAAAGACACTTAATCCAGTCTGGACAGTTGCAAATGTGGGCTCTCACAATAATGCTCGATGGCAGCCTTTTTTGTGTGAGAGAGGAATACTACTCTGAACTGTGAGAGATTTTTTTAAAAAAAGTATATATTAATAAATGAGTAAAGTTCATGGCCGGTCCTTAAACTTGTCTCGCTGTGTCATCTAGGTCCCTATACTCTTAAATTGCATTTCTAACTCTTAAACTTAGCTTCGGATATCATTTTAGTCCCTATACTCTCAAAGTGTAAATATAAGTCCCTAAACATGGCTTCGGGGATCATTTAAGTTCTACGATACGGTGTTATTGTAATGGATTAGCCAATTAGATAAACTTACCCAGATTTTCTAAAATATAGTGTTATCATACTAAAAAGAAGATGATGATGAGGACGAAGTCGCCGACGACACCAACGAGGGCCATGTACTTGGTGGAGAAGACACTTCGGGTTTCATGAACATCATTGTACAGCGTATACTTAGCACGTAAATTCGGACTTCGAAAAGATACAGCGCCACAACTTGTTCCAGATTTTCTTCGTCATCAAGAATCGACGCGCACGTGTGATCATTGATGGAGGAAGCTGCAATAACTTGGTGAGTTCAGATCTGGTTGAGAAGCTTGGTTTGGCCAAACGACCACATCCTCATCCATACTACATTCAATGGTTAAATGACTTGGGAAAAGCTAAGGTAACACAAACTTGCAGAGTTCCTTTTTCCATTGGTGTTTATTCAGATTATGCTGATTGTGATGTGGTTTCAAGATAATTGAGAAGATTAATGATAATACACATAAACTTGAGTTGCCTCCCGAGTTCGAGGTTAGTTCCACTTTTAACATTGCAGATTTGAAGTCTTATTTGGGTGAGAAGCATGAGCTTGAGTCGATGACGACTTCGATTCAAGAGAGGGAGGATGATGAGGACATCACTCCTTTGAATACAAATGACACTCCTCCGTTGAACATTCAAGGACTAATCACTAGAGCTCGCGCCCGACAATTAAATTTACAGGTGAGCTCGTTTCTAAGTCTTTCCTTTCATAATTTTGAGAATAGTTTGCTACCTAATGATTTTATTATGATTAGGAATCAAGGAGAGGACCATAATATGAATGGAATAGGGCTTGGAGGCGTGGAGGACCAGTAAGAGGCGCAAGTCATTGTGGAGGCCCAATCCAAGTCGACTTCGAGTCTGTTTCGGAGTCCAGGAACAGTCTGAATTAAAACGAACGCCCAGATCGCATACGAAGTCGGATTTGGACGTTCTACATATAGATGGAAAGATAATTTCATAAGCTTTCCAGTGGAACCGGTCCCACGTCAAATTTCACCCGGAGTCGCCGGGAATCATCGAAACATTGGAACGTCCAGAATCTGTTTTTTGTGCTGCGTCACCGTTTTTTTCCTTTGGACCGTGTATCTCGTGTGAGCCCATTAGGGGAGCGTCCAGGGGGTTCTTGCACGTCCCCAAGTCTTTATTAGCAGCAGCCGCCACCCATGTTAGGGTGGGGTTTTGCTTAGATTATTCTGCTTAGACAGTTTCGCCGTTTATCGATTTGTGAGACCCCATCTCGTGAGATTAATCATACATCTGTAAATTTGGTTGCGTTCTTTCTTGTTCTTGCTTGTGTTCTTGATTCGCAGGCAGGGATTAGCCTTCTTGGCGAGGTCGACCGTGCATCGACGGTTGATAACCATAGAGGACGTGGTGCTGCGATTGCGGGGTTCGAACGTGTTGTTCGGGAGCCGGATCGACGTGTGTCACATCTTCGCCAAATCAAGAGTTATCTGAACCTTTTCGGAAGATCGGGACCCTAGTCCACATCAGGGTACAAACCATGTGGCAATAAGGAATCTAAATTTTCCGGCGTGTGCACCACTAAATTCTCCGTTGAACTCAATCTCGTTTGAACGCCGACTAAAATCTTCCGATTTCGGACGACTGAAAATTGGTATTTTTGTTCAATTAATTATAAGTAAGTTATATATATAAAAAATAAAATCTAATCAATTTATTTAGAATAACGATATATTCTAAAAGTAGGGGACCTTAACGACGCCCAAAACCAAGTTTAGAGAGCTAGAATTTCATTTTAAAAGTAAAGGGACCCAAATGATATCCGAAGATAAGTTTGAGGAGTTAGAAATGCAATTTGAGAGTATAGAGACCTAGATGACACAGTGAGACAAGTTGAAGGACCGGACATGAACTTTACTCTTAATAAATAATGAGATTTATTAGGGTAAGCAGTGAAGACTTTCCTAATATCCTAATTATTAAATGCATGGAAAACGAAACTCAGTCGGTGATACACAAAGCCCTTAACCAAATTCAGATCCTTTATCCAAATTGGTTAGCTCAGAAAGGCGAAAGCTACCACCCCATAAGCACATGAGATGTTACCCAACCTCCATTTTGATTGTCTATCTCACCAATCTATGTGACCATCTTTGCTTGTCCATGATCCATTGTGAAAGCCACTAATGCAAATACACCAACCCAAACTGACCCAAGGGCAGTGAAGTCCTGCGAGAACTCCAACAATGTGCAACCGATCCACTAGACTCTAACGTGCTCCAAAAAAAGTGTCCCTAGGAGGCTATCTAGGAGAGGGAGCACAGGTTTAACTGTAAAGGCTCCCTATAAAATAAACAGCAATCGCCACTGCTGGCGCTGGGAAAGAACAAAGCGCACACTCCCAAGATTTTCAGCGCCATCGCACTGAGGCCGGAGAGGAAGCCGCCGGAGACGATGCTGGTGGTGGACTTGGGCATATGGCTCATCCCGCTGACGCTCGTCTTCGTCCCATGCCGGCGGATCGTCCTCCTCCTGTCGAGGCTCGAAGACCTTCGCCGGAGCATGACGCGGCCGAGGCGGACCACGGCGGACGTCTGGAACCGCTTCGCCACCCTTAACTCCATGGCTTTCATGGTGTGACGGTACACATACATACGGCTCTGCTTCCTGTTCTTCCTCTTCTCAGTCCCTTTTTCTCGATCTCTCTATTTTTCGTCTTTTGGAGGCCTCCACGTGTACAATAAACTCCAGTAGTGAGATGTAGATGACTGTTTAGAAACTCGCATATGGGAGAAGAAGCTGATCAAACGTCTGAAAGACTTTCTCGAACCTGCTTTGATATGTACATATCGCTTCAGTTTGTGTACTCATGACAGTTAATAGAATTATCTGCATACCGCGTGATGTATGTTGTATATACATGTCAGTAAATAGAATTCTCTGCGTGATCCTGCTATATATTTGACCGAAAGAATAGTGTATGTATAGGGTTACAGATTTGAAGCACATTCGACCATCCGTTTCAAAAGAAGAGGGAGAATTGGGCTAGATCTCGCTGCATATCGAAAACACCAAAGCACTATATAAAAAAAATGGAAGGACTCTGTTGTGTTGTGAAATACTAGATCAGTGTACTGAAATGGTTAGTCCTACTTTCTCTCTCTTTTACACCAACCCATAACGCTGGCAATATTTAATCATTATGACTTTTATTACATTGGACGCCTGTCTTCCCTGTCCCCATAAACAAAGAAGTACAGTGATGTCACCGTTTTGGTGATAAGGTCCAACAATAAGATGGATGATACACAGAGCAATGTCTGTACAACAAAAAGTAAGCTTCATAATCACAGTAATCTCCGTGCCATGGATGCTAGGGCAACACTTGAAGAAAGATTGCTAACCTTTAAAACATAGTGTGTCTAGTTTGATGGTTGTGGCTCTAAAAATAAAAGTTGACATGTAATTTGAGAAAAGTTAAAAACTCTAGAATGACATCTATTGTTAAACAGAGGGAGTATATATCCAAGGGGAGCAGAATGACCCATGATACTGCAGTGACTGCGGTACTAAAATATAGGATGCTCGAAGTTCAGGCACTTCTCATAGAATTAATCATTATTCCTAATGGGTTGTCTAACATGTTGGCGAAAAACAGCTCGATTTTTTTGTGTTCTGTTCTTTTCGAGAAAACCATCCAATTTTATATGTTGACCATGCGTTTGAGTGCATCTCGTGGATCACATAGATGATTTCCGAGCAAATTCACTGTGGACACCGATTTGATATCAAATTCCCTCCGAGTACAAACAAACAAATAAATAGCCTGCCGGAACTTTGCATTAATATGCTGGCTTTGCGTACAAATTTTGTGAGCGTCGAAAGCCAGAGAGAGAGAGAGACATCAACTAACTTTCGGACGATAAACATAGTGGGCCTAACACTCTCTTCACAACCCAGCAACCTTTGCGGCACCACTTAGAAAAGATAAATCCCAGAGTAATCCACCATCTAGATCTAGCGGTGCCAATTTGTATATCTGGAGGTCGATCATTTCTTTTGGTGGTATATCTGGAGGAGAGAATTGAATTTCATTCATTTGTGACCCGGAATTGATTAATGATTTTTTTTCTCGAGGTTAACTGATTGCTGATGGGCTTCATCGCGACCGGGCCCATCGCACGCGCTGGCCTGCACAAATCATGGGCTGAAATGACGTGGTGGTTTATGGGCTCTTCTAGCTCCAACTTCAAAGGCTTCACCGCTGCTGGCTGAGGCCCGTCACTACAACAGAACGCACTCGTGTGGTGCAGCCATCGAATGGGTTGAAGAAAAGCTATTCTAATACAAAAGAGCATCTAACATCATTAGTTATTTTTATTTTTTCAGCAAAGTTTCTTCTTAATTGATACGTTGTCTAGTTCAGATTTTTTGGTTTAGGAATATTGTATTTAGGCACCAAACATAATCAACATACAACGATTGATAACATGATTGATGTACATATCAACTGGCGTCAGGCGCGGAAGCGAGCATGCAGGGCGCCGTGTCATGTCCGGTCCGCCACTGCATTAGCCGCATCCCGCATAACAAGTGGCTAAGATCGTCGGAGCCTGACCTCCGAACCACCAGATTGATCCCGTTCTTGTTCGATCATCAGCACCCAAAGACGCCTTTTCGGAATCACTTTTCTGTAGCATTGTCTGCATCAACAGTTTAAGAGAGAGCGATGCATGGCCTAAACACCCAAATCGCTAGGGCCCTGCTCCCCGTTGTGTTGTGGTAGGAAGGGGGCCAATTACCAGCTGCTGATAAAACTCGAACTTGCAGCGATTACCTAGTCAGTCACCGCCGACTGCCCATCGACCGACGATAATGGCATGCTGGATGACTAATCATTGCCAGCGTGCGCGTGCGTGCCGGCAGGCACTAACCTTGCGATTCGTCCGCATCATGCTCCAATGACATGGTCACTCACCAGGCAGCTCTCTAGGGAAAGACACTGTCCGTTACACGGCGATTGGCAAAATCAAAGCGGTTCCAAGTAGGCATCAATTATTGTGTCTCCATACTCTCAATGTTGTGGCAGTTTTATAGTATCCAGAACCAAGAGCCTAATTATTTTTTCCCTCTCAAGGATCATAGATGTTGAACAATCATAACCAAATTGGCCAAATGTTGCTTATTGACATATTAGAACGGGGCTAAAGAAATTTGACCAAGGTTAGGAGCTAACGAACGAACTGCCTTACACACACATTACATTAGTCGACGACTCTGTTCAGTTCACATGAACACAAATACTCTCTGCACTGCACTGACGCACCTCACTTCATAGAGACTATGAAACATGACGAGATTTTTTTACAGGTTACGGCAAAAAGAACGGTTCCTGACTGCCCCCGGTTGCATTGCATGCTACTTCCTAACGAAGAGGCTGCGCAGCTTGCCGCGCTCCAGCTTCTCGAGCAGCTTCTTGGCGCCGGCGACGTCCTTCTCGGTGAGCTTCTTGAGGTACCCGATGGCGCCGTGCGAGATCATGAGCTTCTTGCAGCGCTTGCTCGCGGACAGCTGCAGCAGGCATGAGATGGCGTACTTCTTGGCCGTGTTGAGCGGGCTCGGGTCCAGCAGCTGCACCAGGTTGGGCACGCTCTTCTCGTCCTTCTTGATGTCCCTCGCGTTGGGCGGGTACCCCATCAGGCTCGCCACCGCCTGCGCCGCGGCCTCGCGCGCCGCGTTCGACTTGGCCTCCAGCAGCCGCACCAGCAGCGGGAGGCACCCGTGCTCGCCCACCAGCCGCTTCATGTCCGTCGAGCTGGAGATCTTGCAGATGGCCGCCGCGGCCGCCTGCTGCGCGCCCACGGACCCCTCCTGGAGCACGTGGACAAGGCGCGGGAGCACGCACAGCGAGACCAGGCTGTCCGGCGGGACGGCGGTGACGAGGTTGCGGAGCGCGGCCACGGGGGACTCCTGCGGCAGCGGGCCGTCGACGTAGGCGAGCAGGCTGCGGAGGCCGCCTTCGTTCACCACGGCGCGCCGCAGGTTGTCGTTGCTCGACGTGAGGTTCTGCAGGCACTCGGCGGCGTACTCCTTGGACCCGAGCACGACGCCGGAGTCGAGCAGGTTGATCATGACGCGCACCGCGCCTTCCTCGGCCAGCGCCTGCCGGACCTCCGGCACCGCGGAGATGTTCTTGAGCGCGCCCGCCGCGGCGGACTGCGAGATGGAGTCCCCGGTCTGGCAGATGTCGATGAGCGGGCGGACGCCACTGTGCCCGACGATTGCGCGGGCAATGTCGGGCGACATGGACAGCCGCTGCAGCGTGATGACGGCCTTCTCCCTGCCGACGAGGCTGCCGGACTCGGCCAGCCGGATGAGCGGCGGCAGCGCGCCTTCGGACATGAGCAAGCCCTCGCAGCTCCCGGACTCGGCCAGCAAGCACAGAACCGTGGCCGCCTTCTCCCTCACCTTCGGGGCCGTAGCCGTCAGCAGATGAACCAGCGCGGCCACGTTGCCACGGCCGAGAGCAGACAGCACGCTCTTCTCGTCCTCGCGCAGAGCATCAAGCAGCCCGTCCACCGCCCGGTGCTTCGCCTCCGCGTGCCCGATCTGCAGCCTGGCAAGCAGCTCCCGCACGTCGGTCTGCGCGGCCGCCGCAGCGCCGGTCTCCGCCGGGGCCACCGCCGGCACCGTCGCGTCGGACAGCACACCGGTCTTCACGAGGAGCGCGCAGTCCCGGAGGTTCAGGTCCAGCTTCCCGGCGAGCGCGTCGAGGTCGCTCTGCATCTGCAGCTTCCCCGCCCTCGGCGGCTCGCGGCAGCGCTCGCCAAGCTCGGAAGCCTCGGCCAGCGTGGCGGCCACCGACTGCAGCAGCTCCCGGCACAGCGAGTTCTTGGAGAAGCAGGGGTGGCTGGACAGGTCCGACAGGCACGGCGGCACCCGCTCCAGCCTCGCCGCAATGGCCTTCCACCGTCCGCCGAAGCCTGTGGCCGAGCGCGCAGCGGACAGAGCAGCGGGCACCAGTCCCCGCGCCCGCTCCAGCAGCTCCTCCGCCGTCGCACCGTCCCCGGCCGCGGCCGGACAACTTTGCGAGCTCATTTCGTTGTTGCTGCAGCACCCAAGCTCGTGGTCACCTGCAGTACTCACACCAGAAGGATCAGCGCTTAGCTCACTCCTCGGTACAGAAGCTGACAAATCCTGGAAAGCAGAGCAGCATAGAAGAAGCTAGAACAAGACGAAGGAATCGCCTGGTATTTTTAAGCGAGTACAAATCCAAGTTGAAAGCTACCGCAAACCATCTACCCCCACCGAGCTAGTACTCACCCCGATCTTTTCTTGCTCTACCTGGACGATTGGTGTGTGAAACTGAGAGGCGTAAATGCAGTGACGACACGCGCTGAAATTATGAGTTGGTACGAAAGCGCTATCAAAAATCCAAAGCTCTCATCAGTATTTCTCGAAATTCAAATGAGGCCTTTATCTCTGGTTCCCGGACAAGAAGCATGGATAGTTTCAAAAATTGACTCGAGGATGATTCTGCGGCAGAAATGTCAAAGTGTTGTACTTAGCTGTAGCACTGTACTACTAATGGATTATCAGAGGCCGTGCGAATTTTGCAAGGGAGTGAAATTACCAATTGCTTTGTCATCTAAACCTTCATTAGCAGAGGACTGCGGTTGGTGCCCGTCTTAGACAAACGTGTGGTTTAAAGCGAAAGCCGAATGCTTAAGACTAGCCCGCTTTGCAAAAGGAGCACGATTTGTTTCCTCGCAATTTTTCGCACTACTTTCTTGTCTTGTATTCTAATCCAAAGATCTCGGGCTTCCTTCACCCAAAAGAATGATAGTGAAATAATTGCGGGGGTAACGAGCGTATCGTAAACGAAGCGTGTCCGGCCTTCGAAAGATGCACAGACTATATATAAAACTAACGAGGATGCTTCCCATAAAGTTGAGGAAACTATCATATATATAGAGGCATAACCTACCACGCGTGCCAGACATCGGCAACGGGTTTAGGACCCATGGCCTGAAAGTTAAGCACACATGCTAACGGGAAAAGGAGCGCGGGCCCACATGTCATTGTGAGTAGCGCCCTCCGCACGCGCCCTGCGTCACAGACCAAACAGCGCCCTTTCCGTGGCAACCACTTTTTTGGCACGAAATAAAGGCCGTGTGGGCTCGTGGCAACTGGCGGAGGTTGGTGCGGCCGTGCATGCGGCTCACGAGAGCGGGCCCACGCCGTCATTGCCTGGATCGGACCGCATCCAAAGCGAATCAGCGGCCCGGGAAAATTAACCGACGAGGCGATCGAGCCCAAGACACGGCGCACAGGTGGCACGGCCGTGGCGCTGGCGGTTGCCAGCGAACCCGCCCGCGCTCGACGCGGTGCGTCTCACCTCGGGGATTTTTTTCCGTCTCTCCAGGCTTCGGTCTGGATAGAGTAGGGTACGTACACGCGTGCGTGTTCAGTGGGACAGTACGCTTTCCGCACACTCGAAGGATCTCGCGTCCTTCCAATCTCAGATTAGGCGTGTGCTTGAACGCGCACGCGTGTGCGTGCGTGAGGTGTGAGTGTGGTGTGAGTGGTGTCGTGTGCGTTCGAAATTGTACTCTTCTAAAAAAGGTGGCACGGCCGTGGGCCCGGTTCTATTCCTCTCGAGCCGCATGCACAATCGCGCGGCTCCACCCTAGTCGAGCAGCCACAAAGACCTGTAGCTTCCTACTGTACTACTTGAGCTAAAAAACAACTACTGTATTGTACTCTTGCGGGGGTAATTTTGTCATTTGACGGCTTCGCCGGCGTGCCGTGTGGTCGCCGGCGTCGGCCCCGTCGTCGGGACGGCACCGGCAGCAAAGAAGGCTGGATTTCGTCGCTTTTCGGTGCATTGCTTCTTAAGGAAAGGGATCCCTTGTCTTTTGTTCCGAAAAACAAACAAACAATGGCTCACGCAGTATCAGCCCTCTGCCTCGCCCAACTGAAGAACGAATAAACCTATTTCTGTAAAATTCAGAAAGATCCCCTATGGGTAATCATGAATTGCGAGGTGGCAAAAGCATGGTCGAGCGCAGCAGACAGTCAGGGAGCATGAACTTGAAGCGCACCAACCAAAGCGCGAGAACTGAAGAGCGGAAGGGATCGAGGGAAGGGTCAAGCGAAAGACGCGGCGCGGAAGTTACCTCTTCTCACGACGCCTTCGCTCACGTCGATCCGGTCGCCGTGCTCCGGCGCTCCACGACCGCCTCCTCCTCCGGCTCCCCGCCCCGTCGTCCTCTTACCGGCGCCGATCGCGACGGCGCAGATGCCGATCAGGACCAGAACGGATACAACTGCTGCGACGAAGACGGCAACCATCAAACTCCCATCAGATCGCGACGGATTAGGAAATCATTGCCGCCAATACTCCAGCACGGCGTGATTGAGAGAGAGAGAGAAAGAGAAGGGAAGTGAATGTATTGCGGAATCATGGCCACAGCACTCACCGTGGCGTCCGCTTCCTCTTGTATCACTCGCCTCCCCCCGACAAGCTCCTCTGATGCCGCGTCGCCGCCTCCCGGCGAGTCGTTGGGGTGGTTTCGGAATTTATTCCCGTGCTGGACTGGCTGGCAGGTACATCTTCGAACGAAGGTTTTGAATTCAGGGCGAGGCGGGCCGTCGGATCGGTTCGGGGGTCCCGGGGAACGGGCGGTGGGGATCGGGTGTCTGGCGGCTGCGGGATCCGACCGTTTGACGAGTTTCGATTTTGAAATCTGAGGTGGTAACTGGTGCTGACGTTTCGCACAACGCTGGCGCTCGGTGGCCTTTTTACGGCTTTTTCGCTGACATTCACTGCGGCGTGACTGAGACAGCGAAGCATTTTTTGAATCCGTAGCTCGCTTTTTCCTGTAGTTTTAGTACCCGTTTTTGCACTTTTATAATTTCATTTTCGAAATTGCGTTATTACTGCCTTATTTGATCGAGAGGTTGGCAGCATTTCACAAGAGTCAACTCACGATTCATGTGGTCTATCCGAAACGGACTTGTTCTTGCTCTCCAACGTTTACGTACGTCAACTCACGATTCAAGGTGCCGACGGGCAAAACGTGAGTCCAAAAACATGTTCTTGACGAGATTTCGAGTTGCTAAATGCTAATCGCCTGCTACGTCTACGAGGCAGACTCACGGAGCCCGGTTAAAATATCAAGATTACGGACGAAAACCTTAGTACAGTCCCGATCATTCGACCATTATTGCCAAGAAGTCCACCCCAACATTTCCTCTCCGGTCCCTCCGTCTTTTATGCACCCACTCCCACTTTAGTCCGAAGCATCGCACATGTGAATGAGATGCAAGCAGGACCTGAGTACACGACCCTCCCCCACTATCTCTTTGCTTGCAAACTCAACAAAACTCCAACGGAGCCGACATATGGCAAACCAGAGTGATACAGGTCAAATTACAGGCTGCAACAACCAGATCCGGCTGTACGCATTTAAATACCACTGAACACTGTTATGCACGCGATAGTGTCCTTGCATTTGGCATACAATCATAGGTGAAATCAATATGAGCCTTAGGAGCAGAATAACAATCCATGATTTCAACAAGTACATCCTCGAAGGGTCACAGTTGATGCCAAGTAATTTCGAGCCACATAATGACTGGAGTTCACAAGAAACAAGATTGTTGGTGTCGCTGAATCATACCCTGTTCTTCCCTCTGGCTCAAACGTGGAAAAAATATGGTTAGTGAGTTGTTGATGCTCGATGTAAATAGTTGAGGCTCAATAAATCCTCTGCCATTATGCTCAAGGGTACAATAATAGTCTCTGCTTCTGCAGCTCAAGTACAGTAGGACTTGATTGTACACCCATAATGATATCGTGAGCTCTTGTCTTCAACGGTTAAATAGAATGAAAAACATTCTCATTTTTATCCACCTACAAGATGAAAGAGACTTATTATAGCCAATGCAATGATGTAGATGCACATGTACATTAAAAAAAGAGAGAGAGTAAGACTGAATTCTGCAGAAACGCTAAAACAGTCACAACTTAATTGGACCTAACACTTTTCAGAGGAAGCACCTAATATGTACCTTGTGTTGTGTATCTTTTACATCAAGATTAAGATTTCAAAAGTTTCAATTGAATCGATTTAAGATTTGACTATACCACTAGCTCACCTGACAATAGCAACTAGGTTGTATTCATACTGGAAAACAAAATGGTCCTTAATTCCAGAGAAAAATGCTATTCAAGCATCCCGCTAGAGCAAGTCACACCCAACTAAGTTTAGAATGTGGATCAAGCATAAGTGAAACATTTAATCCTTACTCATCTATCTCAGATTCTCAGTTCATTAATACAATCCATACGCTACATCCATACAAGGAGCGGATGCAGTTAACAATTCTACGACTTGTCCCTTGCAGAGTGAAGCCAAACAAAATTCTCCAGGCGTCTGCTAGTACCCATCAGCAATAATTGTACCCAACCTAGCAGTACCAGGAGGCACGGCACGTCTGCACCAACTACATGCCTTCTATATCAGGGACGTGTCATTAGAAAGTGACATAGATTAGATCAGATCTCTGGAAGGAAGAATAAAAATATGGATTATATATTCATGCTGCCATATGAAGCTCGATTATTAACTACTCCATCTCATGAGAATAGTCAAACTTTTGGTTATACAACATTCATATAAGTTTGGTATTCAGATCAACTGTAATTCTAAGTGTTCAGATGATTTTCTTCGCTCAAGCCTGGAAAATAATTTCCACTGGCACCACCGATAAGGCATTCCAATTCATATTCTGAATAACCAAAGGGGATTCATTTTGCAGTGCTAGCCTAGCAGGAGCGTACAAGGTCCAAATTTGTAGGCACAGTGAGCTATGACCTAAATTGCTAAATTCCTACTGAAATCAATATTCAGAAAGCTACAAGCCTACAACTAAGTCTACCAAATATTAACACAGACTTCTGTCCCAAACTATACAAATGATGGGTCTACATTTCCATATAGATACAAAGATGTAATCTGTATTCATTGCCTCGTGAAACAATAGAATTTCTACCATGTGAAACGTAATGCGCTTCAAGGTAACTAGCACATTCACTTTAGTAGTATTGAATAAATGTAGTTATCCAATGAAAATTTATTGAAATATCCAATGATTTATTTAATGTCAGGATATTCCAGTCACAACCAATTATCTCAGCAATCCAAAGAACTGCAGAAGGTTTGGCAAAAGTATAGATAATGTGAACCAAATCAAGACTTGAACATTCATGTTTTTGACTATATAAAAAGCATTCTAATTATCAATCAACCTCAAGCAGTGGCTCAAGCCACTCAACTCAACAGAACTAGTAGCAAACAATCTTCTACTGTGAAATGCATAATTCTCCTTTTTAGGAAAATACAGCACCAAACTGATAACTAACTTCAAATAATATGTTTTCGATGTTTGTCAAATATCAAATTCCGTACATCAAACTTCAGCATTGCACTCAAAACTCTTATTTTATTTATGCCATACAAATTTGAATGATACATTGAAATCCCAGGAGCGCAAACTCAGTTGATTAAAGCCTCTAATATTTTTTCGATGTTTGTCAAATATCAAATTCCGTACATCAAACTTCAGCATTGCACTCAAAACTCTTATTTTATTTATGCCATACAAATTTGAATGATACATTGAAATCCCAGGAGCGCAAACTCAGTTGATTAAAGCCTCTAAGTGCGAGCTAGGCCTCCCCTGGTGTGCACACGATCTGTGGAATTAAAAAAAAATCTACTCGTTGCATCCCATTTACTCGGCTTGAACTGATCTGTGGTGGGCAGAACCTCATGTACGGGGTGGGCTAAAAGCATGAGTTAAGGCTCATACCACAGGGCCCGCACCAATTGAGCTTAAAAGAAAAATCCCAGGAGCATACTTTCTACTTTCATTACAAATACAATAATTTAAGGGATGAACCAATCATAAGCATATATGGCCATATTTGTAGAACAAGATGCCTATTCTGCTTGAACCAGTGAAATATCCCTTCAATTATAAACTAAATACTGCTTATCAATCTCCCTTCATATACAATATGCTAGATCACATCTGCCTTGTCCAGGTCACCAAGAAGTCACTTAGCACCCCAGACCCTCTAGATTACTGTGCAAAGTTTCCTCAAGAACTATTTTTATTTAAAGAGTATCATCCAGATCCTGAGAACCACAACATTTATTTAAAAAAGTTTGTAATACTTCTATAGTCATCTGGAAAAAGAACAGTAACTATGACTGCCTTACTGCATATGCCTATAACTGGAAAGAGAAAACATAGCTAAATAGCATATCCATAAAAAAAGACCTGCAGAGGGTAAGAGTAAGACCGCCCCCGTGGGATTACATTAAGAAGAAGATCTTCTCATGCAGACCGAGAAAACCCCTGAACCCCTCTCCCACCTTAACACATGGGCCACGTAGTCCCATGTGAGTGCTGGGCTGGCCCCATTACCGCAGCTGGACCGGGCCTTAATCTGTGCTTTGCCGTGTGGAGAGGTGAGGGGATCTTTTTAACCCAACCCAGAAAATCGCTCTCACTGGGAATTGAATGCAGGACATCAGGAGCTTTACCACTACAGCAAAGGCCCTTTTGCTAAATAGCACATCCATATGTACCAACAGAACAAACATGTATATATTGTTATGTGAAACTGAAGTGAGGCAGGATGGCAGGAGTGCTGAAATTTATTTGCTGACAATGGGAAAAAGATCATTTGAAGGTACTGGAATACCTTTGCCACATTTGAGCTAGGAGTGCTGAAATTTATTTGCAATTGTTCTTATCCAAATCCTATCTTTCTCACTGTACGCATAATTTGCATTCGAGCCTAACAAGATAACACCTTCAGTTTTTGTTTCGCCATTAGCAGGATCAGGACTGCTCACAACAGGTTGAACTAGCACAGAAAGAACCCCATCTGGCAGAATCTTCGCAAGACGAGAATCTGATCAAAGTACCACAGTTGGTATAGGGTAAAGGACATTCAATAAACACTCAAATAGGGAGAAAGAGCAATATTATGAAAATCTGATAACAAGATAATCATCAAGACAAAAGTGCCACAATATGGATTGACTGTTATTCCTGAGAAGAGCACGTACCTGAAAAATTAGGCAAGTACAGTGCATCCTTCAGATCAGCAAATCCAATTTGCAGCACCTGATTTTTGAACCACTGAGTCATGGCATATTTCGAAGTATCTGCAGGTGGATCCCAGTATCCACGTACGCATAACACATTCCCGATCGCTATGAGCTAGGAAGAAGTAAAAGGAAGATGATAAGTCTAACCAGTGCAAGAACTACAACATGTTCTACACAAGCAGGCATTAACAAATCATTGCCATTGCTACAGAAATACCTCATGGAACATACTTTTATTTACGATATGAAAAAAAGGAGATGTGCTCCATATTTACAGTTGCAGTCCTCAAATTTAATTTTAATCGGTATGACTTGTAAGAAAGGGAGAACATACCACAGATGTTGTGTTTGTGTTCCGTAGCAGTACATAGGACGCCCATGCCATGTCCTCCTTCTGCTCCGCTGATAGGTTTTCAGACATCAAAAACACCTGCCTGCTCCCCTCGGGCAACGGCACACGGCTGGCAGCATCAGCACCCTGCAAAACGAAAAATCCCAACACCAGAACTTTTCAATTTCCACCCCCGCACTGCAATACCGTTTCGCGATTGCTTAAACACGTGATGAGAAGAATCATCCTCTTCCCACCTCTAGGAATCTCCCGAGGAACGGCAGCGTCGCCGAGAACGCGGCCAGGCACAGACCCAGAGCCTCGGACCTCTGCGAGTTCGCACAACCAGTTAGGTGCGTCGGTTATAGTGAGAGAATGAGGGGCGGTGGTGGTGCTTGGGATTGACGAGGACCGACGAGCTGCGCGGGTGTTGGGGACGGGGAGACGAAGTGGTTGAGGAGGACCAGGGCGCCGAAGCCGATGCCTAGCCACCGCGGGAGGTACGACTCATCCAGCCCCGGAATTCCTGCGTGTCGGACGGAACCACGGTTAGAGAAGCAATACCATCGCGGCGGCGGGAGGTGGACGGGGGCGTAGTACCGAGGGTGAAGCGGAGGACGGAGAGGTTGACCTGCTGCTGCTGAGAAGGGTCTGAGTTGGAGGCGCGGATGCGAGTGCGAGGGTAGAGGGGCCGGAGTCGGGGGCCGAGCCTGGTAGCCGGCGCCGGGAGCGGGAGGAGATGGGCGGTGGCGGTGGGGACAGGGCGGGAGTGGAGCGGCGGTGCGCGGGCGAGAAGAGGCATGGCGCGGCGAACCGGATTAGTGGTCGCCGTCGCGGCGTGCTCGTGTCTCCTTCGCGGCGAGCGTTATGATGATTTGGGCCGTCTAGATCGCCCAAGGATGGCAGGTCAGCCCATCCATGTGGGCATTTAGTGGGCCTTGATATTTACGGCTCAGACGCTCAGTACAACCAACACCAGACACTTCAGCCCTGCCCAATCAAGCGAACTCGGTCCGGCCTAGAACTAGAAGACTATCAGCCGGAGGAAATTTCTCCTACTCTCCTATCGCTACAGCCTAACACAGTAACACCCAACAGGCAACATCACACGCGGTAATTTCACCTCAAAAACACACGTGGCAATTGAGAACTACAGTAGATTGGAAATTTCAGCGAACCATGTTACCGCTTACCGGTTGTAGCCAATTACTGTGATCTCTCCGGTCAAAAGAGCTGTCGCTTCTGTCGGTCTTGCATTTGAGTGCTGTATGAAAGATGATCTCTTGCCAGTGCCCAGGGTCACAGGGAGCACATCTTCTCGGCCGCCGTCAGTCAGTCAGCGATCCGAGGTAGACAACCCAACAAAACTTGTAGACTCTGGCCCCGTTCAGTTTCCACTCGTCACAAATTTATATACTGATCACCAATCTGAAGAGAGCGATCTTGCCTATTTAGTAGATGACTTTTATTAATTTAATAACAAAGCCTATGTCGCGATCCCACTCTAATTTGCAGAGCACGAATCTAATGATCCTAATTAATCTATGTTTAAGTTCACAGTTGATGCTACATGGTAGAACATGTTACTGGAATAGCAACGGTGTTTAGCCTTAGCTTGTGTGCCGGTGGCCGGACATGGTCTCGTTGGCCACTTGCGACTCGTCCGAGCCTGGCTCCATAGAAACGATCTCAATTTTCGTTTCCAAGATGCAGGCACGAAGGTCTTTCGATTTGATCCTCCAGAGCCTGATATAGCTGGAGAGCCATACAGGCTACCAATCATTCATCTAAGTAATCAGATGTTGCATCTGGTCACTGGTGCGATGCAGACAAGGTTCAGAGCAACCAATCTGCACCCAAGGTGACCGAGTCGTCTTCAGAGAAAAGAAAAACGAACCAGCCAGGGGGCGGCTGAGACGAGAGAGAGGCATCATGCTCATGCGTAGCCGCGCTGTATCGTTTTGCTTGGCGACACGAGGAAGCATGCTCCCGCTGAGATTCTCGGCGAAAGCAGGGGGACAAAGCCGGGACATATTCATGGCGGTATCCGCATAATATAGGTCGGCCACAAGAGCGAAACGACCGCTCTAATCCTTGGGCGCACCGAAAGCTGGTCCGCCAGCCGAGAGTCGGGAGCGCCATTGGATCCCACTGGTTTCCTCGAGCGCTGGCACGGTGGAGTCCCACTCGGATGCATCATGGCCCCAGGTGGGATACGATCCTGACGGGAGTTGAAGAACCGATGGGGGATATTTAATCCGCATAATGAACCGATGGGGCAGGGAAGTGCACGCCCGCGTTTCAGTGCGAGATGCGATGCTTTGCTTCTAAAAGCAGGTAATGGACCAAGTATATGCATATAAACAAAGAATATGGCAGATTGGCACATCGTGCTGATGACGATGATACAAGTGGCATAATGGCTATCGACTCGCGGGGTGCCATAAGCGGCATGTGAGTGCTGAACAGTCTGAACTGAAGCCATATTCGAACTTGGGAAAGGTTCCAGATCGAAACAACAGCCAACATGCACTGTCGCCCAGGGATCCATTCAAGTTATCACCTGGTGATCAAAGAGGAGATCTGAAAGTCAATAAATCCTTAAACGGATGGAGTACCATTAGGCATCCTTGTCGAATCTACCGCTGTCAGCCAGCAGGCCGTTCATGTATCTAAGGATTCAAAGCTATCAACATCTTCCATGCCTGTCAGCTGTCACAAGTCACAACTGACTTGGAAGTACTAGTAATATGGACAGCTCTCTTGGCAATTTATTACTCTCGATTCAACATTCAAAATTTTCATTATCAGAATGTTCATCAATCTCAAAACTTTCAGGCAGATTAACTGATCACCAAAGTACCAGCAGTGCAAACGAAAGACAAAATCAACAACAGAAGAAGAATATGATAAACGCATATATGTCAGGAGAAAATAAAATTATGGATCACACTTCAAAATGTTTTCTTGATTAGCTCAAAGTTCATACATCTGAAGGGTTAAAAGGACCTCAGGAAAGGACAGACAAAAGACCCTCATGTTTCTGACCATGCTAACATTTTCCATGAGTTCAGTACATTTCACCGATTGCTCAAAGTACTCAGCTCTCAAGGGAAAAAAACGACCCTAGGAAAGGATTGACAAAGCATTCTTGTCACTCATGATCACACAAAATTCGAAGTCTACAATCATATACACTTTCCTCCGATGCACTTACAGCCCAAATTTAAAATAGGATCAGGCTGCAAGCTGCATTGGTCTAACATCCTAATGTAAGTACCTCTGCGTCATCTACATTCTCTTTTCTTGGACCTGACCACCCTCTCTTGCTGAAGGGATCCCTTTGGAGAAATGAGAACAGAGTCAACACACAAACCACCTTTGGTGTGTGTGCAGTCAATCTGCGCCATCGAGAACTTCAGCTTCATTGGCTGGTCAGGCTTTGAGGCCACAAAATCGCCTGCATGATACAAGACCCAGCTCCCAGGCTCCTCCAGGTAGCATTGAGATAACATATTCTGACCATCAGAGGTTGAGAGCTGGAAGCGAACAGGCTTCTTGTCCCAACCATGGACGTGCTCCGAGCTACAAACACGGCGGCCAAATCGCTTATAGAACTTTCCAAGATGGACCCTGAAGTACAAGCTATAGGTCCCAATAGGGAAGCAGAAATCGACTTCCCCAACCACCTCAAACCACCAAATCTGTTGAAGGTAAGCCACAGACTGGAATCTGCATGACAAATCCAGTAGATTTTGATCAGATAATGTATTCTGACTATCAACTATGGTACGAGACATGAATGGAAATCAGTTATGCGGCAGAGCAAATAGCATTACTTAACGAACTGAATATCAAATACGGCACTGTTTGTTGAAAAAACTGAACAGGTCAACACATCTGAGGTGTTTCATCTTAAATATGATAACACAAATGCATATGTATATCTGGTTTCAGAGCAAATAATTCTATTTTACAAGTTGAAGATTGAGAATCATAGTTATGAATAATTAAGGATCGAGGCAATCAGACCATGCGATATTTTTCTTCTGCTCTTATCCAGTGCAAGTCATGCCACCATATCATCTTTGAGGGAAAAGAACTACACAAATTAAACAAATGGAATATTACCAAATGCGATATAGAAGTCATATTCACCTGGATTCTGAAGTTGGCATGTGTTGCCAATATCTTCTGTCATCGATCCCAGTTATGACCAGTGCTTTGGAGGATAGAGCCATGCAAATCTGACCCTTGCTCTTGTCCAGCCAGAACTCCTACAGTTACCAAACAATAAAAATTTCAGTGAACCAGTTCATTTCCTATTAAAAATTTAGAAAATATTGTTCATGCACGGATTCCTAGCTCTACTAAACATTTGCCAGATATTTCCAGACCCTTAATTAACCCAAGTAATGGTTCAGGCGCCAATTCAAGGAATAAATTGTAGAATCGCTAATACAATTTCAGAGTTTGGCCTAAAAAATAATAGGAAGCCGTGTGGAAGCAAAAGAACAAGAGTCTATTTCACCTTTGTGCCGTCACCGAAAGGCACAGGCCTGGCGAGCCTGGCATAGATCTCCTTCTTGCCGGCCCGCCGGCGCCTCCGCTTGCCCTCGTCCCCGGACCCGACGAACTCCATCAGGTACCGGTAGTTCTCCGGCAGCTTGGCCTCCCACACGAAGTCGGCCCCCGCGGCGCCGCGGAAGGCGTGGTTGAGCCGCGCGAGGCGGCAGATCTCCGGCGGGTCGAGCCGGAGCAGCACCTCGGCGGCGCAGAGCTCCGGCAGGTCGCCCAGGCCCACAGCAGCAGGCCCCGACGGCGCCGCCGCGGCCGCGGCGGAGGCGCCGTCCGCCCCGAGCAGGACCGAGACCCAGGCCCCCATGCACCCGCCTGTCCTCCAGTCGCAACGACGTTTCGCCGCCCCCAGCCTCCTTGTAGATGAAACCGAATCGATCGCCACCGCGAACACGATCCCGCGCCGACCTCCTCGCCCCGCACCGCACCTGATTCCGCCGCTCCACTTGCTCCAACCCCAGCCGGGAGCCTCCGCCGACCGACAGCACCGAATGACCGAATGGGAATCGCCCGGGAAATCGCTTGAGCTCCTGCTGTCCGCGAGATTAAAACGCTAGCGTCGGAGGTGCGGAAGAGGGGAGGATTTTATAAAGAGGAAGGCCGAGACGCCGAATTAGACGAGGCAACTGGGGTCGTTAATGGCAATGGATATGGCCCTTTTCTTACATACCCACCATCTCTACTTAACTTAATTATAGATCAGTCCTTCAGCGAGGACCTTTCCGTAACTACGAGTTACATTGAAGGAATATTCGGAGGTCCTTTATATGAAATACCAACACCACGCCCATCTCGGATTTTCTCGTTAATGCGCAACAGATTGGATTAGTGGGCCGCAGTCAGTACTACTAGCCCCTTGGACGCGGTCCATGCACCTGGCGGGTGTCTGGCGCCTACGACGCCACGCGCCAGCGGTCGGGTCCATGCTCGGTGACCCCTGCGGTAGGTGCAGGGGCCAGTTGGGGCGGGATCCCCACCGCCTCGAGGCTTCGGCTTCCGCAAATGCGCGGCCCGGCATACGGGCGGACAGTGCATGACAGGCTGGAAAATCCAAATACAAATCCCTGTTCAACCGAAAACCAGGTGCGAAATTTCTAAAAATTAAGAGCTGGTTACCATAATGAATGAAAACCCCGCGATAAAATCCAGGAGCGGATAATGTATGTGGATGGAAAAGTACGCGTGGCGTACGGCTCTTGAGCCCCGGCCCCATCGGACGGCCGGTCACCACGGATCGGTGCGCGTACGTGGGGTGCGTGCGTGCGTGCACGCTATGAGATGAGGGGCTGGCTGTTTGGCCGTCGTGACGGTCCGATGGTTTCGAGACGGTTCGGTCCCATCCCAAACGACGCGCCGACCAGTCTTGGAGTGCCTCATCTTTGTTTATTATGCCGGGGCTCAGTTCATCTGATCCTTTCCAGACTTTCTATTAATCTACTCCAACGTCCGACACCGGGTGAGTATTTGTGCTGTACGGCAGTACTTCACTGCGACTCACCGGTAACTTCGCGTGGAAGTATGTGCAAATTGGCCTCACTGCTGAACGTGGCTGGGAGAATGTGGTGGCTTCCCAAGTTGCAAGCTCGCTTTTGTATGGCAAATACTTTGAAATACGCGTCGTATCCTCCAATTAGTGCTAACCCCATTCACGTTGTTTTCGTCCAATTAAATCAAACAATTAGGTAGTACGACGAGATTAGCACGGAACCAATCAACTCGGTCGACGAGCGGGCGACCGAGCAGTAGTGCGTACGTTGCTTTCGGCCGCGCCACAGTCAAGTAGAAGTGATGACGCCGCGACGCGACCTAACCCCTGATGATCTTAGGATTCCAATCAGCGCGCTTAGTTTATCGCCAGCCATCTCTCACGCTCATCACGCACGCCCTCCCGCCGTGATCTCGCCGGACCACCTGCGCGCCTCGGAGACTGGTGACGAGACAGCTACGGTTAATCCAACACCCCGCTACGAGACTGCACAAGTAGAGTCTAGCCTGACGTGCCGCGGCGCGGGCCGGCACACGTCGCGCGTAGAAAATCTTTTCCAAAATCCGGTGCAAGCCACCGTGCGCGCGTAGTCGGCACCCGCACAGTGCCGTCGCTTCTTCCTTCCTGTCGCTGCACCGCGACGGACGGGACACGGAACGGAACGGAACGGGTACAGGGGAGACGTGACAGGCTCGGGTTCGTCCTAGCCCGTCTCGAAGGATCTGATCCCGCCACTCGCGGTCACTTTCGGTCCAGGCTAGACAGACCTTTCCGCGTGTTGGTCGCGAGCTCACCCCATACAAAGCTGCTGCTAATTGCCGGTTTCCGTTCGACCAGAACCAAACCTCGGCCCACGCTTGAAAAGGAGAAGATTTATTGTACAAATTAAGTAAAAACATACTACTACTATAAGACGTGTCGACGTCGGGCTTGAAAGGGAGAAGGTTTTATTGTGCGAGATGTAAAGTGGAAACGTAGAAAACGTGTAGGTATCCCATTGGACACGAGCGAGCTGACGTGTGCGTCCAAGATGCATGATTTGGGGTCATACGTGGAACGGCCTGTTGCAGCACGTGGAACGTTGCGAGCGGAAGTCGTGCACCACTCCAACTTCTCCGTGTTCGAGCGCGCACATGCACGCTCGAGATCTCAGTAAAGTATTAACTACAGCATTTTTGGCTTCAGTTGTGAGAACGGAACGCTTTTTGCAGTAATAATAAGCTCGATCGACACATTAATTAACCAGCTCTAGCTCTAGCTCAAGCTCAAGAAAACACTTTTGGGGTTTAAACCCAACAATACCAAGCAGCTCAGCTGAGCGTTCATGACAGGTCGACCAGACGCAGAAACGGAGCTTTCCCAGTACACCTTCCGCGCAGTCCTCTCTACAAAGAATTGTGCGGGCTGATGTCCATCCGGGCCCACGCGCTAATGTCTCTCGCTCGCTGGTGGGGCCGAGCCCTTGCACGAGAAGATAGAGCCGCCGCCGCCGCAACAAATATCCGGGCCGGGCACCGGTACGGTGCACGCAGCGGAGGCGTGGATCCGAGTCAGCACACACGCGCCCGGCCCGCGGAAACGCGGGACGTGGCGGCCGGCGACCGGAGCAGGCCGCGGTATTCGGTGAAGCTCTTCTTTTTATCCGTTTTCTATTTTTATTTAGAAATGGTATTCATTTTTCTCCTCAGTGGAGCTGCAGTCCGTCGTGTGAAAAGGTACGGAGGTTGTGGAGTGATTAGGTGATGACCCGGGTGTCTTTGTTAATCTGGGCTGTGACTTTCGTAATTAATCGATCGTGTCCTTTTGGGGTTACTGCTGTTTGCCATTTCTACACGGATTTGACTTTGACAGATGGAGAACTGCGAGAATCCTAAATTTAAGGGAGTTTGAAAAGTATCCAGCAAATAGTATTTGTACTGTTCGAACTTCATCGTTGTTTCCCAGTTGGAGTACTGGCGAAAGACTTCGCCAAACGAAATAACGAATGCCGACTTGCTGTACAAGATGGTAATTATCACCAGTCAAAGACGTACAACCTTGAAGATAAGGCCCTGTTCGTTTCCTCGCCTCTAAAAATTATACCCATCACATCAAAGAGAATCTTACTATTTAAGTAGTATTTTTATTAATTTAATGACAAAACCTATGTCACGACCCCTCTAATTTGCGAGGCGAATCTAATGATCCTAATTAATCTATGTTTTGCTACTGAGTGATGCTACGATGAAACATCTTCTAATAACATCATAATTACCCTCGTTGGATTCGTCTCGTGAATTAGATAGGGCTCTGCAATTAGTTTCGAGATTGAGACTTTATTTAAGTACTCAAAATGATAAAATTCTCTTTGATTTGACCCTCTAAAAATTATATACCTGGAAACGAACACACCCAAAAGCTCTGAAAACTTCGAAGCGATTCCAAGCTACAAGTGGTCCGGCTCATGTGCCCGAAATTGACCCGAGGACTCGTTCACCGTTGAAGGCAGCCTGTGAGTTCGCTGCAGGTGGTCACTATCCGACGACGAACTGATCACTTTTCTAGCGTCTCCGTACGGTGAGAGCGCCTCTGGATTTGTGTGATCGTCACGTTGTCATGTGACTCGGCTCCAGCAGCAGCATCTAGCGAATCGTGGAAACCAGTTGGACTCTCTCTCTCATAATGTTCCCGTGTGCGCGTCCCGTTTGTTTTTAGTCGAGAGCTGAGTCAGTCGCCGGGCCGGGGCGCACACCACCGTTTGAAGCAACTCCTTCCAATAATGTCGTTTTATAAATGCTGCTTAATCGGGTGTTTCGAGCTTACAAACAAGAATGTGCCTGCAAGTTGGAACTTGGCGTGGATTAAGTAGTACTACTCGAGACAAGAACTGGAGTTTGGGTGATAGGCTATCCTGCTTCATATTAGTATAGTAGTTCGCACATCATTACGTTGCTCCAATCAGGGTAGCATTAATTCTTTGATGCGTACATATATACGAGCAAAGTTTATAATGAAGTAGCGATCCAGCGAGGGCGAGTGCTGAAATTATATAAGTCGAGTTGAGTACCACTATATAACATATTGCCATGAGCGAGAATCACTAGAAAACATTCCGACTAATCGCTCTCACTCGGTGAGGGTGACTCGGAAAATAGAAAATATCGGCCACGCCGTGGGTAAAATGAAAATGTAGATTACCCACAACACACAGGCGCGCGCGACAAGGCAGGTATCAGTCCGTACTTTTGGAAAGCAACGTCCCAAAAAAAAATCTCCACCATTCTGATCATGAGGTTATTTAAGAAAATCTTGGGTAATTAATCAAACGGCGCAAAAGTGGTGTCATGGTGATCGACGTGTCGGACCGGAATGGTTCGAAAGATCAGATTCACGTATCTGAAGAGGATCAACTTTTTAGGTAGTGTGTACCCATTTAGGCAAGGACAGGAGCGGCTCGTCAGTCCCACGTTGACACCTCGCGCACCGTCCCGTTTGGAATCTGTGGGAGGCACTGCGCTCCTGCGAGAGTGCGAGATCTACCATACCAGCTGCCGCCTGCGGTTTCGAGCCATTCGTGGCAATCACCGTCCTCCCTGTCACCGCCGGCGATTTTTGCTCGTCGAGGCCGCGCCGCTCCGTTCACCGTTCCCTGCGTTGCGTTGTACACTGTTGCCGACTGCGTGCCACTGTGCCAGGCGATCCCGACAGGCCCGGTGAAGCCTCGAGGGCATCCGTGTCCGTACGATGCCATGGCTCGGATTAATCTATGTAGCTTATCACGTTATCATGTGACTCAGCTCCAGCACGTACGGGTTAACGTTAGAATCCAGCGGTGCGCGGTTGAGTCCATCATGTGGCCCGTCGTCCGAACTATAGCATCCCGTGGGCGCCGCGTCCGTTTCATCAGCCGAGCCGAGAGTCGCACACCGCAGCAAGTCATCATCGCAGACACAACCACCTCCTGTCTCTGAGACTCCCGGGGACAGGGCACTGTGTGTTTACAAAACGTGCTTTCAAGTTTCCATAAGAAACTATAGCAGCTAACAAGTGCAGAGAGAACACAGAGAAGTGAGAAGGTGGACGTGTCACACGACACGTCCAGACAAGACCGAGAGTTTGATTTGGGCCGGGGGTGATACTGATACGCGCCTCCTCGTTTCGTCCGTCCCGCCGGTAGACATCAGGTCACCGTCGTGGATGGCTTACGTGGAGTGCTCTGCATGTGGACGGACACCAAAGCGCCGTGGCAGATCGCGTTGGTCCATATGAGGCAGTTGGCTGATTTTATTTATTTATTTATTTTGGTCTAAGGGACACGATTATTGGCGCCACAACACGCATGTGCCACCAACTGGAACCCATAATAACTCAATTCGTTTATCCAAGAGCAGGAAGTAGTCTCGGTATGGAAGCAGCTGCTGGTACTAGCTCTCCAAGCTCGTCGAACTGGACGAACCTGCAATAAGATTCAAAGAAACATGACGATCATCCAAGGAACCTCGTCGGCAACTGATGACGCAGGGCGCGTTCGAGGTGGAGCAGAGTGTTCCGGCCGACGGATCGAGTGCCCGGCGTAGAGTTGGCAATCGTTCCAGTCCGCCGTCGCACGTCAGCGACCATGGTAGCGCGCGAGTGTTGTGTATAATGCAGGTGTTCCTTACTGTCTCCCACGGCCTGTCACTTCCGTCCCACATATATGATCCGATGGACACCGAAGGAACATCGTCGCCCATGCAATGATGGAGCTGACGCAGTAATCTGGCACAGTACGCGACGCGGTCACCGAGGCGATATTTTTGGGTCGACCCAATCTTGTGTCGTCACCTGTAGAGGAGCTAGCTACTAGTCGAGACGCATCTGCGCAACGCACCAAAATAGTCGTACCACGGTCGGATATCGTCCGCTGATTTGCCGGCGGCCCGATCGCAGTCGCGATGATATGAATAGACCGGTCGGCCGGCCGGGGACGTAGCCGACGACCCGGCCCGGTGCGGAGCGTTGCGCGTCGATAGCTGGCGGACCTGAGGAGGAAGCGGACCACCACCTGCCCATGATGATAGGGGCTGTGAGGTCGAGAGCAGTGACACGCGGTCGCGTGGAATTGCGATAAGGAGGCGCCCGATTAGATCGTCGCGCCAGCGTCTCAAACCATCACGTAGTACGCCACCACGACAGATCCGGCATCCGCCTGCGTGGTCACTAGCAGCGGTGGACGCAATTCGGCGCCGTATCCGCTGGTTTTGTCCAGACCCGCTAGCTTGCTAGCTGTGCGCTGAAGAGGCGGGACTCCGGAATTTGGACGGAAGCATGTGGCAGTGGGCGCGGGCTAGGTGCCTACTACTCCGGCATGAACATGACTGGATCTGAGACCGCCGAGAGATAAGACCGCCTGTCCACTCACTCGCTGATCGGGATGATAAGCTACCACTCACGCAGGTATTGACACTAGTAGGCAGAATCGTGAAATCCATGACATTTCGTTAGCAGACCGGTGTCAATCCGATCCCGGCGCGCGCCAGCCAGCAGCAGCCCATTCCTTCCTACTCGTTTCCTAGTGACCACAAAGTCGCGGCCGGACAAGCGCAAGCAATATCGCCCTCTCGTTTGGTCGCCCGCGCCGTACGCGCGGTTTGGAGAAGGAACCTCACCTCTTTCCGGTCAATTGCTTGCGCCGTGCCAGGCGAGCGGCTTACTGGACGGAGGTAGAGCTGGTGCCACGCTCCACAACACACAACCCTTCGTCGCCGACGCGCAGCGCACACCATGACACGACAGGCAAAGAGAGAACGGTCGAAACTATAAATAATGCTGTCCGGCACACATGCGTGTCCCGATCCATCCGTTCCACTGTACCGCACAGAAGACTCCACGAACGCGCGCGGGAAGAGCACGCAGCTTTTGCGACGCAGCAGAGACATGGTCTCGTGCGCCCGTGAAGCGTCAGTTACATCTACAGACCTGGACGTCCAATACCGGTAGCAGGCCAGCAGCAGTCCAAATAATCCCGGCGGAGTGAGCTGAGCGGACACGGCCCCGCGCCACCACCGCGACCACTGCCAGCCGTCCAGCCGCCGGTAGAAATTAACGCACGCGTGGACCGCTGATAAATGCCGTGAGGCCACCCGAGCCTCGACGCACCCAACTTTTCGTGTGGTGATAAGGAGGACGAGGCGCACGCGACTAGTACGTACTCCTACCTCCTGATGAATGATGATCGCCGCGCCCGCGTCTCACCATCACGACAAGGCAGCCGTCGTCACCCGTTCCACGCCCGGACCCAGGCGGTCCCCGGCGCGCGCCAGCCTGCCCGTGGGCCGTGGCGAAGCGAGTGACGGCGATCTGGCGTGGCAGACTGCTCGTTTTGTCGACACGCGCGAGAGCGGTGGCGGTGGTGGGCGAGCGGAAACGTCAGGCGCCGGTTGCCCGGTTTGGACGGAAGCTTCGGCCGGGGGCGGATTCTGCTGGCGTGGCGACGCGCGAGCCCCCTGATGGCATGAAGGCTGTGGCCGATACCAAGGATGCTCTGCTGGTGGGCTCTGGCCACATTTACCTGGCGATTGCTAGGCTCTTTCGGCCCGGCTGTATACCACATACATAATATATGTGGCCTTCCACGAAAGCTTAGGCCTCCTTCCAGGGCGGGCCATGCGATTTTATGGGCTGCAATCTTGGGTGAACATTGTCAAGTATCAGTAGGAGTTTCTTGGACTCAACCACTCAGCACCCAAATAACTCAGAGATAGCATTGTACCTCCTCTCAAAAAAGAAGAAGATAGCATTGTACCTCCTCGTCATGTTTGTTCATATTTTTACAGGTACCCGTCTCGTTGTAGTTTTTCTTTCATGAAAAGATTGCACTCGTGTCTGAAATGTTTTGGGGAAGATAAACTAATGCATTTAGATCAATTAAGAAAAATGGCAAAATAGTGAAACTCAAACGATATGATTTTGACTTCTCAGGCATCTGTTGGGGAGGTTAGTCAGGAACCTCAGGAGGACTTTTATGCAGTGAAGCTCTCTGCATCCCAGTAGACTCAGACCTTGCTAGGGCCTGCATGCTTTTGACCGTTTGAAGATTTATAGTATTATCTAGACAATGCCAAGCTGCAACATTGCCAACAGCTAGATGTTCCAAACGAAGTGGAATCACGATGCCAATCCATCCACATAGTGGAAGTTTGGCATGAGCATGAGTGCATGAACAATGGAAGTGAACGAAATGGGGCTATTTGTCGACCCAAGTCTGCATGTACTGTACTTGGAGTTAAGGAGGCATGTCTGGTCATTTAACCGATCAATTTCGTACCAACAATTACAACCTTTCCTGATAGATCATCTTCTAATTGTAATCGTTGATATCAAATTGAGAAAGTCTACGGATACGTCGTTACAGAAAAGTATGAAAAAATTCTCGCAAAAAGAAGTATGAAAAAAGGTGTTCACCTATCAGGTGATCTGAAAAATGATTTCCATTTGATCAAGCAGTGTGGATTCGAAGTAATCTAGCATGATCAGTAGGATCTAACACACCAGAAAACGAGCAAATTAAAAGTTAAGAGAATATTAGTAAAGTCAGAGTGGCATAAATAATACGAGAAATGCTGTAGCTACGTACATGACTTACGTAAATTTCTCTACGTACTGACGTGGCAGCCGCATGTTATTTAGATGCGCTCGAATTCCTTAATTCACGGTGTACAAGACATCTATCTCATAGGCACGTCAGTTGTTTGTAAGAGTTTGTAAGTACTTTTTAAGTAAACGTAGCATCTCTCAAATAATACCATCACAAGATAAACCAAGGTCTGGCATAGTACACACAATTTACTGGCTTACTGCAACACCGTAGGTCCCTTGTGGACTAGAGCAAGTTACAACTATCTACGCATATTGCTCTCCAGAATATATCATGCTTGGATAACATAGCTTGTCCAAATGGGTGGAAACATATGTAGTGCAAACCACTAACTAGGTGGAAACATGCAAACTCAATTTAAAAATTGATTTTGAAAGTTTAAAAAAATCTAAAAACTTGCATGTGCATAGATGATATGAGGATAAATGCGTATACCAAATTGCAAGTGCAAATACCTATTGGTTTAGTAGATACAAAAATAACAAAACATGTGCAAAAGGACAAAACTACAATACTATTCACTATTTTGTCATTTTCCTCTCATGCACCGTGATTTTGTCATTTTTGTTTCTATTAAATCATGTTGCATTTGGACTTGCAATTTGGTATGCATATTTATCCTCACCTCATCTATGCACATGCAAGTTTTCAGATTTTTTTGAAACTTCAAAATTAATTTTTGAATTGAGTTTGCATGTTTCCACCTAATTAGTGGTTTCCACTACAAATTTCGCCGTCCAAATGGTCCAAAGCAAGAAGGGAGCTGCCTGAAGCATGACAGTGTGCTGATCGGTGGAGGAGGCATGGAATTGGTGACCCAGAAATGCAAACATTGGCAGTCGACTTGAACCAAAACGGTGACCAATTCCTCGTCTCGGTAGGCATTAACCTGAAATGTAGCAGAATTCAGAGCGCCATTGATTAGGACAGAATCAACAGCAAACTAGCCTGGCACCTACACTATGGTGAAAGGCAGCAGAAATTATTGGTTAAGTACTGAATGATCATCATCAGCAGCAAACTAGCATGGCACCTACACTATGGTGAATCAGGAAAACTGTATTGTAAGCTGGCATGGTACCTAAATTAGAGGTCCTTGAAAAAATAGGTATAAGATGAATGCATCAACTGTTTTGATTCGACAATCATTCAGTTTTTTTTTATACAACGAAAAAAAGGAATGCGAGGCCAGTTGCGGGCAGCAAGAAAAGGACACAAACGGAATGGTGGACGAGACTTGTGACTTTGTGAGAGGAAGGCAAGGACGGTCACGGGCTTTGGCTTTGCTTCCTGCCTTTTTCCTAATCACCTACACCTACTCAATCTCTTTGCATTTTCTCTTCCCTGAATTTTGAATTCATTTGAAGTCATCTCTTGGTGAAGTTTTGGCACGATGTAACTAGGTGCAAAATGAAAGCAGCTAAAGTTTTACCGGTTACCTCAACCGTTTTTACTCTTTAGAGATTCAAAGGTCAAAGTTACAGTTGGCGTGATTGGTTGTAGACCTGCGTGGCGCGTACATGGGAGCCAGGCTTCTATCAGCCTAGAAAACATGTAAGGTTGCTTTGTTTGGTTGGTCGCATCCATTTAGCCTCGTCGAGGTATTTGAGTTGTGGCGTTGAGAGTTCAGAGAAGAATGACAGTGGACCAGTTGGAGCCTTTTGGGCCGATATAATGCATGGGCTAGAAGCCTATAACAATGGGTCGTGTGCAAAGCCGGGCTCGAAATTGGCTTAGCTTGAGCCTGCTCGGGCCTAGCGTGCCGAGGCAACCAACTCGGCCCAAACTGGGTCAACGGTGTAGGCAGTCAGCACACAATCCAAAGGATGAAGAACCACGTCAACTAACTCGGTCGGACCAATCATGTAACACAGACCCTCCCCTCTGGTCACGACTCTATCTGCGGCAACAGATAAGAGCCCTAAATATTCCCCTAATTAGGTGAATATTCCAGCTAATAAAGATCAAACTCATCCCGATACGTAATATTGTAGTATTGTTCGGCAAATTTCCTCTCTTTTAAAAGTCATAGTAGAAACCAGTAAACTACTACTACGTCAATTCCGGTGCTTGTACGTATTCCGATGTCACTTTTGGACCTTTGGAGCATACAAGCAAGTAGCCACGTACAAACGAGCCACATATCTATCATCGGTTTGGCAATTCGAAAACACACGAAGAAAACGGCAGCTTCCAAGAAAATAGCTGTCGAAATTGCGCATATAATCCGTATATAAAACCTTGGTCCAACCGATTAATTTAATTAATTAACTCCCCACTAAACCTAAACTGGAACCTACAACCATGTAAACACGTTACATTATTTATCGCACCACACCACTCCCCCTCAGAAAAAGCGACGACTTGTTCGGGCACATCGCGGAGCTCCGTGCTGCCCTCTCGCGCCTCCTCTGCCTCGCTCGGCTCGTCGTGGCGTCACCGTCCTCCTCCCGGCCTCGCCGGCCCATGGCGCACACCGGGTGGCCGGGCGGCCTCCGCCGGCGGTGCGGCGCCGTGACGCGCGTGGACGTGGTGACCGTGCTCGTCGCGGCGATGCTCTGCTCCGCGTCCTACTGCCTGGCGATATGGCACAACAGCCGCGGCGCCGCGGACAGCCGCGTCCTCGGGCCCAGCGCCAGCCTCACCCCCGCCACGTCGTGCGGCGGCGACGACCCGCTCGACTTCGAGGCGCACCACTCCGCCGTGGCCGCCGGGCTATCCGTGTCTGGTTCGCCCTCGACCACTACGAGGACGCGGCGGGCATTGCGGGGTGCTGCGCCAGGGGCCATCGGGCACGTCGGGGAGTTCGTCACGGTGCGGACGGCTCGCGGGAGGTTCGCGGAGGCCATCGACGGAGGCAGCTTCCGGTTCACGGACGCCGGCGCCGTCCGTGCGTAGGCAAGCCACCCTGTCCTCCGGCGAGCGCCGGCGCTCCCGGTCCTCAATCCCAACGCGCGGTCGCTGTTCTGTCCGGGAGCAGTTTTACGTTTTAGCCCTTTTCCAGAATTCCTTTCCCGAGAACAAGATGATGTAGAGGATTTATGTAAATAAAATGAAAAAAATGCAGAAAATGGACGTGACGAGGATTTGGTGATCCAACCAAGGAGTGTCATAATTGTCGTGTTTTTTTTCTTAGTCTAGTGGTACGTCTGTTGGAACGGCACGGCAGGCAGGTTCGCACTTTAGTGGGCGACCAAATCAAGCGAAGGGGCTGCTGCGTCAGGCAAGGACAAGTGGACAACCATCAGTGACCTCGTCAACCAATGCTGCGTCGACAATGCTGTTGGGCCACGCAGAGCGAACCCATCAGCAGATCGAACCACCAGCACGCCACGGTCTTCGGTAGGATCTCCAGTGACATGTCATTATCTCGTGAGTAATGGTCGCCACTGTTATATCGTGATGTATATACTATTCAGTTGACCGGTTCGGTTCAGAGTTATCTGCAGCCAATGATAGCGTTTCCAGTTGCCGAGTCGACGGCAAAACCTTGGCAAAATGGCAAGCGTGCCATAGATTCTGAATCGATCAGAACAGTGGTTCGTGTCTTCCAGGCAATAGCTCGTTGTATAGTGACATGTCGTTTTCTAGGTAATTGTGGCCACGATATCTTGATGCTAGTAGTATATCTTTCCTGTTCAAGTTCAGACGAGACACGGTAGTATATCTATCCGTGACTCCATGATATTTCCAGTCCCTTCTACGGGTCACTGACCTTCCTGCAGTTTCCATAACGGCAACGGGAGTTGGACAGTTCCTGGAAGTTGCCGACTCATCTGTCTGGGGAAGAACATGCATGTTAGTTTCTTCCCCCTGCAACACAATTGTGCTCGGGCAGTTGGCGGGCGGAGCGGTCCTCAAACGTGGCCGCGACGTGGCGTCCTCACCACTTGGGCCAGCAACTCGGGTTGCCCACCAACGTGGAACGGAGTTCGGCAGGTTTGGAAGTTGCCGTCCCGACGAGGCCCATGACGGAAGTTTCCTACCGTGGATCCGTGGGCTTCACTCTTCTTTCCGGCCCAGGTTATACTACTACTTTATGGGCCAGTTTCTTTTCCGGCTGACGAGAGCTCCCTGATACAGCCCTTCTTTACCCGTCGCTTTTCTAATTTTTTTCGAAACAAGTTACCCGTCACTTTTCTCCTCGGCCAATGACCGGCTTTCTTCCCGACCTCACAGGCTGGTGGTTGGGGGATCCATATCCCCTACATTAATGCAGTCAATGTCGAGAAATCTCTCTCTGGCATTAAGTGATATCCAAACCATTCATTCCCAAATGAATGGCTGAGATTAATTACAAATTAAACAATTACAAAAGGGCCATTGCTCCTTCGTCTTCGCACGGCAACAACAGACTCTGAGTCCCCCATCTGGCCATTTGTCCCTTCTCCCCGTCGGCCTGGTGCTGGAGAGTGGAGTCCGCAATCAGACCACAAGACGCGCAGCCTCAGGCGTGCTCGTCGGCATCGGCAGCGTCCACCATAGATTTTGCACGCGCGTGAGATTAGATTGGAGTTCATCCGCATGAGATTTGATTTCCTCCTTCTAGCTTACTTATGTATTCTCGATTATCATGTTAGGAATTGTAGAATAATTCTTCGTGCGTGGTTAATTAAAGAACAAAGCTTGAGGAGAAGCTTTTTTTTTGTTGCGGAGCGCAAAGCTCCCAATCTAATTAATTAGCAGCCCAAGGCGAGCTTTAGAGTATGAAGCAATGATGTTCAAACACCCAGTGCATCGGTTTCGAGGTGTGGCACCAATTGGTGCCGCCAAAACTTGAGAGCATGAAGCAATCATCCATTTTTGTTTGCACAAAAGAGGAGACGTCGCGGGTGAGTAGGTGAGTGCCTTGCCCGGGTGGTGCACGGACTACTGGAAACAAACTGCAATCACAGCGAGCGAAGGACCTCGACGAAGTTAGGCTCGTGCGAGCGTGTGGCGGTGGAGCACCAGCACGCGGCGCGGGGCGTTGAGCAGGCGCGCCGTTTATCTGCGCTCTCTCCCTTTCTTCTCACCCTTTGCACAACGGACTCCAAGCTCGTGGAAGAAGGGTTCGTCGGGCCCGGTCACCGTCGGAGATCTGGCGTTGCGTTCAAGCTCGCGGACGAATAAGAGATTGGGGCGGCGGAGCTTAGGAGGATCCCAGCAGGTGAACGGCGAAAGCCTCCTGGTGTGGACCCTGCCAGCCGGGTCGCCAAGGAAAGAAGAAACTCCTGTATGCCCTGGTAATTTTTTAGTTGAAAATTAGATAAAAAAAATAGTTGAAAATTCGTGAGCAATGGTGACCCTTCATCCTTAAATGGATGGCTCTTGTTTCACCTAAGGTAGAGAAGGGGTCTCTCTACATTGATTGAAGCAATGTAGAGGATATGGATCCGTGGTTGGGGATTTGTGGTAGGAGATGATCACCTTGTTCGGCTGGTCTATAAACCGGCTTATACTTGTTGTTATAAGCCAAACAAATCCTATATCTTGTATAAGCAGAACACCAGTATAAGTTGGCTTTTAGGCCAGCCAAACAAGCTCTAAAACAATTTCTTAGAAGGAGGTGCAGGGAAGATTGTCAGAGCTTCTTCGGCTCTGCACGCTGAAGCGATTGCGGCCATGGAATGTCTTACGCGAGCAGCGCAGCTGGGTATGACGAGAGTGATTTTGGAAACTGATGCTTCAACCTTGTGTGCGGCATTGCTGTCGGAAGAAATGGATGGTAGTGAATACGGTTGTCTTTTTCATCAGCTAAGGAGGGTCATGGCGACTCAGTTTGATCTTTGTGATGTATCATTTTGCCCTAGAGTGTGTAATAGGGTAGCAGACTCGTTGGCCTCTTTTGGAACACATGTAACGGCCTCTGGTTCGATGTATATGAACCACGCCCCTGAGTTTGTGTCTGGACTAGTATCCGGCAATATGTCTGGAGCGCGCCGGGTGGAGCTCGGCGACTGAGTGACTCCTGACGGTTCTTCGGAAAGATGGAACGCCTTCCCCTATCACAACCTCGTCTCGTTTCATTCCAAGCTGTTGATTCTTTCTCGAAAGCATTCCGAACATAACCTTTCTATTGTTTCAGACAAGAGGCAGATAATTGACACATCAGCTTGGAATGAAACCCAGGTGGGAACAACTGGAAACATAAATAACAGAGGGCATATACGAGGGCAAGTGAGAGACGAGGTATTTGCATTTCGAATAGCTGGAGAATCAATCAATCAATTCAATTCAATTTAATCGTCAGGTGGACAGACATAACATCCTAGACCCTGGGATTCATCTCCTGACATTCTGTACAGTAACTGTTGTATGTATGCATCGACATGTTTCAGCTAGCAAACCGCGCTCCCATCCTCACTTCCCGCAGCTCCATCTCGATGTCGGGACGCAGCTGAGGTAGTGGCACCATGTGCAGTGCTCGTTCGCATTCACTCCCTTGAAAAGCATCCCCATCCCAACCGCAAACCTGCGCAGATCACGCATCAGCAACATGAGCACGCTATATTCAAAATGATTCGAACCGACCTAACTGACAGAACACAATTTTCTCCTTATTATAAGGTGATGAAAGCTGACCGAACGCATTAGATTAGCTTCAGTGCCCAAAAAGATATTGCGAGTACCACGTTAGGTCGGCAGAAGAAGGGGCCGAAAAGCATGTGAGTGCGACACTTACCCGACGACAAGGAGGACCGAGGCCACGGCCAGCAGGACCCACTGGTACGCCAGGTACTTCTTGCTGGTGTACTTGACGTTCGAGGGCAGGACGTAGCGCTGCATCCAGCCGTAATGCGGGCGCAGCAGGAAGATGAACCCGAGGAGGAAGCCGGTGAGGAACCCTCCGATGTGCGCGAAGTTGTCCACGTGCGGGAGGATGCCGATGGCGAGGTTGATGGCGATGACGATCAGCAGGGTCATCAGTGCCGCAGCCTGCAGATTTGCAATGTAGTATGACCCTAGTGAGACTCAAATTTCAAAAGGACATGTGTCCATCGATGACGTACAGCATTGCAAAATGGACCATGGGGAGAAAATGTACAGTACCTTGTTTGAGTAGATGGTCCAGTTGGTGAAGAGCTCGGACAGCATGGCTCCGAGGAGTCCAAACAGAGCTCCAGATGCGCCGACGGAGATGTTGTTCTGGATGAACAGCGATGAGAGCACGCTGCCTCCAACGCCGGAAACAATGTAGATGATACCAATTCTCACTGCAAGAGAACGGTAAGTTTATTTCAGATTCAGATATACTGCAATTGAAGTTGGCATGTGTCAGGAGCAATTGAAGTAGTAGAAAGCACTTACGGTATCCAAACTGCTGCTCAAGCCTGATCCCGATGAGGATGAGGCTGACCATATTGGCGAGCAGGTGGAGGACACCGGCGTGCAACCAGATGCATGTCAGCAGCCTCCATCCCTGGTGCTCGTGCACGACTTTGTCCCACACGAGTGCTCCCATCTTCTGCAGACTGCGTATAAAAAAAATGTGTACGAGTGTGAGAACTGAGAAATTCGCCATCTCATCAGTTGTCAAGAACAGTACTACATGGTAAACAATGCTGAGTACGATGCTGTTAAGATTCTACCAGCAGGATTGAATGACAAGGCTGATAGCGTTGGGATACAATTTGTTACGATTTGAGTCGCCATGGCAGAGTCAGTTATTATTGTACGCCCATGAGTTGCATCTAAGTTTTAGCAGGTAGATTGATCCCGATCGATCGAGGGAGAGGAACTTGAGATCGATTTGTTCCAAATCAAAGCATGCAGCACGAACAACAGTAGGTAGTGAAGAAGCTGCGCTTACGTTGCCGAGGAGGGCCCGAGGAGCGGGTTCTCGCTGAGCGGCTGGAACGAGAAGCGGCGGAGGAACCCGGCGACGCAGGCCCCGCCGCGGCGTCGCGAGCCGCCGGCGTGGGCCGGGCAGTTGTTGGCGTACATGGCCACGGCGAACAGCACGATGTTGGCGGCCACGACGAGCGGCACCGCCCACGGCACCCACTCCTCTCCTCCTCCCGCTGCTGCGGCGGCGGGTACTGCTGCTGCTCCGGCGGCGGCGGCGGCGGGTACTTCCCGCCCCCGTACCGCGCGCCCTTCTCCGCGTCGTAGCGCGCGGCGGCCATGGCTGCTTGCTGCCCGATCGATCGACGGCGGCGCCTGCTCGATGGCTGCGGAGACGCGCCTCGCGTAGCGTAGCGTGGGAATCTGGTGCTTCGCGGTGGGTGAGATCGACTGATCGAGAGAGAGGTGGTGGTGTGCTGTTGGGATGCTGCGGGGATGCGGGAGCGGCTGGCGTTGAGGCGGTGGTGGAAGGCAGGCGCGGCGTGTAAATAAATGGCGCGCGGCGTGGGTCGGCGCTGCGGCTGGGGCGCAGGCAGTTACGTGCGTTGTTTCCGGCGCGCGCGTGGGGTGGTGGGCGCGGACGCGTACCAGAGTTTCCAGAGAAGGAACGCGCCATGCGAAGCTGGCCGTGCCGAACCTGTCGGCGCGGCGCAGCCCGTGGAAGTGGAACCGCGCAGCCGCGTCGCGGGACGGGGCATCGCTATCTGACCTGACCTGATTGCCGCCTGCGTGCGATCGAAGCCGTGTGGAGTAACCGCCAGCCTAATCTGGATGCACGGGAACGCGGCGACGGATAAAGTCGGCCTTTGGGCGGGGCCGTTTGTTTCACGAATGCCGCGTTCGTAGCCAGCCCACATCGGCCTTCTGGGCCCGGAATCCGGTCCGTGTTGTTTCCGCACGGCCCCGCTTCGTCTCGTGGTGGCCCATCTAGTAAGGATTGAATTGAACGAAGGCAGAGCCATCATGGCGGCGGCGGCGGGAGGACGGAGACCGGGGAAGGCTCACCGCGCACAGAGTCACAGTGAAACAACAGCGACGCTAGCGTACAGCATTCGTCGGTGCATGCGTCCAATTTTTTTCCATACTAGTTCATTCAGACAAGGAAGCATTTTCCTTTCTTTACCAGTGCGCGCGCGAGAGTCCTCTCGTCGCGACCAACCGCCGCCCGCCGATGCAATCATGGCCGCGCATTTGGCGCGTCGAATTCCGGGCGTCAGACGCGCGATCGCCGCATCATTCCTTCTCCGATAAGAGAGCAGTCAAATTTTCCAACCTAATGATTGATTGATTGACCTATACGGTCGCCACTGCTTCTGAAACCGACGGCGCGATGCTTGGGAACATTCTCAGCGGCGGTGACTCGAGAGTAGCACTGTTGTCAGCGTAGAGGTTCGGCGTGGACGGACCCTGTCCTCTCGTTTCCCCGCAAAAACAAAAGAATCCAGAGAATAAAACGGTTCGTGGAAGTTAAACTGAACTTTCTCAAATCATCGTCGTTAATTAAGAAAATAAAGAAACAGGGGGAATTGCGCGGGCCGGGAGACCACTTGGGAATCTGGACGTAGGTGCCAAGGCTAGGCTACTACTCTACTCTAACCAACATTTCGGTGGTTCTTGGCCTGTGTTTAATACTCTATCCAACCTATGGTTGATACAGGTGCAGCTAAAGATTGGCGTCAAGTCCAACGAGATTCCGTTCCGGTTCCGGATCAGACCCGAACCAAACCAAACCAACCAACAGGAGGAGCACAAGAGGTTGGCTGGCTTCGTTCGTTGGGCCGGCGGCCGGCCGCGGACCGTCGCTCGCGGAGTGCTCGCCACGCGCGCTCCCATTCCGAGCCCAAGCCGCCGGGAGACCGCGGCCCGGATATCCCGCGCGGGTGGCAGGGGAGCAAGTGCGCGCGAGCCCCCGCGTGGCCGTCTGATGCGGAAGGGCGGAGGATCAGACGGGCGAGGCGTGGGAGGGGACCGGCGGGCGGGCCCCGTCGGCAGTGGCAATCATTGGGCTCGCAACCGGGGGAGCTTTGACCGGCGGACTCACCTCACCTGTGCCCAAAAAATTCCGGCTGGATCTCTTTTGTGGTTTGCACCCCGGAAGCTTTGCTTAATCCGTCGTGATCTGCGTTTATAGCTTGCAGATTCAAACGAGCAGGGCTTGGAAATCTCCCCGCTCACCGGTGGCCTAATTCACGAGGATAGTTTATGTACATTCTGCGGCTAAAATAAAAGGGGTGGCGTTAAGCAGGATGGATCTCGGTAACATTGTGATAAATCAGATTATGACATAAATAACCCTTGTTCTTATTTGCATGTAAAGGGAACTCAAGAATATATACTTTTATCTTGTGGAGGGAAATAAAGGTATGTGAAATGCACATTTTAAGTAGTGCATACACAAAACAATGTTAGTCACGCAAAGACAAAAAAAAAAAAACCAATGTTGTAGCAATTGAAAAATACCACGACAATATCTTATCCATTGTTTTTATGGTCAGTTAGAAACATCCTTAAAGTGAATTAGAGCCATTAGGATACTACAATACAAAATCATTGCACTGAATAAAGTGGATTATCTCGTGCAGATAATATTACTAAAATGTAGATATTTCAAATTGTATGTAGTGCTCTAAAACAAAACTATGCTTGATGTCCATGATACAAGAATGGCTTAGCGAAACGTAAGAAATGTTTTGTTGTTACTTCCAACAAATCAAGTCCCACATTATTAGTAGTAGTTTATTACATATAATAATAATTCGTAGTAGATTGGAGCCTCCTTGCCGTACCCTCGTTGCTAAGTTGTGGATATCATCATCTTGGGAACGAACATCAACCACTATGACATAATGCTATTTCTCTTTAGCGTATCCGGTGTATGTATAATTTAATAACAATCAAGAGGATTCTTGATCAAAGATTATTGGTTATGGTTGGTAAGCTCATAATTTTGATATTACTTTGAATGCATGCATGGTTATTATTCTTCATGATAAAATATTTTTTAATGGATTCATGATTTAAGATTAAACTCCGAAACCTTTTTCCTAGGTCCAGTCACAAAACAATTTTAAAAAGAGCCCGGACAAAATGGCTAATGCAGAAGTAACACTGAAACCATTTGAAAACAATGCCCGAACTGATGATATCATAAAATGCTAGGGCGCTCGATGCAAATACCTCCAAACTTTGCCATTTCGGCGACCATCACCAACAACCGGAGGAGAGAGAGCGCGAGTCACAAAGCTAAAAAAAGCACCGAGAAATCTAGTGGTGCAGCGAGCGAACCCTCCCCCTTCCTCTTCCTCCTTCTCCCACTCGGAATTTTTTCACCTCTCGCCTCTCCCCGGCTCCCCGCGACGGCGACCCCAGAAGCTTCGCGAAGCTTCCTGGGCCTTCCTCGCCGCGGTCCCTCCCAGATCGCCGCCTCCGGCAGCGGTGAGGCTGCATAGCGAAGGCGGAGGAGGAGGGAAGGAGGAAGAGCGGGACTGGGACGACGGAGGCGGGGCGAGGCTAGGGTTTGCGGTCCGGGCCAGGTCGGCGTCGGGCTGCGGCGGCCGGCGCCCAACTGGGAGGAGGATGCATATGATGCGGCGGCTCAAGAGCATCGCCTCCGGCCGCTCTTCCGTCTCCGATCCGGTGAGGGCTCGATCTCCCCGTCCTCGGTCCGCGGCTGGTGGTGCGGCCACCCGCATTGGGCGTTTCGTGACGCGTGGCTAGACTCTGGGCTCATTTCCGTCATTCCGTGGGATTCGTTCAACCGTTTCTCGCGGCCGCTGTCGTTGGTTGGTTCCGTTGCCGCTTCGTCGCGGCTGCTTTTCCTTGCTTTGCAAAAGCATTGCATGTCCTGTTGCCGCATCAGGTGGCAAGCGCTTTATTTTGCTTGGGCAGATTTGGCATTGAGTTCCTTGCGCTCTGAAGGCGTTATCTTGTTTTTTTCTGCTGAAGTATTTATTTTTATCCAGTTAGTTTAAGAGATGCAGTTTTGGCCGTGACGGGTCAGCAATGCGATTTTCATAGGTTCATATAGGGGATGGATGTAGCCTACTCGTCCCAGCTTCATAGCAAATAATAAGGTGAAGGTTTCAGTTTGTACCTTGGTTTAAAACTTTTCACATGGAGTCATGGACGTTGTCATTAACCTAGATATGGCTCCTGTGTCCTCTTCAGGAGAAATGAGAAATGTCAGTTATTAGCTTAGAAGCTTTTTTTTGCATTTTCTCATTCTTTAATAAATGATAGAGAATAAAAAAAGGAATAACCAGTTTCTCAATGGCTGTTTGCTGACATTGCTATGAAAAATTACATTTATTTTGACAGGGTGGTGACTCTGGCTCCAAGAGGCCAAAATTTGATCAGGATGGAGCAGGAGATATTGTTATTGAACCGCACCTAACTGAGGACAAAGCTGTGAGGATAGACCAGGAATTGGCATCATCTTCAAATAGAGATGCTGAGGCGAGCACATCTACTAGCATGAAGCCTGTTCAAACTGAAGAGGCAGGGGCAGATCTTCTTCCAAAAGAAATGAATGATATGACGATTAGTGATGATAAAGTTGATGGCCATAATGACAAGGTTCCAATTTCAATCAACCATAGTTTGCTGACCTCGTATCACCTCTACTCTTCGCACTTATATTGTCGTACCTGACTATAGGAGAGTGAAGGGGTTACTGTTGATGGAAATGGAACTGAGACAGGACAAATCATCGTGACAACTATAGGAGGCCATAATGGGAAGCCAAAGCAGGTATTAACCTATATCTCCACGATGTCTCATATGTGTTTGAATGTTTCTTTGCAGAATGAGTTCATACTATATCTGTTCATTAAAACATCCTACTACCCTATTTGTATACAACATCATTGATATGGATGCTACCTCTCTTACAGAAGGTCTCATACATGGCAGAACGGGTTGTTGGTACCGGTTCATTTGGTGTAGTTTTTCAGGTATGCCTCATATAACTCTTTACTTTCCATCAATGGAATTTACAATGATGTGTTCAGTCATTGACCATATATGCTTTAACAGGCAAAATGTTTGGAAACTGGTGAGACTGTCGCAATTAAAAAGGTGCTACAAGATAAGCGGTACAAGAACAGAGAGCTTCAAACAATGCAGTTACTTGATCATCCTAATGTAGTTCAGCTAAAGCATCACTTCTTTTCTACAACTCAAAGGGGAGAAGTTTACCTGAACCTTGTACTTGAATTTGTATCCGAGACAGTTTATCGTGTTGCCAAATACTACAATCGGATGAACCAGCGTGTGCCCATTATATATGTTAAGTTGTATGGATATCAGGTTTGTGAAGATGCTGTTTTTCACATTTAAGATTTTCTCAATAGTTTAGATTCATTGATTCTTAAGTAATGATTGGTTATTACCTCTTTTTACAGATGTGCCGCGCACTTGCGTATATCCACCGCGTTGTTGGTGTGTGCCATCGTGATATTAAGCCTCAAAATCTACTGGTATTTTTTCTGACACTTATATCTCGGGCCATTCTCGCTTTATGTTTTCTTCTTTTTGACCATTTGAGCACCATCTTTCATGTAGTACTTGTAATATAGACATGTTGTGCAAATGTAATACATACATCTTTTATCATGCATAATGTGTTTATATCTTCGGTTTTCTGTTTTGATTTATGTAAACTGCTGGACATGTTTGACTGTGTCGACTAACTTTATAGGTCAATCCTCATACACATCAACTCAAAATTTGTGATTTTGGGAGTGCTAAGAAATTGGTATGTTTCTTCCGCTTGGTTTGCTATTGCTAAATTTCTACATGCATTGAACAATGATAAAACTCCATTTCAGGTCCCTGGTGAGCCTAACATATCATACATTTGCTCACGGTATTATAGGGCTCCTGAACTAATATTTGGAGCTACGGAGTATACCACTGCTATTGATATCTGGTCTGTTGGTTGTGTAATTGCTGAGCTTATGATTGGTCAGGTATAAAAATCTCAGCCCACAAGTTCTTTGCTTCCTGCCTATTACATTGGAGATAATTTGTAGTTGCCGCTATAGAATACTTTGGCTTCCTCTTCTTTTGTAAATTATAATACTATAGGATATGATGAGCATTGTCTGGCAGTCACCTTCTGTTAATGTCATCAAATCAAGATGCTCTTTCCTCTATGAGTCCACTGTTTTTGTTGATAACATTTTCCCCTCAATTACAGCCTTTATTTCCTGGTGAAAGCGGTGTTGATCAACTGGTGGAAATCATTAAGGTTTTATGAGCTCTCAATGTTTTTCATAATAAGTTGGCTGATATTAACTTACAGACTGAACGTGTCATTTTTTGTATTCAAGATATTGGGTACTCCAACAAGAGAAGAAATCAGGTGCATGAACCCAAATTACTCGGAATTCAAGTTCCCTCAGATTAAAGCTCATCCCTGGCACAAGGTTTTTGGTTCTCTACTCAATATATATTTTTAGCTTGGTTGTAAATTATACCTGCTAACTTGGTTTTATTTTTTCAGCTTTTTGGCAAGCGCATGCCACCTGAAGCTGTGGACCTTGTGTCAAGACTACTGCAGTATTCACCAAATTTGCGTTGCACAGCTGTAAGACTGATTTAAGATTTCTACTGTTTGGAATTAATTAGTGTAGACAGATTGCTTGTTTATGCAAAGCTTCTGTTTGCTACCTCCAAAAAAAAGAACTGTTTGCCAATTGTTAGTAGAGTTTGTTGTTGTTATATGAGAAGTTGGAAACTGGGTGTGTTCGTTTCCTGGGGTCTAAATTTTAGAACTGTCACGTCAAAAAGAATCTTATTATTTAAAAGTATTAAATAAAGTTTAATTATAAAACAAATTACAGGCCCCTAGACTAATTTACGAGACGAATCTATCTAATAAGGTTAATTAAGTCGTGATTAGAAGACGGTTACTGTAGCATCACTTTAGCAAAATATAGATTAATTAAGCTCATTAGATTCATCTCGAAAATTAGCACCAATCTGTCAATAGGGTTTTGTCATTAAATTGATCGAAATATTCATAAATAATAAGATTCTCTTTGATGTGACAGTGCTAAATTTTAGAGGGGAGGAAACGAACACACCCTAAGCATATTTCCTTATCTTTCCAGGTTGATGCTTGTGCTCATCCATTCTTTGATGAACTCCGGGACCCCAAGGCCTCCTTGCCAAATGGACGGCCATTGCCACCATTGTTCAACTTCACAGCGGCTGGTAATATTTCACTGCACTTAATAAGTTAATATTTTCCATGTTCCCTTGGGTCTGTTTCCTTAGCCGTGCCATTGTATTGTGGGATGCAGAATTAGAAGGGCTCCCTATTGAACTTGTCCAACGGATCGTTCCTGAACACATGAGGAAGTGAAAAGTTGGACTATCTGCAAAAATCTGTTTAGGTGAGCTGAGGACTACGGGGCATGCTATGGATGTAGATAGCTAGCTCTGCTGCGCTAGATGTAAAAAGAGCCGATTTCCTCATTGGTGCGTCATCAAGGGTGAGAGCAGTGGCAAATCCTATGTTTGCTCGTTGCCCAGGTGAATATATGATGCTGGCTCCTACCCAGGCACATCTTTATCTTGTGCCTGCATATGTTGTATTATGTGGTTCATGCTGAACAAAGTGATAAGAGAATTCAGAGTGCTTGCTTTCGTAGCTGGAAATCCCAGAACGTCAATTTTGATTATTGCGTGTCTCAATTCCATGGTTGTCTGACAACTATCAAATTCTGCTCATTATTCTCTTGCGTGTTTTAGCTGATAATATCTGTTGCTCGCTAAATTGGATTGGCTATGAGCTGACGTGAACGTACAAGTGCCTCAAACCCTATACTCGTATTTGAAACTCTCAGTTTTCAGAAGATCTATATATCTTTCATGATCGATACCTTTGACTTAGAGCAAGATGCCGACAGTTAAATTACGCCCACCTCGGCAGCATAAATATGCATTGGTTGTCTCTAGGTCCAGTGCGACCAGATCTGGTATTGACAAACTGGAATCTATTTAAAGAAATAATATTGACAAATTGGAATCTATTTAAACAAACAGTAGCTCTGTCCACTTACATGTGCCTCAATTACAGCCCTGTAAGATGAGAAAGAATTATTATTATTTGTTTGTTTGCCAAATTACCTTTTGGTTCACCAATCTGGAAATGTCAGGCCGATTCAGTAGCCGAACAAAATCACCAACAGCGCAAGAACATGTCTTTTGTAGATGCGACAACTGACAGGTTGAGCCAATTAAAAGGACGAAAGAAATAATAGTGAAAGAAATAACAGCATTAGGCTTGTGTTGGATAAGATAACTGAATGTAAAAGGGACATGGCAGTCTATCAAGAAGGTCTGCACATTCTACACTTGTAAACAGTTACTAGCGCGTCTCCACTGGATGAACGCATAGAAAAATAATTTTGTCTTGCCAACAATCCGTCGTAACCGCAGGGCACTGGCTGAACTCACTTGAAAGAGGCAAGTCAACAGTTCCACGTACCTATCAGTGTGATGCAAGGAGTCACTCACTTCTTAATTAATTATAAACATGATGGGGCGCCAACTCGTGAACTATCAATGATGATGACTTGTTTAACATGTACGTTTAGACATAAAAAATTACATTAGATTTTTGTGACCTTGGGTCCTAGTGTTCGTCAGGCAGCAACAAGTGCCGTCCATCTGTCTCCGTAAGAAAAATCAGAAAACACATCCTAACCAAGAAACTTTGTCTTCAGGTCCTCTGTTTTCTTGTTCGTTACCCCGTTTCTTCAGACGACAGACCCGACGTCCATATCAAAACCAGGGACTTGCAAACACGCAACGTAGATCCATCTCGCCTACCGCATGACCCCGCTGTCAATCTGCACTGTAAACCTAAAAAAGTCTGTTAAAACGGCTAAGTACCGTCTAGGCATTTATATCTATATCATCTGTTGATAAGATAAACGACTTTGCTGATTTGGAATTGAATTGAAGAAACGAATTGAAAACTTCTGTTGAGGTCGTATTGAAAGAGATCTCTGTGGCTCACCTTTTTTCTAGATAAGAGACTGGCCGCTTCTTCATCCGTAACAAAAAGTGAAAAAAAGCTGCGAGCGTCGGCATGTGATCATTATCATGCAAATCAACTTGGTGTCAGGCCACTAAGCACAATCACAACTCACATGATCACACCCACACATGCTTTACTCTCTCCTACTTGCTTGCCTACTGCTCTACTACCTGTAATCCACATGAGTGAGACAAACTAAAAGGCCAGTGAACGAAATCCAATTTTTTTTCGAGTGAAGTATATAAAGTGCGGTGAGAAAATGAAAAAGGAAAGACAAGGCCCTCGGCTTTCAATTCCACCTTCCCCTTCTCCCGGAGCTGCGAAATTTTGAGACCAACAGAAGTCGCAGAGACCACCCACCCCACCAGCCCCCGGAATTCCCGCAAATTACAAAAGCACCCCTCGCCGCCGGCGCCCCGGCCAGTAGGCACGGGAGCACCGACGACCGGACGCGGCGGCGGATTCCGGTCGCCCCTCTGCCAGCGTGCCGCGTGATTGCGGAGGAGCGTCCCGCCGTCGCCGGCGATGGGCAACTCGCTGGGGTGCTCGGCCTCCGGCGAGCGGCTCGTGTCGGCGGCGCGGGACGGGGACGCCGTGGAGGCGCGGATGCTGCTGGAGCTCAGCCCGGCCCTCGCGCGCTACTCCACCTTCGGCGGCCTCAACACCCCGCTCCACTTCGCCGCCGCCAAGGGCCACCTCGACGTACGTGTTTCGAGTGGTTTCCTTGCGCTGCCTTTCTGTCTTTTTTAGTGTTACCGTTTGATTTGTTCACGAATTGTGGGTTTCCTTGCAGATTGTCACGCTGTTGCTGGAGAAAGGTGCTGATGTTAACGCGCGGAACTACTGCGGCCAGGTAGATCTTTTTGCTTAAAGTTTGATCTTTGTACTTCATTTATCCTTTATTCGAGAAAATCAAACGGATGTTAAGATCTGTCAAGTAGGAATGCTGAATTTGGCAGCTCTTATACCACATCAAACAAAAAAATTTCTTATGAAGATTCAGTGTCGGTAATTTCTTATGTTGTTCTATTCAGAAATGTGGAAAAGACTCTTCCAAATTCTGTCTTATTTAATTCTGAAAAAATATGTCTTATTTATGCTTTTACCCGTGCTCTGGAGCTGAAACATTAGGAGCAGATTCTTTTTTCCTGCTCTGGCGCCAGAGCTCCTTCCTTGGCCATGGATAGGCGTTATGTTTTCATTCATTCCTTCGGTGTTATCTCAATCGAACAGTTGGATGATTGGTTTCATTTGTTTGCATGGATGGATTAAAGACTGCGTTGATGCATGCCTGTCGGCATGGGCACTGGGAGGTGGTTCAGATGCTTCTACTCTTCAGATGCAATGTATGGGGTTCAGTAATATGACTTTTTGGTGTATTACATTGTGGATTGTCCCTACTGGTTGGGTGCTGACCATTTTGTGTGTTGGGGTTGCTTGGAAGGTTGCCAGGGCAGATTACTTGAGTGGTCGAACGGCGTTGCATTTTGCAGCACATGATGGATTTGTTCGGTGTGTTAGGCTTTTACTTGCGGACTATGTCCCAAGTGTTGCCTTGGAGGAAGTTACCTCTTCAGTAGTTGATTGTGGTGATTCTCAGGCGAATAATGGGAGTAGTCCCAGTTCTTCATTGGGACAGAAGTTCAATGAATCGTATGTATTGTCATTGTCAATGGATAATATTTTACAGTTTCAAATAGTTTGCTACTAACACCATGTCACCATGTTTGTTTTAGTGCCCGTGTGAGGTTCATCAACAAACCTGCTGATGGTGGTGTTACAGCACTTCATATGGCAGCATTGAATGGTCATTTTGATTGCATGCAATTGTTGATTGACTTAGGTGCCAATGTATCAGCTGTTACGTTTCCTTATGGTACTACGGCAAATTTGATAGGTAAGTGTTTATTCTTTGCTTGGATGGCATTATTATACAATGCTATTTACCTTATCTCAAATGAAGTTTTAACTTTGGCACAGGAGCTGGCAGTACACCTTTGCATTATGCAGCTGGTGGAGGGAGCCAGGAATGCTGTGAGGTAAATTAATGTCATAAAGCAGCATCAACTTTCTGACAAGTACCGATTTTCAGTTACAGTAGTCTTGGGAAGAATTGATTTGTTCTGATATTCTGTGATGTCACTATTGCAGCTGCTATTATCAAAAGGCGCTAGCAAGCTGACTCTCAACTGCAATGGGTAAGAATTATAATCTTGAATTGAACTTAACATTCCAGTTATCAACTAGTTTCACTTGATTTACTCATTTTTTTTATTGTCAACATGTTTCTTATGTTTAGGTGGCTTCCCATGGATGTTGCTAGAATATTTGGACGCCGTTGTCTGGAGCCATTACTTTCTCCAAATTCAAACTCGACTATCCCTGTCTTTCAACCATCCAGTTACCTTGCGTTGCCACTCATGAGCATACTGAACATAGCCAGGTTAGGCTTAGCAATTCATCTTCTTAAGTTCATATATTGAGAGCTAAATATGAAGTTCTTACTTATATGGACAACAGTGCTTTCTGACTTTTGATGTATGCATGTATTTTCAATGCTAAAAGGCTTTGGTTTTGTGCACGTATGCTCAATGCTTTTTAAAAAGTAAAGATGGATGCTTTGTGAATAACCAGGCCTCTGTTGTATGATTGCAATACTTTGAGAAATAGTTGCTTTCATTAATGCAAATTGGTTCTGTTAAATATGGATCAGATATTGTCGTTCATTGTCTTGTTTCTTTTTATTTTTCACCCTTGCTCTTCATAGCACAGTAGCTGTTTTACTTGGCCATTGGTTATGTCTAGTATATCTGAATTTGAGTTGACCCTAAACTTTGACTGGACGCACTTCTGCTGAATGCACACCCTTTCACTAAGTTTTCCATGTTGGATATGTTTGTTGTTTCTCCACTAATAACAGCACTATTCATAAGTGCTTCGTGTTAAGATTCCTAGATGGATGATAAACGCATAGTAACATTTGATTAAATACACCTTTGATGTGCATTTGCAGAGAGTTTGGTTTGCAGCATACAATACCCTCTGTGGATGATAGTGACCTCTGTGCTGTTTGTCTGGAAAGGTCCTGTTCTGTAGCTGCAGAAGGTGTGTGTATTGTTACACCTGCTTAAATATTTGCATTCGTTTATTTCTGCACTACTATTGTTAGAGAATTGGGTTGTTTTCTTCAAGATTTCATGAGGAGATGGCTGTTCTGCTATCTAGTATAGTCTATGCTCTTGGTTTTGTTCGTTTGACATTTATGTGCATATTTATTTCCTAGTTTGTAGATACAATGATTCTTTATCTTCTCTACCCTTACAATTGTGGCCACATAATAGCACTGTTCTTCAGCATCTATGGTTTATTCAAAATATATTAAGAACACTGCAAGTCTGCAACTTATTTATTTCTATATGAACTTAAAACATATAAATAGTTGACAAGTAGAGGATTGCTTCAGCAGGATACCTTGCTGTAACGATGCACCTTTAAGCTTTCAGTGGCATAGCGATTCATTTTTGAGTTTGCTCTAATTTACTCACCTAGTAATGCCTCTTCTTTAATAATTTATTACAATCATTATGGATTATATAAGATACCACTGGTTTGTGAATTATATGTTTACCATGAAAACTTGGAAAACAATGAGAGTAGCATAGATGTGATACTGAAATCAAAACACTAATATCTGTTGTATAAGCCAAACTTGACTGTTTGACAGTACTTTATTTACACTTACGAAAAGTTGTAATACAGTTTTGCTTGATAATATGTCTTATGCCAACATTTTATTCTCATTTTCAGGCTGTGGTCATGAATTTTGCATCAAATGTGCTCTATATCTTTGCTCGACTAGCAATGTCCGTGTTGAGTTCACAGGCCCACCTGGGTCAATCCCATGTCCTCTATGTCGAAATGGAATAACGTCATTCGCCAAACTACCAAGCACACCAACAGGAGGGCTGAAATCAAGTTCATCTCTCACATTTTGCAATCCATGTATTCTAAATACCCGATCTGTGGACTCACCAGCAACTATCAGCAAATCGGAGATCAGGCGCAACCGTGTGGCAGCTGTCTCTTCCGAGCTAGTTTGTCCACTCACCTGCAGCCCTTTCCCATCGTCTGCCCTCCCAACCTGCAGGTGCAGTGACGATGATCCATGTGATGGTATGGAAGGTCAGGATGGTTCGGAGGTCCAATCTCCTCGGCCCTCGCACAGTGCAAGTATGGAACTGGACAAGAGGGGAGAGGAAGATCTTGACCGGACCAGCTGCTCCAGCATGTTCTGGAGTCGAAGGAGCTGCCACAGGGAGCAGCAGTGTAATGCAGAAATCAATGCGTGATTCTTTATTTCTGGTTGTGAATATATGTGGGTTCGTAGCAGCTCAATGTGGGAGATGACGCCGGTTGATTTTCCTCCCCAGCTGCGGTTCTTTTCCTATTTACAGCCAACGTTTTCTTGATTGGTGAATCCTGCAGCCTTTGCGGGCGTAGTGTGTACTGTAATGTAACATTTTTGTTACGATTGGTCACGTGTCTGTGGATCTAGATAGCTTCAAAGTCGCTAGTCAGTTACTGTTCTTTGTAGCTGCATGTAAAGTACAGAACTTGTATTGAGCTGTTTTCTGAATACGATGATAAATATTTATGTACAATGAGTCCAATAGCCCTCTACTGGTACACATGGGACTGCGCTTTCCCCTTCATTTTCTTTGTACAGTACATTAGCTGCTGAAAAATGCTTTTCTTCAGCATTGCTTCTAGATCTGTATCTACGGCATACGCATGCTTCTACGTGCAAGATGCTAATAAGTTGGCCGTGCTGGAGCGTATTATGCTGAAGAAGCTAGTGACGTCAGCAGCGTGCTGACGATCCTGTCCCCGAGCCCTGGCACCGCCGACAGGAAGTGACCCACACCGGGCAGCTCGTGGTAGTTGACCCAGCCGAGCCGGCGGCAGATGTGCCGCTGCAGCTGCACCGGCACGACGCCGTCCTCGTCGCCCTGGAATAGGTGCACCGGGAACGGCGGCTCCTCGAGGTCCGTCGGCTCAAAGTCCGGCCACCTCCCGAACATGACGGCCATGTCGCGGTAGAAGGACTCCTGCACGCCCTGCTGCGTCGCCATCCTCGCCTTCTGCACACAACAGACCACCGCAAATTAATCAGCACACCAAGAGAGCCAGATCGAGAGATGTCGATCAGTTGGGCTCAAGTCGTTGGAACTGAAAGAAAAATTCGGAACCTTGTGGAACATCCCGGTGGAGAGGGCGGTGACGCGGTTCTTCTCGTCGAGCGCGTTGGGGAAGGAGCCGGAGCCGTCGATGACGGTGGAGGTGGGCAGCCACGTCTGGTTCATCCACCAGTGCAGCATCCACGGCGCGTAGTACGCCACCCGGAGCGACCACTGGTCACCCGCCGGCTGCTTCCGGTACAGCTGCCGCGCCAGCCCGCGCGGCAGCCCCGCCCACCGGTAGTTGATCACCGGCGCCATCATGGCCACGCCGCGCAGCCGGTGCGGGATGTGCTTGACGGCGGCCCAGCCCGCGTGGCAGCCCAGGGAGGAGCAGACGAGGTGGAACCTGGGGCCCAGGCCCAGCGCGTCGGCCAGGTCCGCGATGTCCAGCGCCGCGCTCCGGAGCGACCGGCGCGGGTCCGGGTCGCTCTCGCCGTACCCGGCGCGGTCGAACGCCACCATGTACACGCCCAGCTGCTCCAGCAGTTCCTGTGCGCGTGTCGCGTTCTCGGATTAGTTACGCTGGCGTGCACGAAAGCCCACCCCCGTGTGGCTCGGTTTTCAAGTATACTACTCCTCCGTCCCATTATATTTGGCATTGTAGGAGTGGGCACGCGGATTAAAAAAGTTGGTAAAAGTAGGTGCGCAGAAAACGAGAAGGAGAGAGATAGAGATAGAGATGTGTCGGGAAAAGGAAAAGATGCCTCGGGAAGTGAGAACGCCAAATATTTTGGGAAAATTAGATGGTGCTAGAATGCCAAATATTCTGGACGGAGGGAGTACGTCGGATAGGAGTGCAATGTTTTCAACGGCGTCAGGGATCAGCTGGGTGTGCGTTGCGTGAAAAATGATTAGCAGGTAAGCTGGTAAGAAAAGCGACGCCAATTCTACCCAAGTGCTTAGGCTTACGGAACGTGGACGTGTCGTGTATTGTTTTTGACGGAAATGGAAATTCGAGGCGAGCGCGAACTCCTCGCCGGCGGCCGGACCGTCAAGGGCCGCGGAACTCGACACTGCCTTGGCGTTCTCGAACGGAACGCGTGCACGCGAACCGGGTTTGGTGGTGTAGACGTTGGTGCCTTGGTGCTGGCCACCAACGACAGCACAGTGGCTCGCACAAGGAACCGAGATGAGCGATGGCGAGGACGACACCAACCTGGGATGCGCGTGGCGAGTCCATGCGGCTGCCGGAGAATCCGTGCGAGTAGACGACCTTGAACCGCGCCTTGTCCCTGCTCACCCCGGACTCCGCGTACGCCAGGTACCGCCCGTCCCGCACCCGCACCCTCGGCGCCGTCACCGGCGGCCCGCCGGGCGTCCCGCACGGCGTCGTCGGCGGCGGCCGGACGGCGTTCACGAACCACCCCACCACCAATGCCACCACCATCAGCACCAGGAGCCCCACCGGAGTGCCCCCGGTCCCTGCATGACCAAAACAACCCACCGCGTACACAGTTAAAACAAAGCCACAATACTTCGGAAACATTATTAATTGCACTGATCACAAGTCAGAGCCCAGAGGAGGAGGATGAGCTCTACTTTTCACTAGATCGAGTGTGTACTGATGCTCACTCCAATCCAATTACGTACCTGTCGAAGCTGCTGCCGCCATTGGAGTCGGAGCTGGGAAGAGGAAATGGATTGGGTGGTGGTGCGGTGTCGATGGAGCAAGAAATTAAGGAGGTAGTCGATCGTGGGGAGGGTGGTGCGTAAAATGTGTTAGGTACTGAGCTAAGCAAGCTATATAAGCTAACTAGTTGAAATAGCGGTGGCGCTTTGCTGAAACGCAGTAGTGGAGGGGCAAGCCTTTCACCAACCTACCCGACGTCTTTCTCTGCTCTGTATATCCTACATTATCGGTGTCACTGGCGCGCTTTTCTGGTCATGCCAAATTGCCAAAAAGTAAGATCACCTCACCTACCACCCATTTGAAAGGGGTCTCCTCAATCCTACGGTCCTACCTGAAAAGCTTTGTTTACACCGGAAAAACAACGGATTTCAGACAAAGTAGTTTAATGTGTTGATGTGGGTCATGTAATATTAGATATTGTTTTTAGTGCAAAAAGATTGAGTCTACACGAGTTCCCGCCTTTCTTACTCATGATTAATAAAAAACATATGAACTGATCTTTACACATAGCAGTACTTTTGAGACCGAACCTATATATATAGATGACATTGAGTTGAATATAGATTATTTAGTGATTGTGGTTGAACTCAAAAGAAAACTTGAAAAGCTTGTGGAAATGAATTTTTTTCGATTACATGGGGATGACATACGTGATGATGTTTTCCAAAAGTTGTGATTTGCTTTTCTTGAAGCGGTGGTGCCACTGTCACCAAGAATCTATACATGTTGTTCTTGCTCCGTGCTCCTGAATTACTTGTCACGCTTCTATCTTCTTCAGTAGTCTTTCAAATTAACTTTTAGTCCTACATGTGGGCCATGCAATATTATTACAGAAAAGATTGAGTTTACAGAGTACTTCTCCGTTTTCTTACTCATGAGCAAATAAAAATATATAAACTCTTTACACAGAGTATTACCTGTGAGATGAGATCCAAATTAACCTACAAAATGACAGGCTGATTCGAACACAGATTTTTCAATGGCTTGTTGAAATTGTAAATTTGAAAACCTCATTTTAAAATTCTGAATTTGTTCTGATTACATGGGGGTGACATACGTGCTGATGTTTTCCAAAAGTTCGCGTCGACTGTTGCTTTTCGTGAAGAGGTGGTGCCATTGTCACCATGAATCTATGGGCTGCTCTTTGCTTCTCTGAATTACTCTCACGCTTTTATCTTCTTCAGTAGTCTTTCGAATTTTTAGTAGGGGTTGGTGGTGAAGTCTGAATGGAGAACGGTCCCGTCCCTTTGGCATATCTCGTGCCAAAGTACCTTTCTAGAATCTACTGCCACCAACTCCAAATGCTGGCCTGTTTCTGTAAGAACCCGTAGAGCAGTGAGGCAGTGACCGGTCAGGTGCTATAAGACTTTGTGGATCGGTAGTGATCCTCGGTAGGTAAAGACTTTTTCCTGAAGACGTGCACACTATTGTCAATGCGCACTGCTCTCTGATGTCGTACTAGTAAAAGTCCAGTGCAGCGTGAGTCGTTTGCATGTGGCAATCATTCTTTACTGCCTGTTCGTTTCTCCCTATCTAATTTTTAGAGAGGTCAAATCAAAGAGAATTTTATCATTTTAGAGTATTAAATAAAGTCTAATCTACAAAACTAATTACAGACCCCTAGTCTAATTCACGAGACGAATCTAACGAGGATAATTATAGTGTTATTAGAAGATGTTTACTGTAGCATCACTGTAGTAAAACATAGATTAATTAGGATCATTAGATTCGTCTCGCAAATTAGAGGGGGTCGCGACATAGGTTTTGTTATTAAATTAATAAAAATACTACTAAATAGTAAGATTCTCTTTGATGTGACAGATATCTAAATTTTAGAGGGTGGAAACGAACGGAGCCTAGACTCGGCCGCTTGTTCCATTTCTATGCAATCCTGGAATACTGTCAGCATAGTACCATTACTGAGTGTCTGAGTCCGTAAAGTCAATGGTGCACTAATTCTGTGCACTAAGGGTGTGTTCGTTTCCTGGGGTTTAAATTTTAGAACTGTCACGTCAAAAAGAATCCTATTATTTAAGAGTATTAAATAAAATTTAATTATAAAATAAATTACAGGCCCCTAGACTAATTTACGAGACGAATCTAATGAGGTTAATTAAGTCGTGATTAGAAGACGGTTACTGTAGCATCACTTTAGCAAAATATAGATTAATTAAGCTCATTAGATTCATCTCGAAAATTAGCACCAATCTGTCAATAGGGTTTGTCATTAAATTGATCGAAATATTCATAAATAGTAAGATTCTCTTTGATGTGACAGTGCTAAATTTTAGAGGAGAAAACGAACACACGCTTAATTCTGTCAAGCGCAGGCGCAGCTTGTTGACGTTTTCTGGGCAGAAGATTTGCTTTATCAACTATTGGTAACAGTCGTGGGATTTCTATGTTCGGTTGAACCGTTCCTTTTGCCATCCTTGACCAGGTTTGATTTTGGCTAGTCTTTGATGCGCCGAAGATGTGGTTTATCAACTTAACGTTTACGGGATTCTACGTCCGATGAACCATTCCCTTACCATCCTTGACCAAAACTCCCTGACCAAGTTTTGGCTTACTTACTCTTCACGCGTGGCGTGTCGTCAGTACGTAGTTCTATAATGCACGACGACCAATGGAAATTTTCGATTGAAAAAATGGATATTCCCGAATGAAATTCCATTTAATCCTGGGCCGCATTTATTTTTCTGTGTAACGAACAACTCAGGTTAGAGATTGAGAACCTATAAACCTCGATCTGCCCCAACTGTGCAGTTTGAGAGATCAAGGTCCACATGGGGTGGCCAACGTTTGTATAAAAAATTTATCGGTCAACGTTTGTGAAGCAGGCTACGAGCTATCTTTATATCAAATGGCCGTAAAATTTGTATCAGAAAATTGTAAGTAAGAAAGGAATGAAACTGTTGTATATCATACTGTAGTGTTAAGAATTTCGTTAGTCACACTCTGTACTGTACTGTACTTCGCATCATGCTAATTTTGGGCTATATAAACGAACTCGAACTTATGTGGGGACAGCTTTTGGTCAACCGAAAAGTGTCCGGAGCACGGTGTCCCCGAGGCCGGGGACGGCGGACAGGAAGTGACCCGTGCGTGGCAGCTCGTGGTAGTTGACCCAGCCGAGGTTCCCGACGAGGTGCCGCTGCAGCGCGACGGGCACGAGGCCATCCTCGTCGCCCTGCCAGAGGTGCACGGGGCACGGCGGCTCCGGCAGGCCCATGGGGTCGAACTCCCACTTGCCGAACATGACGGTCATGTCCCGGTAGTAGGACTCGTGGATGCCCTGCTGCGTGGCCGCCTCCCTCTTCCTCCGCAGCGTGCCGTCGGCGGCGAGCGTGCGGCGGACCTCGGCGTCGCGCTCGTTGGGGAGGTGGGTGGTGTTGTCGACGACGGTGGAGGTGGGCAGCCAGGCCTGCTCCATCCACCAGTGCAGGGCCCCGGGCGCGTGGTGCGCCACGCGCAGCGCCCACTGGTCGCCGTGCTGCTGCCGCCCGTACGCCGCCGCGGCCAGGTCCGCCGGGAACCCGGGCCACCAGTAGTTCACCACCGGCGCCAGCATCGCCGCGCCGGCGAGCCGGTGCGGGATGTACCTGAGCGCGGCCCACACGGCGTGGCAGCCCAGCGAGAAGCCCACCGCGTAGAACTTGTCGCCCAGGCCCAGCGCGTCCGCGAGCTCAGCCATGTCCAGCGCCGCGCTGCGCGGGGAGCGGTCCGGGTTCGGGTCGCTCTCGCCGTACCCGGCGCGGTCGAAGCCCACCATGTACACGCCCAGCTCCTCGGCCACTTCCTGCATGCATTCATTCATTCATGCATTCAGCTGCTGAGTTTGCGTCGCCCCACCCACAATCTGCTACGGTAAGATCAAGCCAAGCAACGTCCGATTGGATTCAAGAATGAGCAACGAGAATGGTTCCTTTGTTTTGTTTGCTCGTGATGACGTTAAAAGTTTAGGAAAACGGAACAATTCAGCGTGGAGCTCATGGCCGTTGACGAAATAAACTAGGACATATGCGCCCTGGTCATGGCCGTTAATCTCAACCGCTAACTTGTAATCAGATGATGAGCACCTGACAGCTACCAGTACAGCTAGTAAGTGCTGCAGTTCACATTCCCTTGAGATTTTCTGCGCGATCAAAGGCGACGGCTAGAAACTAATCATTTGGCCCGTCCGTCGTGCCCTCCACTAAATTCCGATGAGAAAACCCAAATATTTTCCTTCCAACGAGAACTGCTATCCCAGAACGGAAACGAAACGCCGAATCCATGGAGAACAGAGCGCCGAGCCGTCCCGCACGGAGCAAGAAATGCTTGAACGGAAAAACAAAACAGAGAGAACATATGACTAACCGGCGAGGCGCGGAGGCTGTCGAGGCGCGACCCCGTGAACCCGTGCGAGAAGACGATCTTGTACCGCGCGCTCTCCTGCGGCACGCCGGACTCCTCGTAGGCGAGGTGCCGGCCGTCGGCTGAGCCGCACGCGCGGCGCGGTCACGGGCGGCCCGCCGGGCGTCCCGCACACCCGCGGCGCCGGCGCCTGCAGCACGGCGCGGCACAGCCAGTCGCCGAGCGGGCCCATGCCCACCGAGTAGTCGCCGCCGTCATCCTCCTTATTGCCCCGCTTCCCGGCGCAGCCCAGCGGCGCCGCCGCCCACAGCAGCCTGTCCATGCTTCCCTTCCCGATCAGGCCCGGCGCACTAATACCTCTGGCTAGATGCGCTCTCGCAATTCGCCCCTTGGCTGGTGGCGCTGCTTCAGCGGTCGTTCTTGGCGCAGTCCGAGCGGTAGGTGGCCGGCAAGCGCCCTGCGGGTTGGTGCTATATACTGGGAGCGCAGCAGAGACAGGTGGACGTGGTCGCCGCGCTGCTTCGCTCCCCTCCGGAGGTTGGTGTGCAACGGATTGATTATTAGTTTATCTTCACCGGTGGCGAACAGAGCAACGCGGTTTTACGGGGTATTTCGGCGCGCGCCGGTGGCTCACGCGGCGTCCGCTTGCTTCAAACTCTTTCCGCCGCGCGTGCCGGTGCCCAGTTCAGCTGTGCTGTGGCTTGGTCTTGTCCAAAAGTATCTAAAGAACGGGTCGTAATGCTGCCGTATGTTGCTTGAAGAATTCCTTGGATACGCTCTCCGATTGTTTGCGCATGCTGATCAGTCGTTTGTGCTGCGGCCTAGTAGCAAGTTGTTCGTTGGGGCCGATGCTTGAGACATTCTGTCCCCGTCTGAATCGAGTGGTCTTCGTTTGCTTCAGACATTTTGTCCTCGGCTTGGCCTTCGTTTGATCTGATTTTTTTCTTCTTTTTCCCTCCAGTTTCTAAGCGAAGAAAGAATGTGCTACTAAAAACGTCAACCTACACTCACCAATCCTCACCAAACCTTTGACCGGCATGTGTCTGCTTTCCGCTGTAACTAAACCCGAACGCCGCACTTGTGAAGCGGCCATTTTTGTCAGGACCGGGCACCAGTGTTGACGTTGGGTGTCAACAAATGGGAAACAGGACTGTGTATGGACGATCGCATAAAAGGGTTGCGTTGCGTGCACACGACCCGTTCATGCCTCGTTCCCATCTTGCTTTGACTTGCGCTCAAAGAGGTGCGTCCTTCTGGGCGCTGATGACTGAGCTAAGCTACTGACACGTTAACCTTGCAGAACAACAAGAATGTTGCTCATTGTTTAGCCGCACACCAAATCGGATCTATAGACTAACGCATTACGCATATCCACAGGAACGGGTAGCTTTTAGGCCAACTCCGCCAGACAAATCCTTTCCTTTTTTTTTACCGTTGTTGACACGGGAGCAGGCGAGCAGCAAGATAGCGTCAGGGTCGTCTTCTCGCTCAGCAGCCTTCTTCTCGTGCTCCAGCCCTATACCGCCTCCCCGGCGTCTTGTCGTGCGTGCTACACATCTGGGATTATAAGTTTTCTCGCGGCTGCTGCTGTTGCACGGTGCCGCGGCGTGAGGCAGTTGTTGGTACGAGAAGTTTTCCGCGAGTTTTTGTTGTGATCGTTGCCGTGTTCAGGCCTTCAGTTTTTTTTTTAATAAAAAAAAATCATCACCTCACTTTATTCAAACTTGGCAGGATCCCTGCACTTTTTCTCAAGCTTGACATATTAAAAGCATTCGACACCGTAAACTGTCCGGGATATCATGACACACCTTGGCTTTGGTCCACGATGGCCTAACTGGATCCCATCCTTATGGTACACTGCCTCTCTCCTGTTTTCTTCTAAATGGTGAGCCTGACAAGAGAATTTTGCAGTGTCGGGGAGTGTGACAGGGAGATCCATTACCGTCCATACTGTTCTTACTTGCAATGACGTCCTTACATCGTCATTTTAAGAAAGCACAACAGTGCGGGCTAATACAAGGGCTTGACCCAAAATACGAAAATTTCAGATTAGCCCTATACGCGGATGATGTGGCTCTTTTCATCGGGCCCACAAACAACGATTGGCAAGTCACAAATATGATATTGCAATTATTTACGGCTGCATCTGGTCTAATCACAAATCTCAACAAAACAGAAATTTACCCAATACAATGCAATCAAGTGGATCTCAGTTTCATAACCGATGCTAACTTTGCTTTATCTACTTTTCCCTGCACATACCTTGGCTTGCCCCTGTAGATAAGAAAACCATCTAGAGAAATGATGCAACCTATAGTGCAGAAAGTTGCAGATCTCCTATCTGGGTGGAAAAGGAGATTCATGACGTATCCGGGAAGAGAACTACTTGTTAAGTCGGTACTCACAGCTATGCCAATGTATTTTCTAACTCTGTTCAAACTGCAAAGGTGGGTAATATCCCGTATTGACAGATTCAGACGGAGTTTCCTCTGAAAAGGCAAAGATGCTGAATATATTAAGGGTGGGCATTGTTTGGTAAGTTGGAAAACCTGCCTGCACCCAAAAAGCTGGGAGGATTGGCCATCAAAGACCTCGACAAATTCAGTAGAGCGCTGAGATTAAAATGGCTTTGGTATAATTGGGATCAACAGGACTGGCCATGGAAACACCTATTCAAAGTCGATGACCCTATTGACAGGATACTTTTCTTTGCATCCAACTATATACAGATCGGTAATGGAAGGAACACTCCTTTCTGGGAAGCTTGCTGGTTGCAAGGTGCTGCACCTAAGGAACTTGCACCAAATTTGTATGTCTCTACACACTTTAAACACAAGAGTGTATTCACTGAGATGCAAAATCGAAACTGGATAAGAAATTTGGGTGTCATTGACAATCCTGTGCTACTACTTGAGTATGTCCAACTCTACGGTCATCTCTCATCAATCGTGCTATCTGAAGAAAAAGACGAGATACACTAGAAGTGGACGGCTAACGGCGA